>JANDJT010000141.1:13959417-13975257 GCA_024331685.1 Stegophilus panzeri | reverse complement strand
CCACCCCCACCCTCCATGCCTTCCTCTCTAACCACTCCTCCCTTCTTCCCAGAGGGTTCACATCAAATCAGCTCTCTTCATCTGAGAGGCTAAATTGAATTCCTTTTTTTCCTGCATGAAGTGAAAAAAGAATTATGAGTTTTACAGTGTGTGGATGGTGGGGGGGGGTGGATCTGGTGGTGCTGGGAGAATCTCTAAGTCTTTGCTTGGCTGAAAGAAAAAAAGAAAGAATGTAGTGCTCAATATAACCTCAATTTTAAATGAGCCTGCCTGGCTGGAGGGGCCTGCCACTCTCCTCCTGTAGCCCATCCTCCCTTCTTCCCCCCTGTTTAACTTTCAGTCTGTCCATCCCTGTTATAATCCAGCTACTCTTGGACTTTGATTTCGTGTGTATATATATATATATGCGTGTGAAAGCACTTTATAGCCAGAGCACACTAGCATTTGCATCACAGAGACTAACCATACATTTTGTGGAACCGCCCAAGATTTTATTTTATTTATTTTTTTTTTTTAAATACACATACACACAAAATGTTCCACCTCTGTCATTTGAAATGATGGTGCATAGCCTCTTACCTCATGCGAAAATCAACTTGGCTTACGCAAGTGAACCACACGGCTGTCTTATTTCTCTGTGTTGTGGTGGAATTAGAGTTCAATCTTTGTCTGGCCCCAACAGATCCCTTCCTAAACCACTAATCTATCATGGCCCACTAGCTAAGACGGTCTCATCCCAAACCGAAGGGTCAAACATGCAGCTTAGATTTAAAAAAAGAAGAAACAAAAGCAGACTGATGAGTTCGGGTGCCTCCGTTTGTCCGGCAGGCTTCAAATTTTTGTGCTTAAATAAATTAAATCCAACTTAAAACCTACTCGCTTTGCTGCTCTTGTGAATTGTATGTTTGCCTCATGCTCCGTTTGAAGTGCCCCCATTTGCTTCACTAGACGCTCTGAGCAGTGTGTCATGTATTTTTCTTGTTACAGGGCAAGTTCAGTGAAGACTGGGTGGTGATCTCTCTCTCTCTCTCTCTCTGCCTCTTTTAAAAAGCTTGGCCAGAAATCTCTTCCAATGGAATAATTGCTGCCACTAGCACCTAGTCTTATCTGAGTGGTTGTCTGTGCCTCTCCATTGTACTGTATTGTATTTACTGTATCTACTGATCGGAAGGTCGTGAGTTCAAATCCCAGCGCTGCCAACCTGCCACTGCTGGGCCCTGGAGAAAGGCCCTTAACCTTTAACTGCTCAGCTGTATAAATGAAATGAATGTAAGTTGCTCTGGATAAGGGCGTCTGCCAAATGCCATAAATGTACTGATTTATATATCATGTGTAAAGGCAGATTTAGCTGCAGGCCAGTTGGGCTAGGCCATACAGGCTAATGTATACTGACAGGCTAACACTGTGCATTGACCAAAAAAAACGTAGATGAAATATAAGGTGGATTCAGAATGCCAGGAGAATGCCATGTTTCTTCTGGGAAATAAACCAGAAGCCCATCTGTTTAATTTGCTCCCAGCAAAGTGACCATGCCCAAAGAATTTATTATTTGAAGGCAGTTTGTAACCAATCATGATTAAACAGTATGACCAGCATACCGGGCAGCAAAGTTTACTGCACTACAGTATATTGTCCGTAGGCCAGTCACTGATGGTTTAAATTTGTAATTGGATTTATAGTTACTGCCTCTTTATTAGGAGATTTTAACCAATGTGGCCCAAGATCTAGATGAGTTTACCACTCCTGGGCTGTGCTTGTTTGTGGGGCAGACAAACTCAATAGTGCAATTCCTATACCTATTCCTATACACAAACCTTAACGCTGACCTCATGAAACCTTTTTTATTAAAAAAAAAAAAAAAAAAGCATTATGGAATTAAGCCTGCCAACATGCCACCAGATGATCCAATCCTTCCACCAGTCGAATTCTAAAATAACAGTTTGTCTTACTGAGTCACCTTTTTCCTGTGGCAGCCTTTATTGGGACACCATGTTCCTTAGTCAGACCTTCTGCAGATCCAACTGCGTCACTGAATGGTTTCGGTTACGGTAAAGAAAGAGGATGGCGCCCTCCCACTTGTTTCACTTTTCTGGAGATCCCCCCGCCACCCCCCCCCCTCAAACAGTAACTCATTCACAATTAGAAATTTCTCTGCTTAAGGCAATGAATGGCATCACACGAGCACAGCTGATTTGAACATAAGTGCCATTTGCAGTGTGAGAATTTAGCATTTTGTTTCTCCTGTGAGATTTATAGACCGCGTAGAGTGTACATGTGTGCATGCCCATACAAATATACCATAGGAGATTGTGTGTGTATATGCGCGTGGGTGTGTGTAATTCAGCTAGTGTGGGAGAGAGTATTCTGAGCTCATTGGAGGCTGAATAATGAGGTGCATGGGAAAAGATGGAGGTCATATTGGGATCCCTGCCCTCATTCATCAGAGCTGGCACACCACGACAGAAAGCCTCTTCAGAAACATTAAAAACTCCTTTCCAGGGCCACACACACACACACACACACACCAACACACACACACTTGCTTACTTTCTTGCCAAACCTGCAGAGCCAGCAAGCTCTGTAATTTGCTGGGTAGGGGTAGTTAAATGGGAAAATATCTGTTATTTTTTCTCGTGCCCAGTATCCAAGTTTACATGCATTTTTTCACAGGGTAACTTTTCAAAACTTAAATTTATACTTTCCAATTTGTTTTCCTTTAAAATAAATAAATAAATAAATAAAATTCTCAAATGCGTACTTTAATAAAAATGTGCCTTCTGCCTCATATCAATATTAGACTATTCTAATAAGAGTTAATAAATGGACATTTGGTCAACCACTAGGACTGTGAACTGTTCAGCATCACTCTGCTATAAAAACAAACAAACAAACAAAACATTGTTGCTTAATCGGGGACTTGATTTATGTCAATTCTAGTTGAAGACTTTTAATGGCGTTGTAATGAAAGTTATTGGAAATGTCTCATAGTTCAAGACCTTTAATTGAGCTGTAATGAATATTATTGGAAATGTCTCGTGAGCTTCATATCTAACTTCCTGCTCATGCTACAAAAACCTCTAGCTGAGATTTTCTTTAGTCCTGATGCACACCTCTTACTTGCGCACCACAATAGTGCTATTCTCTGTATCATGATACTGCCAGATGTGGCTTTTCTTTTTTTCGTATTTTCTCATCTGGCAAAATGAGTATGTGACCAAATACTCAGATGGTTAACTAGATATCGCACATCCCTGGTATTTAGACACATTTTAACACATGGTTCCCATATTTAGGGATGCGCCGATCAGGATTTTTGCAGCCCATACCGATTACCTATCGTCACGATCGGCCGATCCCGATCGTTAAAGCTTTATATATAAGTGATGTGTAAGCTTTCTGTTGACCGTCACTGTTAACCTTTTTTTTTTTTTTTTTTTCAGATAAAGTAATACCACAGATGTTGCCTTGGTTATATTATTTACAGTAATGTTGTAGATTGTTGTTTTAATTGAGAATCGAATAAATAAGCACAACAAATATTCATTTAAACATGAACATTTCAGTAGGCCTTGAGAAATACACGGCAAATGGCGAATTTTTCATTGTTTCTTGAGACCTCGGAATAAATTCCACACTGCTGAGGACATGACTGCAGCGCTAAAGTTTAACGTCGTCATGTGTTTTACGTCATCAAATTGCGATCGGTTCGTGAGATCGGCCATTTTTAGAGACTACCGATCGAGTCATAGAGTGTGATTATTGGCCGATTGATCGGAGTGACCCTACTACACACATTACTTTTTTATGTCTTCATGTGTTTTAATGACTGCTCTTGTTTTGTATTGCGTCCTGTTGTCTTTTATTGGACACTTCTTCTTCCCTAAAACATCTTCAGTTGCTTTAACTTGTTAAACTCTCCTTGTTGATGATAATGTGGAAAGCCCTTAGGACACCACTCTTAACAGGAACCTTTGAGAATGTGTGTGCGTGTGTGTGAATTAGTTAAACTTTGTCCTTACCTGCAAGTTGTGTCTCATCTGTCTTCCTAGCAGATTTAAGGAATTTTCCTGGAAGATTAATGGAACTTGCTATTGTAACTAATTGGCTGCTAATGTAGATTAATGCTATACTAGAAATAAAAAAGGCTAGGCATGGGGTTTAGAAGGAATTTAAAAGTATCCTCCTGTTATCCTCTCAGTCCTTGACTTTGATGTTCGATATTAGACAGCAGCAGCATGGAATAGGATTTGCATATTGCTTGAAATATGCAGATTTTCATGTGATGTTTTCCAGATATGATGAATCATTTATTTGTTTCCTAATGAAACTCCACCTATCAATATATTCCCTTCTGTCGAGCAGTTATTTATAAGCCTTAAGGCTGGAACTCGTACTGTCTGCGTAATTCAGATGTGCTTTGATGGTATGGAATTCCCAATACTAAAGAATGAAATATGCATCCATAGGCTTCCTCTTTTTACTTTCAAAAAGACTGATTTTGTGGTTTTCATTCTAGTGCTAACCCCAAAAATCAAATTATTCCATAATCCGAAGTTTGCCTAGAGAATTTGGAGGCTTGCTTGCTTCATGATTTTCAGTGTCATCACAGAACAGTTTCGCGGGTTTTGGCAGGAACTACATGTCTGTCTTCCAACCTAGGAAAGTATTTGATTACCTCACTGGATTTACTTAATGATGAGTTAGTAATAGTGACAAGAAAATATATCACACAACATCACACAACAGTAAATATCAATTACTTCAAATTGCATTTGGCACATGATATTTTATGCAGGCGTAATCTATTGGATTTTAGAATGTGAGCGCTACAAATTGAAGTACTTAAAGCAATATAGAGAGAATGTCCCCTTGGTTTTTATATTAACTTTGGATGGGATCTTGCTTTATGTATTGTGTAAGTAGCTTTGAGATGTAAAGCCAAATCAATATCAGATTTACACTGGAGTTTAAGTTGGATGAATCCCCAAAGACGATAACAATCAATATATCTGCTGGTACAGTTACAGACGGTGACGGATTAAAAGGGGAAGAAAAAAAGTGTGGGGGGATTTTATTGGCGTGGTTTGGGTCTACTCATCCGCTTACAGGGAGGGGTCACTGTAAATCAACACAGTTTTTCTGACCGATCACCTTTATCCTCTGATGAAACATTTCTGTCCTGATACAAGGGCTTATTAAATGATTTGATGAGTATGAAAGTGTATTTCAGTCCCCTCTGAAAGTATTGGAACAGCAAGACCAATTATTTTGTTTTTGCTATACATTGAAGACATTTGGGTTTGAGATCAATAGATGAATGAGATGATTGATCAGAATTTCAGCTTTCATTTCCTGATATTTACAGATTTTGTTAAACAGTTTAGAACATGGCAGCTTTGGTGGCTGACCACCTAGTTTTTAGGCAGGTAAAAGTATAGGAACAGACAGTAGGAAAGGAAATTAAAGTAAATAACGCTTCATTTTTGGTTGCTTATCCCTTGCTTGCAACAACTGCGTCAAACTGGCTTGTACTGCAGCTTCTTTCTGCTGTTGTTTCAGGGGTTCTCTCTTCTGGAGGTGAAATGCATTCTCAATTGGGTTACAGTCTGGTGATTGACTTGGCCAGTCTAAAACTTTCCAATTTTTCTCCCTGATAAAGTTGTTTGTTGAGTTGGCAGTGTGTTTTGGATCATTGTCTTGCTCCATGATTCCTCCCGATTCATTTGGATACAGTTCTCTGTTGCTGTAGACTTCTGAATTCATTCTGCTGCTACCATCGTGAGTTACATGATCAATAAAGATGACCAAGCCCATTCCAGAAGCAGCCCTTGTGCTTGACCGGTGAGCTTGTATCTGTTGGATCATGAGCAGATCCATTCTTTCTCCACACTTTGGCCTTTCCATCACCTTGTTAGAGGTTAATCTTGGTTCCAGAACTTTTGTGGCTCATCTCTGTATTTCTTTGTGAAGTCTAATCTGGCTTTCCAATTCTTACTGCTCATGAGTGATTTGCATCTTGTGGAATGGTCTCTTTCTGCACTTTAAGTATTCTTCGAGTGGTGGATTGTGATACCTTCACTCCTGCCCTGTGGAGGTTGTTGTTTTTGGGTTTTTTCTTCACAGCTGTCACAGTGTTTCTGTCATCAACTGCTGTTGTTTTCCTTGGCCTACCTGTTCCATGTCTGGTTGTTGGTACACCAGTGGTTTCTTTCTTTTTCAGGACATTCCAGAATTTTGTACTGGCTATGCCCAAAGCTTGTTCAATGGCTCTTATTAAATTTTCCATTTTCTCAGCTTCAAAATGGCTTGCTTTTCTCCTATATGCAGCTCTCTGGTCGTCATGTTGGTTTATCCTTTTTAACAACACATGCAGTCTTCACAGGAGAAAACCAGGGTTCAAACCAAGAGCATTCAGAGCTATTAATTGTTTAAACAATTAATCTGACTGGGCAACAAGAAAAACCTGAAAGTCACATGCGCCATTATTGTTGATCGCTTGGTGGTTCAAACAAAAGGTGTCATGTTCTAAATTGTTTAACACATCCAGATGTAAATATCCAGAAATGAAAGCTGAAATTTTGATCTGTTGTCTCATATTCATCATTTGATCTCAAACCAAAGTGTCTTCTATATACAGCAAAAAGAAAAATAAACGGCCTTGCCATTCCAATACTTTCGTAGGAGACTGTATATATTCTAGCCTTCGCAGTGACCAGATCTCAACCCAGTTGAACACTTATTGGAGACAAGTCAAAACACCAGTTGAGGAACTATCTTTTGGAAAAATGATGTTCATGTCCTCAGGACACTTCCAGAGACTTGTAGAATTTATGTCAAGACACACTGAAGCTTTTCTGGCAGCTTGTTGTGGCCCAACACCTTACTAAGACATGTTATGTGTGTTTTTTAAAAAAAATGTTTTTTTATATTTGTCATGTGTCTGTATTCCACAAGAAACCACCGACAGCTGTGGGCTAAACATATGTATCTGTCTGACCAAGCTAGACATCCAAGTTTTCCAAAAATGAAGTGGTTTTCGTGTTGGTTCAAATGTAAATCTGCAGTAAATATTTGTTGTTGTCTGTGAGATCCTGACTGTATGAATGAAGTCAATGTGCTCTGCCTTTCCTTCTGCTCCAGCTCTCATCTCGAGAAAAGCCTGCAGATGCTGATGGACCGAGTGGACGACATGTGCCAAGACATCAATAAGTACAACAACTTCAGCCGCAGCCTGAGCAAACAGCAGCAGCAAAAGCACCAGGTAGCACATGCTTCTGCTTCTCTAAGCTTTCCTGCCTGTAGTTGTTACCTTTGTTAGACACAATTACTAATGTTTAGTCTTTCAGAGAATAGAGCATCACTTTTTTTTGTTTATAATGTTGGAATTAAATCAAGCTTTTTTAAATTAGAAAAACAAGTAAAGAGTTACATCTGTTCGACAACAGAACAGAAACTTTCTTGAAGGCTAGCCATTGTAGTAGATACTTTCGTATGTGATTTTTTTTTTTTTAAATTATTATTATTATTTTTTTTAATAAATACTCCCCCCCAACCCCCCCTCCCTTCCTTTTATTCTGTGTGGACCCCAAAAAAGTGCTGAGGTACTTGTTTTGTATTCGGGTAATCTGCTTAAGTCTGTACTATTAAGAAGCCCAACATCATGTATTCAGCATAAACCACATCATAAATATTTATTCAGTTCTGTATGTTGTGTTTGGCCATGTTCCCAATGAGATGCACTGCTCATGAAGTGCCCTTAGAATTTTAACAACAGTCCCTAACCCTGAAAGGTCAGTCCTCTAGAGATGTCTCTCTGTGCATAGAACCTAAAATCAATCATTAGGTCTGAATGAAGTTCTCGCTGTCTGCTTTCTTGCATGGCAGGTTCTGAAGGTCAACCAAAACACCTGCTGGTTGATCCAGTCATGGTTTTCTTTATTTCTCCTTTTCTTGCTCTCTGAGGTGGACTGGCACGCTGCCCAGTCCCCTCCAGCTCCTACTTCCTCCATCTCCATCTCCTGACGGAATCTTCTCGTGGGCCGTCCCTTGCTGGCGCTCGGCCATGATTTTGGAAAATCAATATTTATCGCTGAATTGCTCGTCCAGAACTCTATACCGTTACCGTGGCTGTGTAGTGCTGCCTGCTACAGTACATCTGAGCTCACTGCATTGGCTTTGGTGCTGATAAGAAGGAGCCCCTTTTTCTCCAGAGCACTTTGGTGCTGACCCACAGGTGACTCAGAGCTCAGCGCGGTGGGACTGATCAGCTCTCCTAGGCTGCTTTCACATGTTTCTGATTTCTGGCTTTCAGCATAGTGAAGGTTACAGCATTTCCCCTTCAGAGGTATCCATTTTTTTTGCTGCAGTGCGGAGAGCCAAAGCCACCACTAGCAGAACACAAAGCCTTCCAAACCAGCTCTGTTAAATGAGCTTGAAGGAAATCAATGGAGTTGCCATCTATGTCAAAAGTTCAGGGATGAAATCAGGACAGGTTTTTGCCCCGTGCTCTGTTACTGATTGAGACAAGTGCAAGTGTCTTCCTTATGTGAGAGACATGAACATTATGTGCAGTATAGAAGTTACAATAAGTTAGAAGTGCTTATAAGGCTAAAAATAAAAATAAAACCCAGACATTCATTTTTATGCTTATTGTGACCTTATTTCATTTTTGCCTCATACATTTTCTGTGGCATATTTTAGATCTGATGTCTAGAGCGTATGTGTATGGGTCGATCTGTTGATATTTGATATGATTATATGAGCTGTTGATCTCACACCAATCGAGCGTGCTTATCTTGCGAAGTTGCAGTAAACTCGAGCATTACCAGCAGCCTTAAAAGATGGGTTAAAAATAAGGTATGAAAAATGTCTTCGTGGGTAATTAGCTAAATCTCAAAAGGTTTTCAATGGGGTTCGGGTCAGGGGACAGGCTTATTTTCTGAAGGTCAAGGTCTCATTTAATTTGCATATTAGTCTAATCATCCTCATCTTGATGAATGGAAATTTGGCCCCAGTGAAACAGGAAGTCATGGATGACTGCTTAAGAGGAAAAAAGTATTAAAAAAAAACAAAAATGAAATCAAAAAATATAAATGATTCTGTTCTGTTTGGATATAAGAATTTCTTAGGCCATTAATAATTCTAGATATGGTTTTGATTTAAAAAAATATCTTCTTTAGTTTTCTTAGAATAAATTTACTTTAATTTCTTATATTCCTAGGGTCAGCGTAATAATGTTTTCAGTGTGAGATTAAGCTCATTAACCACAGTGATCTTTTTTTTTTTTTTTTTAATTTTTTTTTTTTTTAATTAAAAACACATTGTTACCAAGGGCGCCACTAATTTTGGAGTTGATGGTATGCCAAATCTTAAACACACACAATTGGTGGCATGTTTTAGGACAGTTTGTTTCATGTTTACTTGCAGGATCGGTGTCTTGTCAGTCACAACCTCACTGCGTGTTCACAGCATAAAATATGTCAGGATAAGAACTGAAGCATGTGTCAAATCCCGTCCGAGACTGATCCGGCATTTCAGGCCAGTAATTGGCTTGCAGTACATAAAAATAATGACATTTTTATACCCTCATGCAGTCATAGGAATCAATGAGTGCAGTCGTAACTCGATTGTTTTTGCTGTAGCAGGTTTTTAAACATTTTTTTTTTTTTTTATTCAATCTGTTGAAACTGTAATTAGTGACAACGTCTGTGTAAATATTGAAAAGCATGCGTGTTTGGCTGCTGTGAGATGCATGACTAACTGAGCTGAAGCATACCACACACCACTCAGACCACATCTGCACTTCAGAAATGTGTCTAGTCAGAGGATGGTATGTACATTAGAGGGGAAAAATGCTCAAAGGTGCTGGATGCACACCATATATCATCTTCATTGTGCTTCTTTTTTTTTCTCCTCTGATTGTCTTTTCCCTCCTACAGTCTTTGGTTCCACTTGTCATCCTCTCTTCCCTTCTGACAGAGTGCTCTCTCTCTCTCTCTCTCTCTCTCTCTCTCTCTCTTTTCTGTCATGCACCACTTGTGGCTTGAAAGGTTCGCCCTTAAGTTTTTGTTTCATTGGGAGAGAATTCAGTTGGCTCAGGCCATCTGCAGGTTAATGGCAGGAGCTCCAAGTATCAAGGTCATATTAATGGTTTGTGTTCTTCTCTCTCTCTCTCTCTCTCTCGCTCTCCCCCCTCCAGTACGTCCAGAGGCGTCAGCAGGAGAATGCTCAGAGGCAGAGTCGAGGCGAGCCTCCGCTTCCTGAAGAAGACCTCACCAAGTTGTTCAAGCCTCCACAGCCTCCTCCACGCATGGATTCCCTGCTCATAGCCGGTCAGTCTGCACACCAGCCAGACACTTAGACCTTTTTCCTTGCAACATCTTCAGTGGTTGGGGGGCAGGGGGGTGGGGGAGGGACTGATGATGATTAACGAAGAATGTGTGTGATGGCCTGGGAAAACTGTTCACATGGTGAAATTGTTAACATTTTCTTATATATATACACACACATACATACCCACACAAGTGAATAACATTGATTATCTCGTAACAACGGCACCTGGTGGAATATATTTATTAGGGAGCAAGTGAGCAGTCAGTTCTTGAAGTTGACGTGTTGGAAGCAGGAAAAATGGGCAAGCGTAAGGATCTGAGAGACTTTGACATGGGCCAAATTGTGATGGCTAGACGACTGGGTCAGAGTATCTCCAAAACAGCAGGTCTTGTGGGATGTTCCTGGTCTGCAGTGGTTAGTACCTACCAAAAGTGGTCCAAGGAAGGATAACCGGTGAACCAGCGACAGGGTCAGTGGTTTTAATGTTGTGGCTGATCGGTGTAAGCGTGTATGTATGCTCAGAAATACACAGGAATTCAGCACTATCAGGCTTTCATGGATTCAGTGGAAATGTGTTGAAGGTGCCCTCTCAGCAAAGCGAGTGAGACATGTGGAACAGACTGTGAGAACTCAGCCTGTTAATGATTCATTTCCTTATTTAGTCTGAGCAATCTAGGTTTGAAAAGATTTGGACTGATCCCCTCTGCTGCTTGAGGAGTTAGTCGGGAGAGGCGACGAGCAATTTATAGTGCCTGTTAAAGAGCCCTCGCTTCAGATAGAGATGGATAGGAAGAAAGTGGTGTTTTCTCGCCATTTAGATAAACGCCACGGTCCAGATTAGCTGTTTCGAGAACCTAATCAGAATTGCCACAGTGTGACCGTACACGATGAACCTCACAGAGATGTGAACTACTGCCTCAAAGTGCCTTTATGTCGCTAGCGGTTGAGCATGTGTGGATTTGTAGATTTGCCCTTTGCAGTGTAAGAATTTAGTATTCCTAATGAGTAGCTGTGAGAGACTTGTGTAGATAATAGCAGCTGAGGTTACGGTGGGTCTGAAGAGTTGATTACATTCATGTACCAGCCTTCACAACCCCTGTCTGCCTGTCACCATGTCTGTGACAGTGAGGATTAATTGCACACACTCTCACATGTCACACACTCACTATGCCAAATTCAGCCATCACTCTTTCTTATGCTAATGAGCACTAAAGAGCATAAAAGAGCATTAGCATTCAAAGCATCTGTAGCATCTAATCCCTCTCTCTTAGTCGTTTTTTAAAAATTTTTTTTTATTACTAAGTCTTCCTCCTTTACGGTTATATTTTCATCACTGTCTCTGAGCAGAGACACCCCGGGCAGACGCACGTTTGCCTTTGAATTATTAACATTCCTGATTTACTCCAGCTCCGCTTGCAGTGGAATACATTCGCCTGTGGGGCTTTATGTGCGAGGTTGGTTATTGAGTAGTGAGTAATTAGATTTGGAGTTGTCACTGTGTACAGGTTGTATGAAATATTTACCTCGAGCTGCCTGGGCTCCAGCTGCATCTAGGTGTTCGGAGCTATTGATGTTTAGCGTTTCATCCATATTTATTGCGCCTTCGGATCAGACGACGTAGTCTTAAAGAGAATAAACTCGTTTTACTTCATAAATCGTGCCAGCAATATTAAGTCATATTCACAATTCCTGTGTTTGTTGTTGTTAGAAAATGAAAGGCCGAGTGACCTGAAAGAGACTGCTTTCTGTTGTTAGTAGACGGAGATTCTGTGGGTGTCATTTAGCCCTTGTAGCGCTTTAAAAAAACCTTTATTTTCTTTATTATTATTATTATTTTGATTTAATGAGAAACAAGTTTGAGCATAGAATTAGCAAATACAGTACGTAAAATGTGTATGGCATGAGGCCATTAACGCCATTCTAATGATTCATTCGTTCATCTTCAATAAACGCTTTATCTTGGTGAGGGTCACGGTGAATACAGAGCCTATCCCAAGAACACTACACGAGGCGGGAATACACCCTGGACGGGGCGCCAGTCCATCGCAGTGCACGATGCGCTCTCACAAAAATGGCAAAACCATTTACTAGCATGTTTTTTTTTGGAGGTGGGAGGAAACCTTCGAACCCAGAGGAAACCCACGGGAAAAACGTGAAACTCTGGATCTGTGAGGTAGCAGTGCTACCTGCTGCGCCACCATGCCACCTCTAAACTTTACTTTAAATAATTTTTTAAAATGAAGAACGTATTCTAATTGTCTGTTATAATATTGGTAACAGGTCATTTGTTAAACTTTCAAAGTGACCTTCAAAGTGTCAGTATCACCGTATCATTTAAAATAAGGAAACTATGAAGAAGATCGAGGTGAACGGAGGCTTAGTGGTTAGCATGTCTGTCTCGCGCCTCCAGGGTAAGGGGTTTGAATCCCGCCTCCGCCCTGTGTGCGCGGAGCTTGCGTGTTCTCTGAGTGCTTCGGGGGTTTCCTCTGGGTACTCCGCTTTCCTCTCCGAGTCCCGCGTTGTAGGCGGATTGACATTTCCAAATTTGTCCGTAGTGTGTGAATGTGTGCAGTTGTGCCCTGTGATGTGTTGGCACCCCGTCCAGGGTGTCTCCCGCCTTGTGCCCCGAGAACCCGGGGATACGCTCCAGGCTCCCCGCGACCCTGTGTAGGATAAGCGCTATTGAAAATGGATCTATGAATGAAGAAGGTAACTTGGTTTTAGAGGCAGCAACATGTCAAGCATGTGGTATGGGATGAACTTGTTTAGATAACAATGTCGAGTGAATGTTGTAGGAAGCAAAAATGTACATTTTCCATAACCTGGAATAGATGACTTCTAGAAAAGGATGCTTCCAGCGTGAGGTTGACTTTTGCAGTATTTAATGAGGATATTTGAAGGTAATGTGTAGCTGTACGTTGATGGGACAGGCAAAGCATGCTGGTGTCCAAGTGCTGTAGATTATTATTCATGTTAAAAATGATATATCTGGAGCATTTACTTTGTTATTATGAAGGACACATTGCCCATGTTTTAAAATGCCTTGTATGTAAAATGACTTTACGTATATACAGGGTGTCCTAAAGGTCTCCGTACATAAGGGACTGTGTTTGCCAGCACCACGTTGGTTATGTCTCTATCAGTGGATGTTCGTGAACGTCCACTTCTCGGTCGGTTCATCACTTCCAGTCTTTTTGAATTGGTTAATAAGTTTGGCAGCGGTGTCGTGTGTGATTTGCTCGCCGTGTTTCCTGTTGAAGGCTTCCCGATCCGGCCATGAGAATGATTTCAACGTGCTCTGCTTTTTTTTTTTTTTTTTTTTTCTAAAAGAAATACATCTAAAATATAAACTGGGTATGGAAAGACATTTTTGCTAAAATGAAATAAATTCCCCGTAAGCACGGAGACTTTTGGGACCTCCCGTGTTTGTAAGTGCAGTATCAGTGGGACAGACATGGCAACCCCGTCATGGTATGAACCCTGTGCCACTTCTGCATTGACATTCAGGTCGGAGTCAGGAAGAGAGCAACATGTAAGTGATGCTGAAGCTGACACTTTTGTAAGATTGTGTGTGGGTGTGTTTTTTTTCGAGAGGTGAGCTGCTGTTGCAGGTGACTGAGTGTTTGTGGGAGCTAGGGAGGCCACACTTCATTTTTCAGCCTCTTAAGGGCTTTTAGAAAAACTCTCAAGCCCTGCCTGGCAAAGACGTGTGTTCCCCTCCAACGCTGCCTAGTAGAAAGCCAATCACTTAGTGCTGCAGACTGGCCTTACAACATAATGGAGGACATTAAGAGCGCCAGCCAGTGCTGTCATTACTCTGTACCTCTACACCTCTCCTGCTATTTCTGTCGCCTTTTCCGCCTTTCTATCTCGCTTCTATCTCTTTTTCAGGATCTTCGGGGAATCAGCAAGTCCTGAGATTGTCGCACTAATTATGCCTATATTTTTTTTTTTTCCCCTCGTTTATCCTTCTCTTTAGGGCAAATCAACACGTACTGCCAGACAGTAAAGGAGTTTACATCTCAGAACCTGGGTAAACTCTTCATGGCCGAGGCTCTTCAGGACCACAGCAGCTAGAAGACAGCAGAAATGATGGTTCTCCTGAGGCGAGTCCTGTAATTGGTTTCGAGTAAATCTCCTTTAAGTTGCTAACAGAAGAAGAGGAAGAAGAGAGGGATAAATTGCAAGGGTTTCTTTGCATTACATGTCCCTAGTATGAAATTGTTACATGAATATTTGTAATTGTTCGTGTATATAAATCATTATATCTAACAACCGTGCATAGGTATGCATTTAAAAAAAACAATTATATAGCACATGTTTTAGCTACATTATGTAAGCTGGACCAGTGAAGAGAAAGCAGAATTACCCTCTTTCGGTTTTGTAAAAGGAGATTTGACTAAATTTGATAATTAAATGGATTGTGCCTAACATTCAGTGGTTGTCTGTGTGATGTTTATGGTTTTGCTCAGAGCACTAAGACATTTTTGGTGTCCAGTGTTTGCTTTCTTGTTTTGGAGCTGCAAGGCAAATGTCGCTAGCGACTAGTGGAGGAAACTAATGGAATCTCACCCAAAATCTTTTCCGTAAATACCTACGTGAAAACAGTTCTTCACCAGTGTCATACACACTAGTTGATGTGGTTTAGGAAACAGTATGATGACTCACTGTAATGTATAAACACGAACAAAAACTAAATGTAGCTGAAGACTAGAAGGTTGGAAGCGCAGCCATCACTCTGCCCCATAATTTAACTCCTCCTGAAGTTTGAAGCTGGAATTGTATGCATGTAAATACAGACTATTTTAGAAAATCTTTACTTAAAAATAAGATTTTAAACACATGGAGATTTGACCGTGTATTTATGAAAGTTTTTGGGTGAGCTTGACTTTACTTTTTAAATCATGTTATCTTGAACTATTCCCTTAACCTAGCTCTCTGCTACAGTTCCTTCCACTTTCACTCTCTTCTGCTATTTCCCTGCAGAGTTAACTTTCTTCCCATTTCATTTACAAGACCAAATTTCAGCCACCATTCCCCTTACGTGAACTGTCTGGAGGAAACGTTCGCATTTGTCCAGCTATGATGTTGTTCTGGCCTTAACTTGTTCGGTTTGAGTTTACACACTTTGCATTAACCTCATGTCCTGTCCTGTCAAAAGGTCCAGACTTGCATTCCTCACTCTCTTGACTATATATGTTTGTGCTGGACTTGTTTTGATCGCTTCTTGGTCTTCATGATTGATTGTTTTGGTACAGTGCTGTGAAAAAGTATTTGCCCCATTCTGATTTCTTCTGTTTGTGTGTATCTCATACAAAATTGTTTCAGAAATTAAAACAAAATCTAAGATAAAACCAATACAACCTGAGTAAACACAAAATACAGGTTCTAAATGATGATGTTTATTGAAGCAAAAAGGTTATCCAGTAGTAACTGGGCCTGTGTGAAAATGTATTTGCCCCCATAGTTACTAATTCCCCAAATCTATGAAACTGCATTCATAATGGG
>JANDJT010000141.1:13934538-13958341 GCA_024331685.1 Stegophilus panzeri | reverse complement strand
CCTAGTCCTAGAAGTAAGTGAAAGACTGATCTCCAGTTATCAGAAGTGTTTGGTTGCAGTTATTGCTGCTAAATGTGACACAAACAGATTTTAAGTTTAAGGGGACAATTAAGTTTTTCACATGGGTGATGGGTGTTGGATAACTTTTTTTTTCTATTGTGTGTTTACTCAGGTTGCCTTTGTTTTGTGCCGTATTTCGTTTGAAGATCTAAAACTATTTAGTATGAGATGTACATAAAAACAGAAGAAATCAGGATGGCTCAAATACTTTTTTCACAGCACTGTATGTTCTGAGGCCTTCCAGAACAGGTTTATTTATAATATCACATGCCACTTAAATTGTACACGGGTAAACTTCATGTGACTTCTGATGGTAAAACTTTATTTAGATTAGACAGTAGTTTCAGCTGTAATTCATATCCATAGGTTTATAATGTGTTTGTTCTAATATGTTATGGTTTCTATAGTAACAGCTCATTAACAGGGACTTGATTGACTGATGCTCGACAAAATCTAACCCTTATAATACAAGGTTTTAAAAAAAATGTTGTTATTTAACTAAGAATAAGTTATAACTGTTGTGCGCAGTGCTAGCTCATTGCTTAAGACATTGGACAACTGATCGGATGGCCGTGAGTTCCAGTCCCAGCACTACCAAACCTCCACTGCTGGGCCTTTGCGCAAGGCCCTTCACCTTCAACTGCTCGGTTGTATAAATGAGATAAATGTAAGTCACTCTGGATAAGGGCGTCTGCCAAATGCTCGAAATGAAATGATTTGGTAAAGCAGTAAGTATTACACCATGAGGGAGTCTACTTTCAGGTATTTCTGGAACATGACAAGCAGTGTTTTTTTGTCTTTTACCACATTAAATGTAAAAAAAAAAAAAAAAAAAAAAAGTGTTCAATAATCAAGTAAAAATTGTAATTGGCAAAACTGCTGCGATATAAGCAGAATAAAACACTTCAGGGTGTGCTGTTATAGATAAATCTTTGGGGTATTTTGAATCGGGCCGTCTCATACCACCCTGTTGTGTATTATTTTGAAGTAACTGTAGGCCCCGTCACATTTTATTCCTTACATCGTTTTGTCAAACTGTTGATTTCCTGTCATTATTATGGCCTATGTTCTGTAGATTTATGACATATAATCCCATGAACTCCATTTCAGTGCTATCTTGTAAGGCTACAAAATGTGGACAAGTTCAAGGGGGGTATGAATACGTATGCAAGGCTCTATATGCGTTAATAAAGAAATATCAAAGAATGTAGTATGTTGCTATAAAAGCACTTCTGGGTCCTGTGATGCTGGGCTTAGTGCTTAGCACATTTGCCTCACACCTCCAGGGTTGAGGGTTTGATTCCTGCCTCCGCCCAGTGTGTGTGTGTGTGTGGAGTTTGCATGTTCTCCCCGTGCTTTGGGGGTTTCCTCTGGGTACTCCGGTTTCCTCCCCGAGTCCAGAGATGTGTGTTGTAGGCTGATTAGCATCTCTAAATAATCTGTATTGTGTGAATGTGTGTAGTTGTGCCCTGCGATGGGTTTGCACCTCATCCATGGTGTCCTCTGCCTTGTGATGGGTTCCAGGCTCCCCATGACCTTGTTTAGGATAAGCGGTACAGAAAATGGATGGAGGTCCTGTGAAACCCAGCATTTATCAACGAGATTTGCTTCACTCCATACAGATGAATAAAACCCGAGTTCCTACAGAGTTTACTATCCACTCCTTCTGCACGATCCGCCCACCAGCCGTGCGCTGTCATCATTAGCCTGACGGGAACATGGCTTTCATTTATTTCTGCTTGACTAGAGGTGATTAAAGTTGAAGAGTACTAGTTTCTTTCAGAGAAATGGCTCAGAGGTGAGTTGTGCCTTTGCACCTGTTCATTAAGACCTCTGTTAAATCACAGCTCTCACAGCTGATAATCTGATTTGGTGTTTGTGTCTACAAGCATGGAGGAATGAAATTCTCCCTAAAGGCCTATTGATCCGAGCGTGTATGAGCGAGACTCCGAGGGCATCGATCGTGCAGGCCCGGGTTTCAGGTCAGCCTCATTAGACTCTACTTTGAACACTGTCATTGTGTTTGTTTCAGCACGGCGCCGTCAACATGCTTCTACTTTTATTCCATTATTGATAAAAAGCCCAATTCTTTCCACCTCAAGAAGGAATCTGCACTTTTTGAAATAAGTGAATAGGCAAGAATAATCCAGTGTTTTGCGACTCTTGTCACAAAGTCATTGGCGCTTGCGACATCCATTTTCAGAAAGAAATGTTCAAACACACTTTCACGCCTTCCTGACCAAATCATCACTGTTTTTCCTTATCTTTTGAACATGAGCTCTACGAGGTGATGACTTCTTTATGGAAATGGTGATGGTGATGTTAATTATCTGTCCTTTGCTTCAGTTGCGGAGCAGCATACATGAATCAGATCACATCTTCATTAGAAATATTGTGCTGGAAGCAGTGCTCAGGGCAGCAGCGTTTTTTTTTTTTTGTTTGTTTTTTTTTAATCCTTTTCTTTTCCCTAAAACCACCCGGTCTATTCAGCTTCCTGTTGATGACGCACATTACCACAGTTTCTACCCACTCAGTACTCCATGCTTTCCTGGTGGGGAAAAAATACATTTTTAGGTTCTTGAAAACTTTCACTTTTAGACTTCCTGTTGTGTTCACTGTAGACCGCTTCCTTTGAATCATCCATACAGGAAAATCAGTTTCTCAGTGCTTCTTCTTTTCCCCCCTTCTATTCCCTACATTTTCTGAGGCTAAACGATTGAGATCAAAATGACCTTAATTAACTTCTCAATCTCCCAGACAAATGTTCGTATATCAGGAGCTAGTTGATTTTTTTGGGGTTTTTTTTTTTCTTTTCGTTTTAGTTTTCAGTTGATTTTAGATTTTGATAATTCACTTGATAATTCACTAATTCCAGTTCCTATTGCCGATGCTGCTATCGTAAATGCTTTGAAGCTTCTTTTATAATTCAGATCAAATTTTGAAATTATTTTCTGACAAGCTGAGAGAGAAAAATACTCGTTAAAAAAAATAAATAAAATAAACACCAAAACTTGAGATAAAGAACCAGAGGAGTAAATCTAAATTATCTGCAGAACCCACTCATTAAATGACCGCTATATAATCCTCACAGATGCAGAGGAATTTTAATATAAAAGCCTGCCTTGGTTTTCTCTTCAGGTGCCAGAAATTAAACGTGGGCTCAAATGAAGATTTGACTCATAATTTTGTGCACCCAGCAAGAAATTACATTTTCATTACCTTTGATTCACTTTCCTCCTTCATTCCCCCCCCCCCCTCTCTTGGCTCCTTTGTGACGGTTTATCGGAATAATGTAGTGTTAAGATCACCTTCATTTTTGTACATTCAAAGCGACGTGCTGTACAGTTTAATTCTAGCCACAACACATGATTTTGGCCTGCTACACTTGAAATGACTCACACTTAGAAAACCCTCTCTGACAGGGAAGCGCTGTTTAGTCCTTAGTGGAACCTTTACGGGATCCCCAGAGGGACAGCTGTAACAACCCTTACGACTGAACTTATATTTCTAAAAGTGCAGGTAAAATGACCGTTAACTGATTTTCTGTGGTTTATAGAGATGTAAAATAAGCTGAAAATGGGGTGGAGAAACCAGTAACCTGGGCATCCAGGACGAGCAGATTACATATCCAGAACTATTAGTATTTTAATGGACAGGTAGATTCAACAACCAGAAAAATTTACTATTGCAAAACAGCCTTCATTAAAGCACCACACTGTGATGCGCTGCAACACCTGCCAAAGACTAGCTCACATTTCATCACAATGTGTACTACTTTAGAAACTTTTGTTTCGTGACGATAATAAACATAAAATGTTTGCCTTACTCTGTATTATTGCACTAGAATAGCAATCGTGCTCAACATATGTTATTATATGAATATTAGCTACCACATTTTAGCCTAATCAGCTTCCCAGCAACCAAGACATGGCACTGTGAAGCACATTGGAGCTTTTACTGGCCGGGCGGTATGAACAGCTCAAACACAAACAGATCCAGCTGCATATGAAGGAGCGTGGAGAGAGAAACAGCAGATACAGGCAACATTGGGAATTGTTCACTGATGCGAACTCTGTGTTCCTTTTTAATTATTCACATATAATGTAAGAGTTACAGTGACTTAAAAACGTGTTATTTGTATTCAAACTACCCAGAATTTTATGCTTTGGTAACATGAAGAAAACAGCACGGTTGTGGGTCCTTAAAGTTTCTAAAGTATTAAAGGTTGAATAAGTAATAATCTTATTAGAATTTCTCTTACATGCTCTCATATAACTTCTAACCTAAAACATAAGCGTGTCACTCTTGCTTGTGTGATATTGATTAATTATAACATATTATTATTATTATTATTATTATTATTATTATTATTATTAAAAAGTAAAGTAGAATCAACTTTGGAAGTTACTACACACTATACAGTGAGACTTAAAGGAAAAAATCCAGAACAGTTTGCATATTCGTCTTTATAATTAAATCATCTTCAGTGGCTTCCAAAATACATTGTGTAATGAAACTCCAAGCTGACTTTTTATTTAAATTTTTTTTTTTTTAGTTTAAGCCTCTTTTATCCACATGTTGATCTATTTTCACTGAAGTTAACGGTTTCCCATATTACCCACAATGCCATTCATCTACCTGCCAATAGTGCCACCAGTAGGAATTAGCCCTTGCTTCATCTCTACCTGTTTTTAGTCCTTTAGTCTCCTTAACTCTTCTTATCTGTACACTCTGCTCAATCAGATCAGCTTCTAAAGCTTCAACGTTCATGCTAATACTGCTATCAATACCATCCTGCTCTTCATCTCATACATTGCTAAACTAACTGACCCGAGTCTCTGCTGTAATTTTCCTCAGCTTATTTCTTGCATGAATAATGAAAATACAATATCAGCCCAGAATATTAGCACCAGAATCACTAAACACATCACATATATTACAATATGAACATATTTCATGTGCTTCAGTGTGCGGTTTCCTTTAAATGAACAAAGTTCACACAAAAAAACTTTCATTTATTGCATATAAAGAGTTCTAAGGCTTTCTATTAGGTTATCATTGTGTGGATTTATTTTTATTATTACAGTACAACGTCTTCAGCTTTGGATGCTTTAACATCAAATATGGACTTAACTCCTAGTTGCATGCATGCACCACTAGTTGGCAGTCGTACACGCTTGTCTGTGATTCATGGTTGTCCTTGCTGCTCTGTCCTCTAGCGAATTGCATTCGTACTGTATCGCCTCAGCCTCCACTCTCTCCCACATGACTATTCTTTTGTGAGAGGAGTGTTCATTTCTCACTCACTCTCTCTCTCTCTCTCTCTCTCTCTCTCTCTCTCTCTCTCTCTCTCTCTCTGCAGTTTTCTTTTTGGTTCCACTGACTGATCTCTCTAGTCTGTCTTCTTGCACGCTGTCTGGCCTTGGCTTTTCAGTAAGCCTCATGCCACCGCAGTGTCAGTGTGTATGAGCTGAATGCTCCTCATGTAGGTCTGGTTCAAGTCCATGTGCGCCATATTAAAGTGTGTTTGTGTCTTCTGTGGAGCTGCTGACAGACACACAGACTCATTATTGAGATGAAGACCTTTCCTTTTGTCTCAAGGAAGAATGGAACAGGGTGTCTATTCCCCATTTCCCTAAAACACCCAATACCATCTGACTTTACCCAAGTAGTTCTGTAAAATTTCATTTCCAAAAACAAACTATTAATTATTAACTGCTTGACTGAGCCATGACTGAGCGCTTCACATTGAATAAGCATGACTCATCATCATCACACTCTATTGGTATTGTATTCAGCCTTTTCTTTCGTAGAACAAGTAGTAGTTCACCATTTTGTTCACTTAATACCTACACAAAGAGCTATGAGGTATTAGATGGCATAATGTGTGTAATATTTAAAAGACCTGTTAATTTATGTGGCTTTACAAGCACGTCAGTCAGAGTAGTTCTCAATTAGCTTTTATCTTCTTATTAAAACAAGTTTGGCATTATAAAGTTTCTTTCACTTTTTTCACTTTCAAATTTTTTATCCAGGAAGCTTTTATTTCTTATGAACAATTGTTTCCTAAATCAGAGTTTAGAGATGCTAATTCAAACCTATACAAACTTTTTTTTTTTCCCCCCCAAGAGCACGGTGAATTGAACTCCTGTTCCTTCTTTATTAATGTGTGAAACAATAAAGTTCAGAATGAAAAGCGGTTGTTCAAGGGTTTCGTTAGATACCGAAGCGTTTTTGGTCTCCTACAAAGGTTTTACTTGGAATACTCTGAAAGGTGAACAATCAGTTATAGGGTTAGACATCCTTCAAAAGTTAACAGCTGAAGATTGAACTTTTTCCTCCTTTTATTTTGTAGAGTGTATGTGAATTTGGCTTTTGTACACTGTATTGATTTTTACCTGTGTGGATTGTGCCAGACTAATCCTCTGTGCTCTGCTATAAATGTTGTTGAGATGTCTAGATGTAAACTCTTGAGTTGATAAAAATGACACTACTGGACGCCGTTTTTGGAATTAAAATAGAAATATTTGTGACCTAGATTACTTTACTTTAGAGGTATGTATGTGTGTGAGTTTGTTATAAACCAGCCAGTAGTATGTACCACGGTATTTTCTAATGAAATTCCTCCTTCCTTCCTTCCTTCATTCATTCCTTCATTCATCTTAAGTAAGCGATGTATCCTGGTCAGGGTCGATCTGGAGCTTATCCCAGGAACACTGATTTCAAGGTGGGAAGACGACCTCACTAGGATGCCAGTCCATTGCAGGACACCACACACCTTCACACATCATGAAATCAGATGATTGTATTTCCAAAATATAAACAAATGTATGTTTTACTAACTTACAACTCTACAAACATAAGTTTAATGAATGAACCAGTACGTGTTCATCAACATGGCCTGTTCTCACCTGCATGATACTAAACCCTACCTGCTCCCATGAATTTTTTTTATTGGATCCCATGGGATACCAGTCCCGACTCACACCTCTACTCTATTGTAACTTAGGAAAAGATTCATTTGGAAAAATTGAAATATGTAAGACCTTGAGTAAGTAAGTAAATTGTAATCTTTCGGTAGATATTTCAAGAATTGGCCGCAGGCATTTTTATTCTTTCTTTCAGCTGCTCCTGTTTGGGGTTGCCACAACGGATCACACCTATTTTGATTCCGACACAAGTTTTATGCCAGATACCCTCCCTGACGCAACCCTCCCCATTTTCCGGCCCTGGGACCGGCCCTGAGAGTGCGCTGACTCGTGCAACCCTCCAGTGGCTGGGGTTGGTTCCACAGCGGCGAGCGCACCGCGTACTAGCCTGTAGTCAACCAATGAACTGGTTTGAATTTTAACTTGTGTAACTTTAATACTCACGAACATATAGAGTACATTTATCATCTTTATATATTAACACATGCATCTGTAAATTCATTACTTTTAAGTGTTAATACCTTCTTTTAAAGCTCCTATATTCCTTTGTGGTACAAACTCGAGTACTGAGTAATTTTTTGGATAAAGGAACAGTAAGTAAGACACTTTTACCTGTTTAGATATAACAGTTTCGCTGAAATGCCTGACAAGTTCTGTGTACTGAAGAAAAGGAAATAATAAAAGACATAATAATTGGCTCGATTTTTCAGATCAATACCTCAACCTCATCTATTTCACGTGAATGTTCAGGCATTGTGTTTCTAAGAGCCTACTTTCTAACTAACGTTTTGAGATTAGAGGCATCTTTAATAGGATTGCATTCAGACCCATCTCTAATGGAACTGCATCAGGACAGCAGTATTCAGTCTGTCCAGAATGGCATCATGACAGAGGTGAGGTTAAGGCCAGACTGAGGGAGGAAGAGCTGTGCTCTGCCTTTGGCAAATGGGAGGATATTAATAAAGGCTTGGTGTGTATTGACAGAGGGTTAGTGTGAAGTCAGGAGTTTTGGCTAATGAAGACTTATGTAGCAAGGTGAAGAAAGCATTAGTTCAGATCAATTCTGTCTAAAACCCAGCACTTGATAACGTTGATGTAGAATTAGTGAGCAGGTCATAAATTCTGAGCTGGGGGCAGACAGCAATGGCCTTCTGACCCCCTCATACAAAAATTCCTACTTATTTTAACTGAATAATACTCAGTAATCTATTGTAAGAGGACAATTTGGATGAGCGAGATGGAATCAATGAAGGAAATCTCCTGTGTGTCTGTGTGCAAACATTTCCATGAGATTTGTGGGTAAATGAATCGTCCTCATTGAACGCTGACATTGTGAAAACTCAGCAAATTTGGACGAGTCCCTTGGAGGGGCTGAAACAGAGGACTGGGATCTTCTGTGGTCCGTCAGTTCTGTGAGTTAGCTTTGATGAGGAAGGGATAAGTGAGAGGAGCATTTCTCTGGGTCTGACATGACCTCCACAATGTTATATGCTGCTTTTTTCTTATTCTGATTTCATGCCTTCTCTATGCTTCTCCAACCTTGTGTCTGACATTCCCTCTGTCACTCGCATACCTTCTCCCACACAGCTCTCTGTCTTTATCATGCTCTCACTCTTTCCTGCATTACCATGGAAACTGAAACAATCTCTGCTTTGAAGGTTCTGTGCTGAATGTTGTAAACCCTGCGCCCTTCATACATATACACTCTGTAAACAAAATATTCACAAACATTCAATTTATTAATTGCAATGTCTGAAAATACAGATGATTTACTTGAAAAGGAAAAAGCATGCACCTACAATACATCCATCCATCCATCCATTTTCTATACTGCTTATCCTACAGTGTCACAGGGAACCTGGAGCCTATCCCAGGGACACCCTGGACGAGGTGCAAACCCATTGCAGGGCACGATCACATACCCATTCATACACTACGGACACTTTTGATATGCCAGTGCATATCTTTGGATTGGGGGAGGAAACCCCTGCAGCGCTGGGAGAATGTGCAAACTCCACACACACAGGGTAGTGGCGGGAATCGAACCCCCAACCCTGGAGGCGTGAAGTGAACGTGCTAATCACTAAGCCACCATGCGCCCCACCTACAATACATTTTAACACCAAATGTGTGTGTGCAAAGTTATAGATCACATCACTGGGGTCAATAATCAGGGAATCTCTCAGATCATTAAAGGACTTTGCACAGATTAGAAGATTATCACTGACTGTCTGTTTTAGAATAATCTATTAGTACTATATGGCCTGTCAGTTACACCATGTGTACCAGTGAACAACCCTGGTGTGATTCCTGACTCCGGTCTCTTGTTTAAAGCCTCAGTGAAATGGCTTGAGAGTGGTGATATGATTCTGTATATTGACATATTTCCATGTTGAAGTGTTTAACTGACTTACACATTGGAAGGCCATGCACTGAACAGGCCCCGGTTGGTAAAATAACATAAATGCTAACTTGCACAAAATCCACCCTCTTCAAAGTGAATAAGCTCAAATACTTCCCTTTTCTCAAACAAGATAGGAACTTAAAAAAGGGACTGGTGTGTGGAAAGATGCACAGTCAAAAAACACCAATGAACCATGTTTGCTGCTAACAAGCTTCTACTGTAGAGCAAGTCAGACCCTTGGGGGTGGGACAGTCTAAAGAGCATTTAATTGGATGAACACATGACTAGTATTGGAATGATCCATCAAATAGCATGGTGCAATACTTAACAGTACTACATAAAGTGCAAATACACAACAGTGTGAGTCGAGTGTTAGACAGTAAAAACACAGAACAATATATACCAAACAATAAATACACAGAACAATGTTATGCAGGAAAGCTGTTACACAACGGATTATAACCAGACAGTTTGCTCATATTACCTCTATTTTATCCACATTACACTGGCAGTAATATTTCAGGCTGATTATAAAACATGACCCATGAAGCAGTGAATGGTCTCACACCACAATACCTTCTGTGATCTGCCTGCTTCAATCAAAAGGTGCAGGATCTTTATCAGTACCTAGAATAATGTAGAATACAGCAGGGGCAGAGTTTATTCCTACAAAGCCCCCCCATTCTATAGAGTAGATTTCAG
Organism: Stegophilus panzeri; assembly: GCA_024331685.1. NCBI lineage: Eukaryota > Metazoa > Chordata > Actinopteri > Siluriformes > Trichomycteridae > Stegophilus > Stegophilus panzeri. Next base: position 13,948,246 of record JANDJT010000141.1, on the reverse strand, counting down.
TTAGTATTTAGGACTCAGACACAGTTTCAATCTTTAAGTCTAGGTTGAAAGCCTATTTGTTTAGTCATACATTTTATTAAACTGCTTTTCTCTTAGGTAAAGGTGAGGAATGGGGCATTGGTTACTCAGTGGATAAGATGTTGGACTACTGATCAAAAGGTTGTAAGTTCAAATCCTAGCACTGCCAAGCTACCACTGCTGGCCCCTGAGCAAGGCCCTTAACCCTCAACTGCTCAGTAGTATAAACAAGATAAATGTAAGTTACTCTGGTTAAGGTTGTCTGCCATAAATGTAAATGTAGATCAGGGGGATTCATAGGCATAGAGACTTTTGGTAAAATGGGATGTTTAGAACTGTCACTCACCACTTTCATGCAAATGCACAGGTTTGTTGAAGGTGTAGTAGTGCAATGCTTTATGTCGCAGGGTGCTCCCATGCCTGTGTTCATCCACATTTCCATATGCAAACTCAAAAACATCTTCTCTGGTATGCAGTAGGGGTGGCATAACTACTCATTTTTACTAGCCAACCAGTAATTAAAAAAGCCAGCTATTTCAGTACATTGAAATAGTTTTTATTCTGTTTTTATTTAATTTTATGACATTTTTATTCTGTTTTATTTGCAAATAATGCATCAAACCACACTTCAGTGAACAGCCATATACAGGCTACAAATAAATATTCTAGCTTCAGTGCTTTTTAGGCTATGCTGTTAATGATGAAAGTAAATACATTTGTGTAACAAATCGGTATATTGTATTACACTATATAAAGATGTACCAATTCTTAAAATGCACGCTCGTAGACGAGCTGGCAGTTCAGACTAAATTGTGTATTCTGAAGCTGAGATCATATAGCACAGAAGCTCCTTATAACCAAATGATGGATGGAGGATGCAATGTCAGAAGCATCTCGGAAGTTTTTCCAACATGTCCAAGTTGGCATCTGTAGCATTTCTCTAATACCTCTAGTAAGCAGTCTGCAGACAGATCTTATTGTCCAGTTTTGCTTCCATTTTTGGATTTTGGCACTGTTATGCTTTGCAGGACACCTGCTATATCTCCAGCATGCTGACCATCAGTTCCACTCAGAGTTGAACAGAAGGAAGCTGATAGCCCATAAAATGAACAGATTCCTGCTGTGACACCCCACTATGATCTGAGATGCAGATCAGATAACAATGGTAAGGTTGAGCAACAAGAGCAGGCTGACCTCCAAAATTCTAGCGTGATAGAAATGCTAAACCATTGGAAAAGAGAGTGATTCAACCAGGGATGCCTTGAGGTGTAGGAAATGAGGGAGGTGTGTCTCCTCCTCGAGGTCTGAAAGTGACTGTCACCAGCTGCCCACAGATCATATGAGAAGTGAGACAGAGGCTAGTTTTATCATCCTCTTGCCACCGTTTCCTTCCTTTTCACCTCTGAAGTTCTGATATGTCTGTGAAACCTAGTGTTCCTATCTCACTGATCTGGTCTAATTGGATTCCAGCTCCATGAAAGTGTGAGGAAGGAGATGTGTCACAGGGTGCATTTGACTTGCTGCAACTGTTTTCAAATCTATTCTTGTAAGGTCACAAAAGACACACTACTGTGCTAGTACAGAATGATGTGACCCCTTGGAGCTGTCACACCGAGATATATTTGAAGTCCTTTTCAGCAGTTGTGTCACACATGAAGTATGATCACTCTGTGATGAAAGGATCTAATCGGGACTCCTAAAAAAGTCCTAGAACAGGTCTTTAAAAGCTTGTTTGGAACTCCTTCATGTCTCTGTCTCCACACTGAAGGTGATCATAGCTGTCTATGCTTTCCCCTGCATCTGGTCTTTATCTCCATAATCCGTAACCACATAGTATACATACGCATTTATTCCACAGCGGTTGCACTTGCCAAATGGTATTGCCCCATGCCAAGCTGCAGTTGAAACTATTTTATCAGCTATTCCGATCAATCATGGGCCCTTGTTTTATTTGCATGGTAGGTACTGATCTTTTTTTTTTCACATAGCTCCTGGGCTATGTGCTTGAGCTGAGTGGACGTTTATAGGAGCTGAGAAATTCTAGTTCTCTTGGAGAGAGTTTTCTTAGAGATGAGCCGTTTCAGAACAGTGTCATCCCTTATGTTACTTGTTTTTTCGTGATGACAGAACAGCTGCGTGGCTCTTGAAACCAGTGCATTTTGAGCGCGTTTAAAATGCCATTTTGTGTGCATGACTTGAGAAACATTACCCTTTAATAGCATGGCAAGGAGCTCAACAGGATGCCTCAGTGTTAGAATGGAGTAAATGTTACATCAAGCACTCAATCTGTATATAAAGTTTACACATACTGTAAATGCACAAAACAATGTTTTCTATATATACAAAATGTGACTATATATTAATACAACACACCTTATCAGATTTCTTCAATCTTATTACTAACTGTCCGTTGTAATGTAGTGATCTTGAATCTGAGTCTTTAGTGTGCGTGCCCGTTCTTGGGCTTAACTCTGTCACCTTCAGGTATAGTCATGGCCACTACAAGGCTGACAAACCGTAAATCCTGTTTAACAGCTGGGAGACTGATAAATTCCTGGCCTTCACTCTGTGACTCTCCATAATTCTGTGTGTTATGTTTCAGCTCGTCATGTCCCAGTTACCTGTATGTGGTTTACTGGAAATGTGTAAACCTGTTGCCAATGATGCATTCAGATGAAGGCTTTATGGATTCACCGCATACTGCTCTGCTGCTTTATCTCCTCTATCCTGCTTCGTATGAGTAATAACCTTGGATGGGATTATGTGTAAAAAGTCTCCCTATCAAGCAAACATTTATGTGTTTGTCAACAGTGCAGTCCCTGATAATTATCCTGGACCTTGTGCAAATATTCACAGAGATACAGCTCCTACTAAGAAGCTAGTCGTTGGAAAATATAAGCTTTAAATACCTGCAACTTTCTCGTTGCCTTCTCAGAAGTACAAAGCTGTGCTGAGATTTCTTGTTATAGCCTGCATCTGTTGTATTGTTTGCTTGTTGAATGCTGCCCCCCCCCCCCCCCCCCCCCCCCCTTTCTCTCTCTCTCTCTCTGTTGTATGTGTTCATTCCATTTCAGGTTTTCCATGAATCCAGTCCCTTTTCATTACTGTGTTCCAATTCATATGATATAATTGTGTGGCTGTTTAAGCTATATATTGGACCTGGAGCTTGATGCTCATTAGCTCGTTACCTTTTTGCTGAGTGGTAACATTCAAATTAGTGGGCGCATGGTGGCTTAGTGGTTAGCACGTTCACCTCAAACCTCCAGGGGCGGGGGTTCGATTCCCACCGTGGCCCTGTGTGTGCGGAGTTTGCATGTTCTCCTCCTACTGCGGGGTTTCCTCCCCCAGTCCAAAGATATGCATGGTAGGCTGATTGGCATGTCCAAAGTGTCCGTAGTGTATGAATGGGTGTGTGAGTGTGTGTGTGATTGTGTGCCCTGTGATGGATTGGCACCCTGTCCAGTGTGTACCGTCCAGTGTGTACCCCGCCTTGTGCCCGATGCTTCCTGGGATAGACTCCAGGTTCTAGGACTTTGCTAGATTCTTGTAGCTTTGTTCATTGAGTATACTGTATATTCTGAATATAGTGAGTCACTGGATGTATGATGTGACCGCCATTTTGTTTGGGGATTGGGTTTATGCATGGTTTGCATAGTAATGGAGAAAGGGACATCTGTTTGTTTGTTATTATATTTATTTATTTTTTAGGCAATTAGCTAGAGATTTTATTTGTTGTTTTGGCCTAGGTTATACCTGAAGTGATCAAAACCAAGTTGTCTTTGTTACCCACTACTGGTGTACAATATATGTTTCTTTTTTCTATAGCATCAGTCATAAATCTCACTCAGCCATCCATCCATCCATTTTCTGTACTGCTTCTCCTACACAGGGTCTCGGGGAGCCTGGAGCCTACTCACCCAACCAGTAAAACTTTTTTTCCCTTCCTTTTACCATACAGTTATGGCCTAAACTTAGACAGCTATTATACATGACTCCTTGTCATTGCCTTCTATAGATCACTGCTAAAATGATCGTGCTGCAAATTTGTCACTGTCAATGTCATTTTGTTTTCAGACCGTGCAGCTTAAAGTTCTTCACACAGTCTGTTTTAGCTACGTGAGACTTGGCCGGATGCTCGGAGGCCAGATTGTGGTGGGCAGTTGGAACAATGTAAGAGCGGGGTGCCAGAGGCAGGCCTTGGGTATGGAAAGGCCAATGTTATTGTAACTTTTCATTATGATGCGATAATTAGACACCAGCTCAGGACTGTGAGATGGAAAAATGATCTCAGGCCTCACCCCCCACTGCTGCTGGCCACAGCATGAAACAAGCAGTGAAAATGATGGCATTGCAGACCTGGCACAGCATCACCCTGTGTGTGCTGACATCTGTGGGTTGCAGCCTGTTATCCGCTGAAGGGATTTTTAAATCTACATTTGATTTGATTATAATTTTATTAACAGATTATGTCCATTTATTGTATTACTTTTGGAACAATTGAGTGAATTTGCATAAAGTACAACTAGCACTGATTCCTACATAGATGACCCAGTCTAGCTTTAAATACAATCAAATTAAGACTAAAATTCTGCATGTCAACTGTCTAGCCATTGTTTAATTTTTAAAATCCAATGTACGAACATACAAACCCCCAACAAAAGCCCTTTTTAATGACTTAAAATCTGTGCCGTATACATGCATGAAGTTTCCTACCAGCAGTTATAAAGGCTTTCCACACTGACTGATCGCTGCAACCATGGCAGTGCAACAGAAGCCACAAAACAGCTTCTCAATTTTACCCAGCATTTTGAAATGAGACAGGAATGGAAAGCTTTTTATATAGCATGTTTGTTTATAATCATCTCCCTTGGCCTGCTTGCACTGGCTTGCTCATGCTGCCTCTTTGTTCTGGCTTTGTGGCCATAATGATTTGTGACTGAACAGCAAATCTATAGTGCTGGACAACCCGATGACCAGTCATTTACTCTGGCATGTGGTGCTTTTTATTTGTCCTTATCTGATATGGATTCCTGTTGCGCTTTTTCATCATTTATTCTAGCTTTCCTCTTTGGGGGTGATGGCTTTTTGCATATGAAATATGGCTTAACTGAACGGAAATGGCTTGTGGGAGTGTAAAAGCTGCTCTATCAAATCTAACTGCACCTTCGTACACCCACACACACACACACACACACACACACACACACAAAGGAAGGAGTTTGCTTGCAATTATTGTAACAAATGGTGGGTTGAATTGAAAACAGATTGAATTTATAGATTCAAAAAAAAAGTTGCTATGAATATTCTAGTTCAATTTACTGTACCTCAAGTCTGATCTGCCTTTTAAAAAAATCTAATATAACTCATGTGCAGAAAACAGCTCAGTGACATCATGACATGGAACACTTGAACCTTTGACACAAAAATAACAGACACAATGTAATTGTTTAAGAAGCAGCATTTACACACACCCAGACAAAGTGCAAAGTCCTGGCTGGGCCAGACAAGAGCAATTTACTCCATCTGTGAGCCACTTTTCAGCCTGGTCTGTCATGGTCGTGTGGAGAACAGCAGCAGAGCTTCATCAGCCGTCTTATTCCTGGAACTGTGCTGATGTCAACTATTCTGTCTTTCTTATTCATAGAGTACAGTGTATTCTCTCGTCTCTCTGTGTTTTTCACTGCCGTTTTACAGCTTCTCTCACTCTCTCTCTCACTCTCTCTCACACACACACACACACACACACACACACACACACAGAGAGACACAAACACATAAATAAATTCTGTGAAGTGAATGCTTTTGAAAATAATGAAATAAATAATTTAAAGCATTTACTACAAAGATCAGTTCACAGATTCATATCTTTTTTCCACCCATTTTGCCCTTTAAACTGCACCCGTTCTCAGTACAGTTATGCAGTATTATAAATAAAGTCGTCCGATTGATTGTTTTAAAAGAAAATGGAAAACCTGCCATAGGTCTTCTGCAGACATTGTCTCTGATTTGCTTCTGTCTCTGAAAGTCTCAACTTCCATGCTTATTTTTTTTTTTTTATTGTCATGAACGTTATTAACAACATACAAATGTAAAAATTGTTTTTGGAAATTTGATATTTGCAAATCCAAAATTTTTCATTTTTTTACTGACACTAATAAAGGGGAGAAATAGTAAATGATTGTAAATAAATTGTCATTTATTGTGTGAGAGAGAGAACGAGAGAGAGACTTTTAGCACATCGCATACATTAGGACAGTGGTTGTTAATCTTATGCCTTGTGCTCTTTTATTGTCCAATTTTCTTTATATATATATTTTTAAATACGTGATCATCAGCATATGATGAATTAGTGTAGTTAAATCAGGACAATCTTATAGTAATTGAAGTAGCACTTCCTGCATTTTAGGCCTTTCCAGTTTGGCAAAATGTATGCCAAGTCACAAAACTCTGACATTACATGTTAAAGAAGTGACACGGTTTTCTGCCAGTGACCTCTAAATGAGAAAAAGAAGGTAATAACAAAGCATTATTTACCCTCCCTGTGGGAATGGTAGCTTTTATTTATTTATTTTTAAAAAAATATATTTTCCAAAAGTATCTTATATATTTTTGAATATGTATATTTGAATTCATTAAAATATAAAAAAGAAATGCTATACACTAGCTTAAACGTTCAACTAATCTGCATTCACTTGCCTAATACTAATATAGCCTATACATTCTTTGTGGAAAAGTGCAATCATTTTCCCTTATCTCCATTCATTCAAGCTGTTCTTCCTGTTTTCCTCTGTAGCATCCTGCTTACCCTGAGCAGACCTTGAAGAGTTCTTTGTGAGGTTGCTCTCTGTACACTCGGCTCCCCCTGGGCGTAATGACCCAATTTGCACTGTCCACCACAGCCGAATCAGCTTTTCTTCCCGCTCAGGTTTGGGAAGGAAAAACAACAGAGTGCCAGGCTCACCCTGGAAAATCTGAGCGCTGCCAAAACAGCACAGACTTGGCTACATACAGGAGCACCTTTGTGAGGACTTCTTTTTTTAAAAAAATGCACCTGGATGGAAAGAACGTGAAAGATGAAGGGAGACACACAAATGCAACTTGGGTGCAGTCATTAGTGCCGCCATGAGGGCTTGTGTGCTGCCAGGTCAGGTTTTTTCCCCCCCCACAGAGGCTATGGTGAGAAATTAAAACATTGTGGCCTATAGTCATTTTTAAAGCTTGTGTTAACTTGTTAAGGATTGAGTCCTAATCATTACTTTTGTCATTTACATAAAAGTAAGAATTTGTCCGAGTTAAAATAATGCTGTTATTTACTATGTTACCATAGTAAACATGCCATTGCTATTTTATCATACTGTATAATGTGGTTGGACATCTCTAAGCTAATCTGTCACTGAGCATTTATAGGAGAGGTCTGTTAGCCACCAGAAGTACGTGAGCGGAGCTTAGTGCCGAACCAAAATCAGCATAAATGCCTCAGGTAATTTCCTTTTGGTCTCATTGAGGCGGTATTTTATGTTTTCGGCCAACAAACGTGGTTCTCATTATCAAACAAAAAACAAACTGAGAAACCATATGTCAAAATAAACAAGAGTTCGCTCGTTTAAATAGCTCTGACACTTCAGAGAACAGACGATGGAAAGGCTAATTGAGATAAGCTCCACCACAGCTTTTAGAGAATATTAGGCTTATTATTCTGTAGGGAGAGATACTAATAGACTTACCTATGACAGCTTAAACAGCCATAGTTAAAGAATGTCTTTAGCATACTTTGATCTGGTATGTCTTGGCCTATTGTAATGTTTAAAGGCTTTTTGAGGTTTTTCCTGCTAAATCTATTGAAGGCGCAATACAGATTTGGCATCGCCCAAACAACATTTGGGACTGGTTGTAAAGAATTTTTCATTTAAGTGTATTTGAGAAGCCATCTGCTTAGAATCATTTTTAAATTTATGAGTTTAATTTCATTCTGACGGTGACATGGTGCCAATCTGGGGCATCTATAAAGCAAAATGTCCAGTGTCATCTGGCTGGATTTAAATAAACACTGCTATGTAAGTATTATTGGTCACCAGATCATGTCAACACATTCTGAACAATATCTTAAATGAATCCCACAAAGTCTAAAATATTCTCTTCTCAATTTTGAGATGGAAAATCGCTGGTTGATTTTTTCTTTTCTTTTTAAACGTTATATTTATCTATGTATATCAACGTTGAAAGTTAACTGTTGGTTCATGTATTTTGTTTTTCATATATAAGCAGGCGGGAAATGTTTTTAAATAATCCGATAAACATGAATAGTGATCACAATCTTCGAAATCGTGGACAACCTCTGAATAATATATAAAGAATTAAAGTGTGTGTTTTCAACCTCTCTATGTATTTAGTTACTTAAAACTACAAGTAAATCATGCGGCACACTGAATCCATTTAAACTCGCATCGTATCTCATAGGCGATCTAAAGTGGACACTCGCTTACAGCCTGTAGCCGGACCCCAGGAGACCCTCTGTGTTTATAGAGCTTGTTAACGTATGGCCTGTTACTGCTCACCGGCTCTCAGTCTCAACTGCGCTTACAGGAGACCCACTGCTCCGGTTCTCCTTCCTCCAAACTCTTTATAACCTACCTCTCTCTCTCTGCACAAATCTCAATCTGAATTTAAAACCCAATCCACAGGATTGTATTTAATCTATTGCTTCAGTATTCAAACTTAAATCTGTCCTCACACAACACCTCATTATCAAAAAGGTGAAAAAGTACCACGGAGAAATAATTGGCTGCTCAACAAATAAACAGGGTGCGCGAAGCCACAAAGCCCGTAAACTAAATTGACTGGAGTAAATAGCGTTTTGCTTTTCTGCTCCTTGTGATAAAGTATATGGATTTGCAATTTCCACGGCCACAGACAAACCCAATGAAGCTCATAATAAACTGTGCAGGTTAACAGAGGGGTTATTTTCACCTAGCTGGCAATAACTATAAATTTCAGGACTAACGAATAATGAGACGTGTCTTTGGCTGATGTTTTGAATTTGTATTTGTTTTCTGGCTGTATTTTACATGTATATTATGCTTAACTCTATTACTAATCGATATGTGCATATTGAAAACATAAATCATTGGGATAAGTTTAAGCTCACTATATATGTCTCTGCTCTGAATGTAAGAGAAGTTCCATTATCTTTTTCAATACATGCCCCTGTGTGTGTGTGTGTGTGTGTGTGTGTGTCTATATGAGTGAGATAGAGTGTGAGAATTTGTCTTGTTTTGACAATTATCTTATCATGGACTTCCCAACATAGGAAATGAGAGGCATCATGGTTTTGTCATCTATCTCTAACGATGAGATGTCCAGGAGTGTGTCTATGTGTTTGTGTTTTATCTTCACAGCTGCAGCAGGTTCTTAGATGTCCAGTGTTTCAGGGAGGAGGAGGAGGAGGAGGTGGTGATGCCAAAATTACACACAAACAGAAACAAGGGAGAGAGGAAACAGAAAAGGGTCAGAGAGGTGAGGATGGCCGGGCGTGCTGGAATGCCTCTGGCCTGAGAGACTTGTTTTCTTGAAGAGGCCAGCAGCAGGGATTTGTCCTGGCAGAGCAGGCAGTAACCAAGTGACTGTTCTCCATACTGCTGTGGGTCAGGTAAGGCTTGCTCTCTCCTGTGGTTCTGCTGATAAGAATGGACTAACCCGACAGGACTTGCGTAAAAGATAGGCGGTGAGAAAAACAAGCAATGCCCAACACCTACATGCTGCAGCTACTCCACTCCAAACCTGAATACCAGGCTTCAATAAATAATGCACACACATCTTCTGTCAAGAGCAGTTTTTTATGTTTCAGTGACATGTTCACTGAATCATGCTCGGCCTGCTTCTCATTATTATTTCACCTTTCTCAGTAATCCCTAACATCTGGATGAAAATTAATTAATTAAAATGGTTACATTTTACAGGGAGTAATGTCATGATAATACTATAATAACGAGATGTTCTTATGTAATTGCATAATTGTAGTAATAATAATAATAATAATAATAGCAATATAATAGTATATATATATATATATATATCTCATAATTAATCAAAAATTGTCAATTTTCTAAGTTGTTACCAAATAGTAATACTTGAAGTAATACTACCAAATAAGTCATTGTCCTTAACATTTTTTGTGATATCATGTTCAGCTCTTAAATAAAATCGCTGCTTTTTCATCATAATTCACTAATTCTCTCTCGTTCCTGCACTCTAGGGTTTTTACAACGTGAGAGTTACTACCTCAAAGAACACTTCTACTAAAACTATGTGGTATCCGAATGTAAAATACTAAATATCCTGGTGAACTATTGCATACAAACACAGCAATGAACTGCAATTAATAGATGGTCTCAGAGCTATAAAATGCAAACAAGATGGTATCGGAGCTATAAAATGCAAACTCACTTTCCATCTTCTCTCATAAAGTGATAGCATCAGCGATATGCAAAATTAAGTGAGTAGTGTCCCTGAAAATATGACTAATTAGTGCAGCGTGGCTCTGTGGAAATAACCCCATCTCAACATACAGGGAGGGGAAAAGTCACTCTTTTCGAGTGACTGCTGGCTTCTCTCTTACCTTCCTAATCATTAGTCTGAGATCCCGTTGTGAAATCTTGTGTAGTGCACCTACCTGGAGACAATTAGTTGTGATTAGTTATGTATGTGAACTTTCCACCTGGATATTATTGAAGGATAAGGCTGATAAGACTGTTTACATCCTTTGCTATGACTCTAGCTTTCTGCGTTCGAATGTTGTTTGATAATGTTGTTCCTGAGAAGTTTAGGAAGCTCCTTCACCTTCACCACGATTGCTAATGAAATCGTCCCAACCAATGGCAAGTCAAAAGACGTTATACTGCAAGTTTACATTTGAAGTGGATATATGCATTGGAAGTATATTAAATAAGAAAAAAAATAGCTATAGTTATACACTCTAAAAAATTATTCTTACCTAGCCTACAAACCCTTGAACAACCTTTGAAAGCATGATAGCACACCTTATATGATGGTTCTCAAAAAGATTTTGTCCATGAAAATGTTTTGTTCTTCTCTCTATAGCTCAATTGAACAAAAGGAGAGATGGCTTTCCCTTATAAAAAGGTACGCTGGAGTTACATGGAATCTACAGATACCACAAATTCCTTCTGTGTATTAATAGATTGTGTTAAATTTTTCTTGAAAGTACCCTCAAGTATAAGTGTACACTTAAGTCTATTTCTCAGTGTGGCCATTCACTTTCTTTAAAGTTTTTATTGCACATTTCTGTTGAATTCATTATGTCTATGGCCTTATTCTCTATAGTCGAATAAAAGAGGAGAAGGAGAAAGATAATCCAAAAACAATCCCCCTTAAAGTGCATGCCAAGGACATGGGGAACTTTTCATATGTAAGTCTTACACTCAGTCAGATATCTTTATCTCAGTATTCAAGTATGTTGCAAATCAAAATCTGATACTTTGTTGATTTAGAAAACCATTGCTGTGAGCAATTCTGACAGTGCCAATGAAGTTATTCGTCTAGCACTGCAGCAGTTTGGGATTCTCGTAAGTTCCTTTACATTGCATTTTCAGAATTAAGCTTCTGCAATTTGCCTATTTTCAATTATTCTATATAAATATGTCAATAGATGTAAATAAATATTGAGTTCTTCTTAATATACTGACATACCTGCTATGCATAAAGCTATCCAGAGAAGCAGAAGCATTGAGTCTATTTATGTTCTCCTTAAGCAACAGTAACTGCACAGACATCTACTTAATCAAATCAAGACACCTCTGACAGTACACAAAATTCCAGTGCACTTTAGTTAACTTTGTATTTATAGCCGAACCCAAAATACCGGTCCACAGACAAGACATGCCCTCATGGTTCTTCACAAATGTTAGTGGTGGAACCTGGTGCACAACATTTCTGCGAATTTGTTTGTCTTTGGCGTACAGGGTTCTGTGAAGGACTTCCAACTGTGGGTGAGTTCCAGAAAAGACAATGCTCCTTACCCTCTTATTGGTGAGTTTGCTATAAATCCTGAAAATTATGATCATAACATCAAACGGCAGACAAGAAAAGCATTTCTAATAAACATTTTTATAATTTATAGGGCAATATTTTCCATATGCACTCACTGGTCACTTTAATAGGAATACCTGTTCACCTGCTGATTTATGAAATTATCCAATCAGCCAATCCAGTCTATCCAATCATGTGACCATAGCACAGCTGATGTTAAAAATAGGAATAACATTGCCTGGTCTTTTTCCAGTCTTCAGCCTGTGCTCACTATAGTCTCTGATTCCTGTTCATTGCTGACCAGAGTGAAACCCCATGTGGTTTTCTACTGTTGTAGCCAATCCACCTCAAGGTTTGACATATTGTGCATTCTGAGATGCTTTCTTTGTCACCACATTTGTTAAGAGTGGTTATGTGAGTTACTGTAGCCATCCTGTCAGCTTGAACCAGTCTGATCATTCTCCCTTGACTTCTCTCATCAACAAGGCATTTCCACCCACAGAACTGCTGCTCACTGGATGTTTTTTTTTTTTACATCTCACACCATTCTGTGTAAACTCTAAAGACTGTTATGTGTGAAAATCCCAGGAGTTTCTGAAATTGCAGCCTGTCTGGCACCAGCAACCATGTCACAGTCAAAGTCACTGAGATCACATTTTTCCCCATTCTGATGTTTGATGTGAACATTAACTGAAGCTCTTGACATGTATCTGCATAATTTTATGCACTGCACTTCTGCCATATTGTCATGTGAACAAGGTGGAGATGGATGCAAGTGCAGTTAAAGCTTTTATTGAAGACAGGCAGGCAGACAAATCCAAATCGTATGGCAAAACATGGTCACTAAACAGGCACAGGGTCGGGAGATTGGCAAACAACATAAACTAGGCTGAGAAAAGAGTCGAGAAAAGCGAGGACAAAACCATGAAACGAGGAACAAAGATCAAAGGCTTGGTACGGGTCTGGTGGAAAACACAGAAACACACAATACTTCGCCCCGAACAAAGACACACGAGGGGTTTAAATAGTAAACGTAATCAAAGGGTTTAGCACAGAACAGCTGAGACATTAGGAAACAACCAATAACATTACAGGGGTGGAGACAGGACAGAAACCAAAACAAACACACGTAAAACAGTAAACAAAGTCTAACAACCCGGAAGCGTGCTCTGTCATGCTATGGGCTGCTGAGCGTGCTGCTCACTCTGGCTCTCTGACACATATAGTTGGCTGATTGGATAATTACGTGAATGAGCAGGGGTAGAGATGTTCCTATTAAAGTGGTTGGTGAATGTAGATAGATGAATGCATACATACATGGGGGAAATAAGTATTGAACGCTTCAACATTATTTTCAGTAAATATATTTCCAATGAGGGTAATCACATGAAATTTTCACCAGACTTTGGTATTAACTCAAGAAATCCACACATATAAAGAAATCCAAACATTATAGTCCATAAATGAAGTTATGTGTAATAAAGTGGAATGATACAGGAAAAAAGTATTGAACACGCTAAGTGAAATGTATTTAATACTTAGTGGGGAAGCCTTTGTTTGTAAGGACAGCTTCAAGATGCTTCCTGTATGAAGAAATTAATGGGCCGCAGTATTCAGGTGTGATTTTGGCCCATTCTTCTAAACA
>JANDJT010000141.1:13898204-13934438 GCA_024331685.1 Stegophilus panzeri | reverse complement strand
ATCAGCCTTATCCTTCAATAATATCCAGGTGGAAGGTTCACATACATAACTAATCACAACTAATCATAACTAATTTCACAATGGGATCTCAGACTAATGATTAGGAAGGTAAGAGAGAAGCCAGCAGTCACTCGAAAAGAGTTGCAGGATGGCATGAAAGCACCACAGAGAACAATAAGCAATGAACTGCACCGCAATCATTTCCTTTTCCTTTTCAGATGTGGATGTAAAAATTGACAAATCAGAACTGTTTTAGAACAAAAGATAAGAAACAAAAATAGAAATTCTCTGGCAATAATTCTGCTCGTCATGTTTGGAGAAAGAAGGGTTAGCGTGTATGATCACAAGAACATCATACTCACAGAGAAGTACGGAGGTGGGATGATCATGATATGGGGCTGCTTCTCTGCAAACGGTACCGGTTTCAAAGAAAACATGGCTGGAGTGATGTATTGGGACACATTAGAGCAGAATTTAATCTCACTGACCAATAAACTGAATCTGGGAAGGAGATCGTCATTTCAACGAGACAACAACCCCAAACATACAACCAAAATAACACAAAAACGCCTTGCACGGCCTAGACAATTTCCTGACTTCAGTCCCGCTGAAGATTTAAGAAGGATTTTGAAGTTGTCCATCATGGGGACACTCATAATCTTAGGAAATTGAAGATGATTTGTTAAGAGCAATGGACCAAAATTGAACCACAATTCTGCATAAAGCTATTTACTTCTTGAAACTGTAATTTCCAACAGTGGATTTGCAACAAAGTACTAATGTTGATCATTTGAGGTGTCGAAATCCTTTTTTTTTTTTTTTTTTTTTTTTTTTCCATTTTCATTTTTAAGCATATCTTTTATATTCTTATGAATACATACGTTTTTGCTCATATTTATAAGTTCATGGTTAAAAGACCTTATCTATGTACATTTGAAGTAGATATGCACTGGTGGTGTATAAAGTAACAACAACAAAAATGTCCAAAATCTTATTTCCCCTCACTGTATATACTGTCACACAAACTTCTTATCTTGCGTTGCTGATTAAAAAGGATGTCAGTAAAATAAAATCGTACACAGTTAATGGGTGCGTTTTATCCAATGTTCTTGCAAGCAGGAAATTTAATAGTAGTAATAATATTAATATTAGTATTCTATTACTGAGTTGTTATTTAGTACCAATTGGGAAATTAAAATGTAGCTCACGGTATGTTTAGGTTTATGTGTAGGTAACTACAACTGGTTTCCTTGCCACAATTACAGATTTATTACAGTACATTGACATGTCTGGGGAAGCTTAGTATAGTATAGCCATATCATTATTCACTTACTAATGTTCTTGAAAGTTTTCCTAACTAAATTGAAAACCTGTTTTGTGAAATCAACTAGTAGTTGTATTAATACACCCCGCTTATATGCGATTCTTTTTTTTCCGTATCTTTGTATCTCTGGGTTTCTGTATAAGGCCCAGGCTGTGGTGATGATTTTATTAATACACCAAAACTGGAGTTAGACAAACCTGTTGGCCATATGTTTCACGTCCAGTGGCTTGTCCTTCAAATCGAAACCAGCAGCCAGAGAATAATAAAAGTCCTGTATTTGTGAATAATAGCACAGTTGTCTGTGCTGGATAAAATAATATGTTTATTACACTGGCAATGGAGTGCCATTGCCAGGAAATACATAATATTTACAGCAATGTATAGGAATATATTAGTCATCCCACATGTGGCGCCAGGCTGTGTGCAGGTAATGGATCCGGCACATGGGTTTGGATGTGTTCCTGCAGCTCTCCATCGCCGCTCTGATTGAGTGTCGAAGCTGTGCCTGTAAGTTGTAAGTGAATTACAAGCAGACATGACTCTCTCTCTCTAAGATATATATATATATATATATATATATATATAATATATATAAAAATGTGACTAGGGTCAGTTGAACCTGGTGACTGTTATTTTTGTGCATGAGCCAGGCCAGAAAAGCACACATCTTACGTTACGTGATACGACAGATTTTAGTACGGCGTATTTGGCCGGGAGAAATATGCAGATAAGTATTGGTTATGGTGTGTGTCTCCTGTTCCAGATTTTTCCTCTGTGAGCTTCTCATCCAAGACTGTACAATTCATTCATTCTGATAATTAAAAGAAAAGTCTTATTTTCATGGATATTCTGTTAAAGCTTTGGTCTTGTTACTTAAAGCCTGAGACATTTATATGCCTGTTCTTTGTGCTTTGCAGTTTCTTTCATTCATTTATTTTTATATTAACGTGAAAAGATTACTCATATTAGAACTATTATCTAAAAACGATTATGTGCTAGATAATAGTTATGAAAACTAATACTAAGCAAATATTATATTTCTTGCAATACCAAAAACAATAATATTTTTGTAGTTCAATTTTTTTTTAATTTTTTTTTTTTTTACAGAGAAATAGAGTTATAATATTGATCTACGACTGTAAGGTGTGGTGAAGTGAAAATTGCTGAACAAATACTGTTCAAACTAACTAAATAAACTGGAGTGCTAAGGATTTCTAAATACTTCAGAAACTTTGAAACGTGTAATTCATAAATAAATCATAGACCTACATAAGCTACAAAGCTTATTTCACCAGGTCTGATTCGGCAGCGATCCACAGCGATCGGATTATTTACTCAGGTGTAATTTTGACACATTGAAAACCACATATTTGCCCAAGCAGTACGTCAAAAAAATATTAATTATGGTAATAAGATATTTTTATTTAAATAGCACTTTTCAGCAGCCCAGTTATCCCGTTGCACAATATACAATGTTAATTGTTGACAATTCACTATAAAAGCTAATGAATGAATGAGTTACTCTTCAGACATTTTGTCACACCAACCATCCATCTGAAATAATTTAAAATAAACAAACACAAATTATGTTTGAGGGGTTACAGCTTTAGTGAGTAATCACACTGCAGCACACACACACACACACACACACACACACCCTCCCTCTCTCACACACACACTCACACACACACACACACACACACACACACACACAAAGTTTTCTACTTTGGGATGGTTTCTGCACACATGCTTAGGTCAGAGAGAGAGAGTGAATCTTATGTGTTATTTTCCATGAGCTTTAGATGCAGTCCCTCAAAGACGTGTGTGTGTGTGTGTGTGTGTGTGTGTGTGTGTGTGTGTGTGTGTGTGTGTTTGGGAGTGAAATTGGTTCCCTTAATGGAAAATGACATTGAACCCCAGCTGTGAAGGAGACTATTACTGTATCTGTCCTGGCTGGTATTTTGGAATATAAATACAAATATGACACAACAGGATCCCACTCTATGTCTATCCTTGCTTAATAATAATAATAATAATAATAATAATAATAATAACAGTAGTGAAATGAGAACTGAGGACACACTCATATTAACGCTGAAACTTGCGATAAATCAGGTGTTGCAGTGTTCCAGCAGTGTGTAGAGTAAATCAGTTTCCTGACTGCTCTGGCAGGTTTCTACCACTAGGAGGCAATATGTAGACTTTCAACTTACAGGATAAAAGTACTCCAGTAGGGGATTGTGGGATTTGTTGTGTGTTTAACTACAACTTGCAGGTATGTTTGATTGACAGATTCCACAGCTGTATATGTCTTCTGAATGATTTTCATCCTGCATCAGCTTTGTGCTTCATACTGCATATGAAGCAGTATATTTACTTCTACAGACAGAGAGTTTTAAAAATCTGTTTTAGGAACACTAGAAAGTGTGATATCTTTTAAGCTTATCTTTGTTTTGTTTATTTATTCCCCTCTCATATTTTCTGCTCCTTTTGTGCTTTCAGAAAGGATTCTGAGCAGAAGCCGTGAACATCTGAGCAGAACCATTAAATATACAAAGAATCCTCAGAGCTTTTGGTATTTTGGTCGAATCTTTCAGATTCTTTTTCTTTTTTCTTTCATTCTTTTGAAGAATGAAGTCTATGGATAGGCATTGTGACAGGAAAAGTGATATAATAAGAAATGGGTAATAAGAAAAAAGTTAATGTAGTAGTGCAGGTGTTAAAATAGTAGTAAATATATATAAAGAGTATAGAATATCTTGTGCTCAAATGTAACATATTATAATATAGAAATATTTCTCTAACATGTTCTATTAATATGCATTAACACTCTTTTAAACTTTTTATTATTTTTTTTTATAATTGTTATTATTATTATTATTATTGTTGTTGTTATTATTGTTATTATTATTGTTATTATTATTATTATTATTATTATTATTATTATTGTTATTTTTATTATTATTGTTATTATTGTTATTATTATTATATTATTATTATTGTTGTTATTATTATTATTATTGTTATTATTACTGTTATTATTATTGTTATTATTATTATTATTGTTATTATTATTGTTATTATTATTATTATTATTATTATTGTTATTATTATTATTATTATTATTGTTATTATTGGTAGTAGTATAGCATTGGTTTTCCTTTTTTCCTATTTCAAAAGTTATAATAGTTTGTTTCGTTTAAAAACCTTTTTCTTTCTTTTTTTTAAAATAATTTTTTATTAAAATATTTTGGGTATGTTGGGTACAGTGCCCAGTGACCTGGACATTTTGTTAGGATACATGGCATCATGGACTCTATCAAATATCAACAGATATTAAATGAAAACCTGACTGCCTCTGCCAGAAAGCTTTAAATGGGCCGTGGTTGGATCTTCCAGCAGGACAACGAGCTGTTATCTTCGCAACGGGAGGTACAGTAGCACAAAGTATTGACTAAAAGGGTGCCAATAATTATTGCACACCTATATTTAACAATTTTTTTATTTTTTTTGATAAACCTGTGTTTTGTTTGCAATTGTTTGATATCCGTGAGAGCAGAGTATTTTTGTGATTTTTTTTAAACAAAAGATCAAAAGGTTAAACAATAAAGACAACTTTTTGCAGCCTTCTTTGCTCATATTTACCAAGGGTGCCAATATTAGTGGAGGGCACTGTATATGATGATGATGATGATTATTATTAGTAGTAATAATTGGATAGAATTATTATATAGCATTTAATTTATTTTAATACACATAATAGTTTGTTTTATAATACTTTTAATAATTTTCTTGAAATTATTTTCTTTTTAAACTGTTAAAACTAAAATATCTTGGTCCTATTTGGGATACGGCAGCTGAAACTGACAAATGTTAAAAATCTGAAACCAACCCTGTGCCTGCATTTTTATTTTTTTCTGACAGCAATAATTTTGAAATGATTTCACCCAAAACCTCCTTTCACCCCCTCAAAACTGTATAAATCCTAATTCTCAAGAGAAACCATGAAAAAAAAAAAAACCCTGTTCCATAGCTTGAAATGTTTGCCTTGAAGGGGGTCAAAATTAAATAGCATTTAGCAAAATTCCCTCAGTGTTTGAACCACTTTTTGGTGTAATTGTTCTTTTTCGCAGACAATTAAAACTGAGCTAAATAATGTGGACTCGACATTCCTCTGGCTTCCTTTGTACACCAAGCCCCAATGTCTGTGTTTGCAAATTCCCTTTTTTAGAGAAACCAAAATAGCCTGACATTTTCCTTCAGTTTAACTTCTAAAGCAAATCTCTCTCTGTATCTCTCTCTCTCTCTGTCCTGTGCTTGGTGTGGGGCAGATTTATTTGTCTTTATGTTCTGTCCATGGCACGTCCTTGTTTACCTAGAGACGTCCAACCCTTTGAACAAGTTCCCACTGTTAAAACACATTCTTCTTCATACCATTACATCACACACGTTTTTTGTGTTGTGTCTGTAAATCAAGTCATGTGGTATGATAACTAATATTAAAAATGCATGGAACCAATGATGAGTAATAACATGTGGTATTGTCATACTGTACAATTGCCTAAACTAGCCTAAAATAGTCTCAGCACATAAACGTGTCAGAACTCCTATGGATAAAAATATCATGTGGAAATATCAATACTGTACTGGCGAGCGCACTCCAGAGGGATGCTTTCTATACTCACACTGTGATGGCTGCATGAGAGAGCTGGGCTTTTACACACTCTCCCTGCACAAAGGTCGCCGACCATTTATTAGGGCTCTCGTCCATTTAGTCCTAAGCATGAGATCTGGACACATTCAGGCAAAAGCCTCACATTAGTGGAGAAATCAGACCGACGTCACCACTTACACTCATTTAACACATAGCGCAGGGAGGATTTGGTCGTGTCCTCTGTTCGAAGTGTTATGACAGTGGAAGTGAAAACAATTTTGCATAGGCACTGTATTGCTAAAATGGGCTCGCACAGGAAATTGAGAGGAGGAAACAAATGTTCAAAGGCTCTCCTTGCAGAAATGTGTCTTAATTTGTAAACATTTCTTAATGGTAAAAAAAAAAAAAAAAAAAAAGGGTGATCCAGAAGCGTGATATCGATTTCTCTTTGAGGATGAATAACACCAGTTACTTCTGCACAGTGTGACGCGAGAAGAGAAAGAAAGTCGATTTTTACACTGGTTCATCCTCTAAGACCTCGTAGATTAAGTTGACCTCTGCTTCTAGCTGTAAAATAGCTTTAGAGGGATGCTCACCTTGTCCACGTGTGATCGAGGCAGTCAGAAGTAAAGCCGTTCTTGGCTGAACATGTTGTGAGGAGAGCTACAAAATAAGCATAATTACTCAGAGATTCCACACAGGCTTTTCTCTTTTGTTTGTCTTCCTGTGTTTATTTTATTTACTGTTTAAATTGATCAAATTGGGGAAACATGCGATGAGGCCAACAGCTGTGAGTGGATTTCTGAAAAAAAAAAAAAATTGGTATTGTAGAAAGCAAGATTTATTGTATTCGGAACGTTGCGGTTATTGTCCTGCAAGAGCTTGTTGAAAATACTTGTATTATAAACAGATGCAAGAAGCCCAAGCAAGCACGCAAGATAGATATTTACTTCAAAAGCACTTTTTTTTTTAAACAAACAGAACCACCAGACAAAAAAGATTAACATCAGAAATGTTCTGTTGCTGCGCTTAAACTTTTCAGCGAAGTATAAATATTGCCGGTCAGCCACTTAAAAAAAATAAAAAATCTAGACAGTAATTGGTCTGCTTAAAACTTTTCCATTTTTATTACCCGTACCAAAACTTTCCTACCTGAAGGAAACTAACTATACAAATGTTTGGATACAGGTCTGCATGCTGTTTATGCTACTTTCCTGTCATGTAAAAGAAAAAAAAATCAGTTTGAGAAATGAAGGTGGATATTATTCGTTTCGAGCGCTTTGACAAGCTGTGCTTTGACATGAAGTTTTTACGGGAAGCTGTTAGTGATGTGTTTCTTTTGTGTTATCCTGTTCCTGACTATTAGCTTTTACCTCGCAGGGCGAACACAGGAGCTACAAGAGATTGAGTGCGTTGTCCAAATAGGCTGTAAATCACAGGCAGTCACGTGGAACTGCAGCTACCAGCAAACTGAAAAGAACTAGTTAAGAGGAAACAGCAGAAGTTGGATGGGTTTCATACACTTTCATTTTCATGCCATTCCTTTTTTCCCTACTAGCATTATTTAATGAGGTGATATTTTTCATAGTCACAAAATAGTTAATTATAATTCTGCATCATGAATCTCGCTGTGCTGTGAATTATGTTTGTAGTCACTGATCATTAAACTGAATGCACTGTCTACAAAGCAGTATAAAAACAATTAGGCCATCACACCCCAGATCATGAGAAACCTGAGAAACTTAAATATCAGTTTTGCTACTCTGTTGGAATCGGTTTAATTTGATATAGATAACAAATGTTCAGTTCATCTTTCAAACACAACATTTGAACTTGCTATGAGAACATAACATAATCCATCCATCCATCCATCCATCCTTCTTACGCAGGGTCATGGGGAGCCTGGAGCCTGTCCGAGGGGACTCGGGGCACAAGGTGGGGGACACCCTGGACAGCCTGCCAACGCCTCACGGGGCAAGAACATAACATAATCTCTTGTCAAATTGTGGGGGAAAAAACATGGATGCCTGCATGAAAGTGTGTTCTGTTAGCACCGAGCTAGATAATGATGTACTTACTTTTTCAAAACAGCAAACTGTATGGCATTATCCACCTTATTTTGCAACGCAAAAATCAGTAATAGCTTCTTTGGTTCAAGATGTTTGGTTTGATTTATAGGCTCTTGCTTGTAAATCTAGTAAAGTAACAAACGTACTCTGAGTTATTGCTGTTATTGGTTATGTTGATGCTATTTTATATATATATATATATATAAGACCTGTGTGAGGGAAGACATGACCAGCTAACTCTTGTCTGCAGGCACTCAGGTTTCCTTAATAGAAACTGCAAAAACTCCATCCATCCATTTTCTGTACCGCTTCTCCTACACAGGGTCGCAGGGGGGCCTGGAGTCTATCCCAGGGAACTCGGGGCACAGGGTGGGGGACAGATTCAGCTCTCGGTGAGGTTTATGGTCAAAACACATTTGTTCGAAGAAAACTTATTGTTTGTTCCAGTTATTAAGGCAAACCCTAACTGCACACACAATATCAGTTTCCATACCTAATTTTGTGTATATCGCAATTTGTGTACCATGTACCACATCCTCAAATCTGTAAAATGGAGAGAGGATTGAAACAATGAATTGAAATTTGCCCAGCTCACTGTAATTTTTATTTCACAATTAATTGCAGTTGTACGGAAAAGCAGAAGACGAGGTCAAAATGAAGCAGTTGCTCATCTGATAGAGCTCCAGGTAACTGCTCTTATATGAAGAAGCCCATGGGTCTGGGAGAGACAACACAACAGGGTGTTCTGGGAGGTAGTGATGGAGAAACACTGCACCAAAAGTCTCTGGCTGCAACATTTTAGAATGTCACGGCCCATATTTGAGATGCTGTGCCAGTTAATTGGTCCGGATGTTTCTCCCATCGCAGGTAGCCACCGAGCACCAGTACAGGGTAGTAGTGGAAACTTTCAAGGTTAGCAAAACGAATGTTCATAGATGTGTATATGCTGTGTGCGTAACTATTAAAGAAGAATTAATGCGGCGTTATATAAGGCTGCCGAATGTAGCGGAGGCCAGTGAAATAACATGCCGTAATTCCTTGTGCCATAAGTTTACAGTGCGCTGGGTGGCACGCACATCCCTATTCTTCCCCCGATGGATGGTTACCATGATCATATTAAACGTAAAGGGTGGCCATCTATTGTTCTCCAGGTTCTTGTCGATGACAGGGGCATGATATGAGATATTTGTGTTGGCACGCTTGGAAGTTCCCATGAAGCAGCTGTGCTCGCAATGTCATATCTGTACAAGTAAGCCTAACCTGGTTAAAATCATTCAACAACTGGATTACATTACCAGTATTAGTAATGCTACACACACAGGTGTAATGATTAGTACAAGCTAAAGATTATGTTAGACATTCCCATTACCTTTTTGAAAGTTAACAATAATCTAGCGTTACAGCTATTCAGCATGATGTAATACAGAGAATGGGTTAATGTTAACTACATGTAGCAGGTGATTTGGACAAGGCAAGCTGTAGTAATTAGCATTAGGAGGATGGATTAGAGCTGTGTTTCTTCATGTATTTGATGAATGTTAATGCTGGTTAACAGGTGCAGACAGTCAGTGACTAATGGAACTTAGCTAGCTCAGTAATGTCAAGGCCAGAAGTTCTTCACAAGGTTAATGTGACAAAAAGAAAGGTTGGGGTTACAGTAGGTTGTAATGTTTTCCATTGTCTCTGTAATGTTGGTTGACTTGATTGGGTTGTGCAACAAAAATTGGCAGTGAGGTACTAAAGGCTGGAAAATAAATATTATCTAGTTAGCTAGATTTTTCTGGTGAGGCTACAGCGCCATTTTGTTCATTCAGAAAGTGGAGGTCATATTTCCAAAATTACACAATTTGGGATTCTGTAATGCAATTTCTCAGTTAAAGCCCAAAGGCATGTGTCCATATTTTGTAGCTAACAACTAACCAACACTCTTTTCAAAGGAAGTGATTGGGACTCTTATCTTCCCAGATGGCAGGGAGATTTGTAAAAAGATGCATCAACTCCAATTCTTACATCTGCCCAGTGTTTGAATGATTTTAATAAATGTCACCTGAATTTCATGCAATTGTTTGTTTATTTTGTGAGCATTTTAGTAGAATTTTAGCACACAAACAAACTGCATTTTAGGATAATTGTAGGGGGAAAAAGTATAAACAACACATTATCTGTGTGTTATCTGTGTGTTATTTTTTTTGTGTGTTATTTTTTAACACATCTTTGTGTGGAAATGTACAAACATACAGCATGTGTTAAATGTACTAACACACTGATTGTGTTTAAAGCAACATAAAATCGTCCTTAACTAGACACGCAGGTGTGTTAAAAAATTATCAATATATTTATCCATAAAACCGTTACTGTACACTAAAATGTGTGATAACAGTCCAGTTTACATGACATTAAATGCATCTTCGTTAGCTTTGGATTACTTGTTTGTAATGACCACTAGATCGTAATTTGGTTACTCAGTTTTTTGTATGTTTTAAACGTCGCCTTTGATCAAAATCTTAAATATATGACTTATTTGACTGATTTGCTTCAAAGTCTATATATAAACTCCACTTTAGCAGTGCTAGTATTACATTTATGAACACCATCTTGTGTATAAATAAAGAAGATACCATGTTGACATATTTGTTTATAATGTTTATAATATTTGACATTTTCAAAGGTAAAAATAATCCTGAAAATATTAACCCATTTATGAAATAAAATCAACCCAGCGTTTTTGTAAAAATTAAACTGTTCTTTGGGTTGAAAAACAACCTGTTTGCTGGGCTAATTTAACCAAAAATGTGTTCTGTCTTATATTTACACAGCCGTTGGGTTAAAAATAACCCAATTTGTGTTGTTTTTAACCCACTGTTTTTTAGAGTGTAACTATTAGGGCTGCAACTAATGATTATTTTCATAATCGATTAATCAGATGGGGCAAACTTTCCATACATATTTTTGTTTATTTAAAATAAAATTCACAAACTGAGTGTTACAAATATAAACTTCAGACTAAAACTTTACACAACTGTTTGTCCAATTATATAAGACTGAAAAGAACCCAAAATACACACACACACACACACCAGAATATATATTATTCATTTAGGATTGTAGTTTAATTCAGTGCTTTTTGTGCTTCCATAAAAAAATAATGCATAAATTATTGTATACAATATAAACTAATATACAAGTTTATATTATATTACAGTGTTTATGCATTACTTTTTATAAAAGGTAACGCTAACAAACAGTAAAGTGAAGGAAGTCACTGTCGGTGACTCTGCTAAAGCTAGCGACGTCACGTTACGTGTGTATGACGTCATGCGCCGTCGAATAGGAAGCGGCTTATACTTCCGGTTAGTAAAAAAAACCGCTAGTGATATATTTGAGATGATATCACCTCTCTAAAATTCACACACTAGACGGTAGTGCAGAGTGCAGAGTGTAAGTGTACAGTACTTCATTTGGGACACAACTTTAGTATTTACTTTCCGAAGTGTGTTTTCGGAACAGAAGTAAAGTAAAGGTCTGCCGCGCGCAGACCAACTAATCCATAATGAGATTCGTTGATAAGGATTTTCATCGATCTTATCGATTGGTTGTTGCAGCTCTAGTAACTATTAATGTTAAATATGAGATGTTAAGTGGCATTGTCAATAGATGCTGTGATGAATATAAACTAGTCAGCTGAATTAACGGGAAATGGCTAACCAGAAGTCTTACACAACAACAGACCGAGTCCAATAGAACACTGAAAATAAGGTGGATAGATTTAACCAACTAATGTGTCTATCCTGATTGATCTAAAGTAAATACTACTATGAACTGATTTAAATTAGTGAAGTGATATTTTATTTACTATTGATGATGTGAGCAGCCATGTTGATTATCCATATTGACGTCATATACTAACTTTGGGGTTGAGGCGACCTTCCAGACTTTCCGAGTAGGAATTCCAAGTTGAGGGGGCATTTTCTTTAGTCGGAAATTCTTTGGCCCAGGTTGTGTGTGATCTGGAGCAAATCCTGTGAACGCTGGGTGTGGGGCAGGAAAACCCTGGATGGGAGGCCAGTCCACTGCAGGACACAATTCACACTCACAACCGCACATTTACTGATTCACACCTAGTGGTGATTTACGTCCACTGACACGTTTTTGCAATGTGGATTGAAACAGGGACCCTGGGGCTGTGGGATCGGCAATGCTACTGACTGTACCACCATGCCATCCAAGACGATATTTATGAATCGTAAAAGCCACATGATAAAAGATAAGTTATGCACAGCGTAAAAATTGGTACTAAATATCTTAAACATGGAGACCGTGTCTCTAAGCCCCAGCGTCTCTAAGCCATGAAAAAGCTATTTAAAATCCAACTGGACCATAACAATTGGCTCCTGTAGAAAAAAACGGATGGTTATGTAGATCCTTGTTTATCTGGTTCGGTGTGATCTCTGAGGCGAAACTGGGCACGGATGTGGTCTTAGTGGTTAAGATCAGCCTCAGATTGAGGCAGCTGGATAGAAATTTGCAAACTGTCCACATTGCTTTTGTTTCTTCCATGAGCAATGTGTAAAAGTCAGTAGTAAACAGAGAAGCGGCCAAGCGTGGGTTTTCCACTTTCTTTAACTCCTCTGATGCCTGAGGGCCCAGCCCTGTTGGCTAGGGTTAAAAGAGGCAAGGGCCTAGGCTAAACTGACTGAACTGGCTAAATGCACCTCAGAGGTCAGCCAGTTTCAGCCAAGCAACAAGAAAGTGATGGATATACTGTAGCACACGTTCAATACACACACAAACACGTCCACCTACATATACAAAGAGCGTTTGAAAGGGGGATCTGGATACAGATGGGTGGGACAACAGCCCTTTGAGTTAGCAAGGGTGTGTAGATGAAGGAAAGAGAGTGTGTGGAGAGTAAAACGTTGTGCGGTGTTTCTCGGCTGGGCGCAGAGAGTCTTGGCAGAGAGAGTGCGGTGTGACTGATGAGATGTGTGCCATCCCCGACACCCAGCCCAGTCCGACGCTACGAGTAAGCGCAGGAGGGAGGGGGGGGGGGATTTATGGGAAAGGCAGATCAGTTCTTGTGCCAGCTGTGAAGTAAATCTCTCCCTTGAGACACACAGCAGCCAGAGTCGGCCAGCCATGCTCACAGCTTCGCTGTCAGTGAAGTCCTCCATGTCTTTGTTGTCCAGATCCTAGCCTAATTTGGGCACAAATGTCTCCTCGTATTACACATTTTCAACGTGTAGGACTTCCTTTCTTCTTGCATTCGTTAGTTGCTACTGTGTTGCAGTGCTCACTACCCCCCCCCCAAATCTCTACTTGTGGTCTGCTGCTCTCCAGACAGACTTTTATTCTCTCATCAGTGGTGCATCATTATTTGGTGCCAGCATTTGAAATGTGTAAATGCATTGGACATGCTGCTTGTTACAGCATATAACCCTTAACTTCAGTCTCATTTCAATTCTCAGCTGAAAGACGGTTTTGGGGTACAAGAGGGTGAGTGGTTTCTGGTGGAAAAAAAAAAGAAAAACAAAAAAAGATAGCAGAGAAAAAGCACCAATGGACTTCACTGTTTATGATCTTGTACATATTTAGCTGTTCAATTTTAATTGGTCGAGATTGGCATGCTAGTTTTCCGATACTAATTAATATGTTTTCGATTTAAGTTCAACAAAATGGAAAGAATGTTCATGTTCTGATGGGAGTTTTTTAGTCTTTCTCTTTTGAGCAGCTTAATTACTTCCAGAAGACGGATCTGAGCAGATCTGATGTCCTCTGGTAACCTCTAATCAGTTTAACGAACCTCACAGTCTTGGAAAGTGTTCAGGTCCTTTTTAAGCATCCTTTTGTGAAGAGGTGCTGTGTGTTTAATTCTATATGTGTTTATATTAACAGACTCGGGCATAACATTACCCCTTAACCGCGAAGGAAAATTTACAATAAAAATGATTGTTTCTAATTTAACACGGTAATTGGGAAAGTCTTTCTTTTTTTTGGTAATTGGATGACATTTGATTCGGAACGTGAAATGCTGGGTCATGAATGTATAATTTACTCATCAATGAGGAAACATCTGCACACACATGAGTTTGTTCCAAGATTCATGTTTTAATCGTGCTGGTATTTGCATTTCAATGCCATTCTATTCTTCATGAACAATGTGTTAATGTGGTACTACGGTCCTTCTGAAAACTAATATCATTTGGCTTACACCTGACATCTGACAAAACACAAGATTCCAGAACTTGAATATTATTGAAACAGAATTTATTACAATGTAATTTAGCAGTCAATTAATGATACATTATTATAATCATTACAGGAGTACAGACGTTAACAAAAAATAAAAAAAAACACCTCACCCCACACACACACACACACACACACACACACACACACACACACTGTCCTTAGTCTTACAGTCCTTGTGAGTACCTTCCATTGACATGCAACTAATGAATGCTATGCCTATATCTTCATCTAACTCTAAACATCCATCCATTTTCTGTACTGCTTATCCTACACAGGGTCACAGGTGATCTGGCGCCTATCCCTTAGGGCACAGTGCAGGGGACACCCTGGACAGGGTGCCAACCCATCGTAGGGCACACAATCGCACACACATTCACACACTATGGACAATTTGGAAATGCCAATCAGCCTACACAGGGTGAGGAAACATCTGCACACACATGAGCATGTCTTTGGACTGGGGGAGGAAACCAGAGTACCCAGAGGAAAACCCTTGCTTGCTCCGAGCACACAGGGCGGAGGCGGGATTCGAACACCCAACCCCGGAGGTGTGAGGCTAACGTGCTAACGTGCTAACTAAGCCATGCCCCCTAACCTTAACCTCAGTAATCAAAAGTAAAATAAAGTTTGTCTCTGTTAGTAAAATAAAGTTTAGTTTTAAATAAAAGAACGATAAAAAAGCAGTTTTCATCAGGGGGACCAGCAAAATGTCCTCACAAGGTCAAAAGGTCACATATTCCTATCCTTGAGGGAACAGTCAATCCTTACTAAGATATAAAAACATGCCCACACACCTTTATGCTTACTGTCCTACTAAATCTTATTTTTGTCAGTTTCCACACAGATCTAGCTGATTGCTTGATTGGTCCCGCTTGGCAGGAAAATGGCCTGTTGAAGTGTGTGAGAAGCAGGTGCAGGACTTGGCCCCAGCAGCCCCAGCCTGTGGCCACGGCACTGAATAATAGCAGCAGTGTTTCTACACAGTGGAGCGCTGTCACAACCAGCCTCTTGCAAAAATACGACACGTTTTTCATAGACGTGTGCGCAGGGAAGGAGAAGCTCAAAGGTGAACCGTTTGTGACGTCAAGCTTACTGCATCAGTCCTTCCAGTTAGCAATTTAGCTGTAAAAACTTTTCATTAGACCATAGCAAAGTGCTTATTTTCTGTGTCTGACTTTACTAAAGCACATAGCTACAGCACTGTATACTTACTCTGTAGGTTTTTAATCAATTTAATTTGACATTAGACAATTTCTTATTCTTTTACTCTCAGATTTGCTATAATTCATACTGCAAGGACTTGATTGACCAGACAATGATCCACATGTCTTTAAATTATTGCCTTCAAACCTGGAGAAGCCTGTGATTACGGTGTCAGATGTCATGTGCTAAAGTAAAAATACTCGTCTACCATGTTTATTCCTGCTGGCAGTTATGATGACTTAAGAAATAAACGAGTGACATCGAGTGACGAATGAGAAAAAGAAAATTGGTCACTAATGATTTTTCAGTGCTGTTAGGAAAGATGTATTTTAGTAGTTAGGGAAGGATTTTCATTTTCTATAAAGCAACCACATAATGAACCTTGCAATTTGAGAATTTAAGCTTTCCTTTTGGTGCTGGCTTAAGCCTACAAACCCATCTCTGTTTCAAATTAATGGTAAAATGTGAGCCATATAATAAAAAAAAACTCACCACATTTAATGAACATGACCTTTTCACGAAAGATGCTCACTATATTTGTGTCCTCTCACCTTTTATACAGAATGTAGCGTTGTATAATGATGGTAAAGCACTCTGAGTTACAGTGCTTTACATGGTTTTGTAATATTAATGGGATTTCATGCTACGTTATTCTGGAGCTGTAAATAGAATCAGTTTCACTATAAATGACCCACAATAAAGTCTCTAATTGTATTTTTTTTTAAACTTTCAAAAAAAACTCTGTGTCTTTTCATGTGGTTCATGGAAATCCAGAAACACGCAAGAAAAACAACTGGGTGTTGGACACTATAAACAAACCACTTGAAGCAAAGCATGTTATGTTAAGAATGCTAGTTATGATAACATGGTGAACAGAATAGCGTACTCACATTATATAAATGTTCAATTGCTTGAATGTGAAAACAATACAGCGTTTTAGTATACAGAGTGTTTCCAAAGACTAGTTACTGTTTATTACTGAATGAATTAATCTGACAGATGTTTGAAGTACAGCATCTGCATGACA
This sequence comes from Stegophilus panzeri, assembly GCA_024331685.1. NCBI lineage: Eukaryota > Metazoa > Chordata > Actinopteri > Siluriformes > Trichomycteridae > Stegophilus > Stegophilus panzeri. The sequence goes on along the minus strand of JANDJT010000141.1, from coordinate 13,917,912 downwards.
TTTTGTTGTAAAAGCAAAGTTTGTGGGGGAAAATTTTTTTTTTGCTTTGCTGTATGTTTGAAACATAATTTTCTGGGTACAGTCTTGGGCAGATCCTGAAACGAGTAAAAACAATCCATGTCGGTCGAACACAGAAGTTGTTAGTGAAGTTATTAGAGAGTTGATATGAGCCTTTAATGCCATCTGGGCTAAAATCACTGACTTCACATAACACTCTGGAGAACTAATAAACCTGTACACACACAAAGAACCATGTTTCATCAGTCATACATGGCTCGTGGCTCACCCTCATCCCAGGCTAATGGTGCTGTGTTTCCCTATATACATTACTACAAGCCTCTTTATATCTAGTCTTCTCTTGTTATGTTTACCCTCAGGTGCAGCCTGACTTATGAATTCTCTTTAATAACCTGATTGTAAAGGAACATGAGGGGTAACACACTCTACTTTTTTCACTTAGAGTATACTCAACGCTATCTCTTGAGCTGTTGGGCTGATGGTCCCAGCAGCCATGTTAACTCTGGTTATAGAACATATTTCATGTGAACACACTGCCAGCTTCCAGCTGCTTTATGGAACCTGTAATCAGAGTAGACACCGAACCGCAGTCAGTCGCAGTAACATGCTGAGTGACGCTGCCTGGGCCTTAGTAATCAGTGCTCTGAGTCTAATAATATCAATTCATTTACTATCTCAAGTTCTCTGTTGATCACGGCTTCTGTTGTTGCCAAGAAAGGATGGAGAACATAAGTAGTTTAGCATTATTCGCTACCTACTTTGAGACATTCATATTGTTGCATAGATGTATTTTTTTTTACTATTTTATTATATAAAAATATTTGGTACCCATGTGAAACTAGAAATATACTATGCACTACTGTAACCCAATATAGTCACTGCTAAATTCCACCCTGTATGTCATATTTGGTAGCATAACCACTGATTTGGAAGCATGAGGGCTAACACTAGCAAACCTAGCTAATGGTTTTACATACAATAGTTATGCTTGTTTGCTATTGAACTTCGCTGTTTATATACAAGGTGTACCCATAACCTCTGCTTGGTCTGACCTGGTCAAACTGGTAGACCATCTTTGCAAACTGCTAACTGATTTTGTATTAGTAGTGGCTAGATTCTACCACCTGGCAAAGATACTTGACCAGTTTTGTGTTTTGGCAGCGGTGTAGCTGGTCAGACCAAGCTGGATTTTTTAGTATGTACAGTATGTGCACAAATTATGTCATATCCAGCTCGTTTGCTAACTGGGAAGATGTCAGGACAATGCCATTTTGGCTCACTGATAATGTGTGTTCTTAATATTCTGCATTTTGTGCACTTAATCAGGTTAGAATATCCATTTAGGTGTTCAGTTACAGTGTATGTGTGCTATCTGGGTAAAAGCTTAATGTTAGCCAGCAAGCTTATTCAGCAATAGACTTCATGTGAAAACTATAATGCATTTCCTGGTTACACATTGTACTTTTTGACCATGTAGTACACAATTATAGAAGGGAAATATTTATAATTGCACTATTCATTGTCACCCAGATGAGAATGGGTTTCCTTTTGAGTCTGGTTCCTCTCAAGGTTTCTTCCTCATGTCGTCTCAGGGAGTGTTTCCTGGCCCCTGTCACCTCTGGTGAGTCAAGATACTCTACACACAGAAACCCAACAGTCTCTTGCCTAATCTCATAACAGACTCGCGGTGATAAAATAATTCATTCGTTTATACTGATTGAAAATGTGCGATAAGTCGATTTCCATTCCACCAGCAGAATGGAACGCCAGTGTACCGTAAGAAACTGTAACTTGTTCTGCCTGCTACGGTATGATGGTAATGACCGCTGAAGATGACCTCCAGCTGCCTTGCCTCAAATGATGACTGAGCTTCTTGGTTGTAGTTCCAGATCCCCATAAGCTTTACTGCACCGAGATGATTTTAATGACCACAGAGAGGCTCCAGAGTGACAATGACTTGAACTTATGATGGTCTTGTTACTACGATCTTTTTGGGCCACTGAGTCCAAATCAGTCAGCGAGAAAAGGATCCAGGTCACCGCAGACTAATGGATTGTGCTTCTACAAGGACTTAGGACCCTTCACCTTAGACTGATCTAGGAAAACAACAATGTTAATCTATAATGACTCACCCAGTACAATCCTATTAGCATCTCGGAGCACTGTGTGTTGATTATGACACTCATTAGAATGTTAATTGTCTTTAGTTATCATGAGTGCGCAATTTGCAATCACTTAGTTGCCAAAGCAAGACCTCACTAATGACATGAACCTCACTATTAACATTCTCACTGCATATTTACTTACAGAATAGCAAGCACAGTCTTATTTTGTACACTATGCAGGTCATTGCAAACATTGCAAAAGAAGCTTTTATAATTTTTCTGAACTTGTATAAAAGGTGATTTATGGATTCATGTTATTTATGCACATCTAGGTGCAGTATAGCGTTGATAATATTCTCTGTTGAATTCAAGGTATACTATCTGCAATAATCTTACAGTGAAAGGGATACAGCGAGTCATGTCCTGTACTGCCCTAGTGCCATCTTAGTGACAGCGTAGCTTTCTCACCCAAATACATCTGACATAGAGCTGGATTACTCAGCCTCCTCATCTTCTGGATGCATTTAATGCTCCATGTTAAGAACATCAGCTAGAACTGTCGACTTCTTTGGTCATAATGATAATGAGTCTTGAATGAAATTATTTTCTTCGCATACCCCAGACTGTCAGGAAGTTGGGGTCCGAGCACAGGGTCAGCCTCTGGAGCGTTAAGGGCCATGCTCAAGGGCCCAACAGTGGCAGCTCAGCAGTGCTGGGGCTTGAACCCCCGATCAGTAACCCAGAGCCTTAACCGCTAAGCCACCACTGTCATGACAGGATCACTCAGTTACTTATCACTCATCTCTCTCTCTCTCTCTCTTAAAAAAACAAGTATTCCTTTTTCCCTTAAACCTAGCAGTTCTGTTGGATATGTAAGATCCTGAACTATGAATAAAAGTAGATTAAAGGTTGAAATGTTTGAAGTAGGAGGGGCACAGCGGCTTAATGCTTAGCACGATTGCCTCGTGCCTCCGGGGTTGGGGGGTTCGAATCCCGCCTCTACCCTGTGTGCACGGAGTTTGCATGTTCTCACTGTGCTTTGAGGGTTTCCTCTGGGTACTCCGGTTTCCTCCCCCCAGTCTAAAGATATGCATTGTAGGCATTTCCAAATTGTCCGTAGTGTGTGAATGTGTATGCGATTGTACCCTGCGATGAGTTGGCACCCTGTCCAGAGTGTCTCCTTCCTTGTGTCCCGAGTTCACTGGGATAGGCTTCAGGCTTCCCCACGTGACCTTGTGCAGGATAAGAGGTATGGAAAATGGGTGGACATTTGAAGTAAAACACAAATCAGCAATGGCAACAGTGAAACCTTCATCCATGCTCTGTTTTTTTAAACTATATTTTTCATTAACAATCCTCGCCCATGTCCTTGACCTTATACGTCCAGCTTTTCAGGTCTAAAACCTATTGTCAGTGCAAACCTCTGGGATAGTTGTACAAGTTCTGTCCAACATGTCAATATGAATCAAATCGAAGAACTTTTACTACAAAAATGTTATTTTTTCCCCTTTAGAGTTCAAAACTTTCTGACTGATTCCTTGGAATTGCACTCCGTTTGTTCTTTGGCAGGTACTTCAAAAATCATGCATAGATAGCAGCCATAAGAACAGGACAAAACTGTGACAAATGGCTTTGAAAAGCAGTTCTGACACAGTTGGGAAAGCCCTAAAACCTCCAAGCTATAAAGGCCTATGTGAGTTCCAGATTATTGTTTTCCTGAATTCTTGTGTGTGTGTTTTGTGTGTATGTGTGTGTATGTGTATGTGTGTGTGTGTGTGTGTGTGTGTGTGTGTGTGTTTTGCCTTGCCACAATGCATACTATTTCCTTGACAAAAGTGTTTCATAAATTATTTGCCCAGACTTCATTTGTTATTTGAGATGCACTGACAAAACGTCTCTTTTTTTGTGAAGAAGAAGGAAAAAAACGTTATCTTCAAACAGCAAACTCTTTTCCTGAGGGACTCACAGACTTCATCAGTGGCGCCTTATTGTTGAATTTCCATTTTCTTGGTTTTGAAGACACATTAAAGGCTTATGTTTGATACTGTTTGATGTGGCTTCATCCAAGAGCAAAACAATCCCTTATTTTTTAAAGAAAATCCCATATTCCCAAATGAATTGATAATTACAAACAGGATTGTCTGAAATCTGTGGCTTACGTTAGGGCTGAAGAATACAGTCTTTCTGTTGGACATGTTTATAAGTTTAGAAAAAGAAAAATAATTAGGAATCCCTGACAGTTCAGATGCACTGGGGCAAAATAAAAGCTTAAGGCTTAAAGCATGACTTGCCATTCTATAGGTGCATTTTTATTTCCAACTGATCATTTTTTGTCTTGCAGGTAAGTCATGTGAAGGAGAATCATTTAAGAATGGATGGAGGACAGCCATGAGTCAGTGTCTATGAATGAACAATCTGAACAATAATAATAATAACATTGGGAGAGATTTAGAAATGCCTTTAACAGCTGAGGTAGACAACATTGGAAATGCCTTCTGAAAATTTTTTGAACATGCCTTTTGCCTTGTATTTGTGTGTGTGTGTGTGTGTGTGTGTGTGGCGGGGGGTTGATTGTAAATCACTAATGAAATCTAGCTCATGCACACTTTTGAATGTGTGAGTATTCAGTTTTTAAGCATATTTCAACAAAGTGGACAGTGAAAGATTAAATGAATGAAGACAGAAGCAGCTTGGTGCACGGTCAGGGCAGTGACAGAGACTTTGGCAATATGGGTACACAACTGGTCAAATCTACGCAAGCTGATGCTTATCTGCTGCTGTCACTGTTATGGATGACACTGCAGAGCATCCAATAGACTACACAACCAGTGTTTCTGATATCATTCTGGCCAAATAGACCACGGTTCCACCTGATGTTGAAGTTACTGGCGAACCCTCCATGTCCACTATCCATCAGACCAGACCTGCAGGTCTAGAGTAAAACAGACTACACATATTTAATTATGGTTATTGCCCATTGTTCACAAGGGGTCAGGCACTCACTCTTGTGGGTGTACATGCTTCATCTATGTATGTACTGGTTTTATGTGGGCAAGTGGAATGTTTTTTGCAGCATTGTGTGAAACACTGGTCATAATCCCTTATCTTGCATGTTTTTACAGAGCCAGATGGAAATGTCGACCCTAAAGGTATATATTGCATTATTGTCTGTACACCAGAGACTGGTTAACGGCCTCCTGCTGTAAGCGTAAAAACTAACCAAAACCTTCTTAAAGGTGCAGAACATCTCCGCTCCTAACGCAAAGCAGTAGTTCCACAGTGGATTCTGGACTGCCATATGGACCAACGTAGCATTTGTTCCACTCATGACTATGATCAGAAGAGGGAGCAAATTACATGCCTTATCTGTCAGTGTGCAGTGTCTGTGTTCAAACATGCCACTCTGTGGCCAAACCTAGCATTCCTGCCAAAGGTATTGGCACTGCAGTATATTAATAAACATATCAATCTATCTTTTCTTTCTCAAGCAGGATGTGGAAGGGACTGCCGGTCAACTTGAAGGACACTGAGCAGCTGTTTGTGTGCTTTGCGGAGCATCATAAGCCGGCTTCGCTGTCTAAGGACTGGTTAGGCCACTGCCTAAAGGACGTGATTACACAGGCATACTCATATGCAAGTCAAGAGATGCATTCTTCCATTAAAAGTCATTTAATATGTGCTATGGCTACTTTTGTGGTGGTACTAAGCTGAGCATCACTCTTGAAGCAGTGACATCATGCTCAACATTCATCTTCACCAGATTTAACTGACTGAATGTCGCTTCATTGCACCCAATGTACTCTGATTCAATAGACAGCAAAATGACAACTAACACTCTATCCTCAATAGATATTATTTACGAGTGCTGTCCATTACTGTCTGGGCTTATTATCAGGACATGTTGTAAACCCTTGTGGTGACTTTTCAAAAGAAAATGCCCTGGAGGTCCAGAATGAAAGGAAGTAGAATGAAAGTTTATGTTTGTAACTGCGGTTCTATGGCTAAGTGGAATCTTCTGGGTTAGGTGGGTTAAAGAGAATATCCAAGGGCAAGTGTGACATAGCAGAGACCTTTTATAAGCTAGCAACAAGGTCATGGTCATGAGGTGAAAATGTTGCTATTAGTATGCGGAAAAGGAAATGAACGAAGAAGTGCCCAGGTCCGTGGGCACTCTGGAGCTTGAGCATTTGAAAACATTCGTGTAACACTTAACATGTGTTGGAGTATAATATCAGTGACATTAGCTGTCGTAGTTTCCATTTTAGACACATTTTCAGACTTCTACATATATTACCCGTTCAAAGCAGAAGTGACTCAACAAAACTACAGAACGACATTCATTTTCAACAGAAGCTGGTTAAATACTGTGTCAAAAACCACATACTAGTGCATTAACAGCATCATTATTTCAGTGGCAGTAAACAATTATTTATTTTCTATGTTCTTACAGTACCAAAAGCCCAGGTCCTCTGAGGAGTGCTATGAGGAGTGCAGAAACACATTTGAAATAGAAGGCTCTGCATGATTTTTTATACGAGGGCTGGGGTACGGTTGTGATGAAATAACACTTTCAATGTATTTCATAAATTGGTGCCAATGGAAATGAACACACAGGAAGTCTTCTGAAGGAAACCGCTATGGTGGTTGTCCTATTAGTCATAGAACTATGGTTACATATATTATCTTCCATTTCAAATGAAGTGATTAGTAATTACTTAAAAAATGTAAGGTATTTTGATCAATGTCAACTGTCTTACCATGAAAATACATGATTAAATCTATAATCCTTATCTAGGTTTTTTATTTTTGTACTGATTGTATAGTGGTGCTGTGGTTTGAAACGGCTAATGACTCAACAGTAAAGCATAATTTAGGTTTTTGAGAATCCCTCCTGCAGATTTTCAAATGAGAGAATCACAAAGTAATGCTTTCATGGAGCTCTGAACTATAAATAGCACATATTTTCACAATAACTGACAAGGTGCTAGGACTATTCATTGTGTCATTAAATATCAGACATTAATTGCAGCCTTGATTTAAAATGGCTTGATTTGCACTCATTAATTGACAAATTACTACATGTTGTTGAATAATTAGCCAGCTTCTTATATTATGAATATAGTTTACGGTGCTAACAAAGACAAGGATGCATATGCATGTTCTGCTCACACGCTTCTTCATTCAACATTTTTGCCTATAACATAACATAATATAACATAACATAACATAATCTTCGCATCGTTCTATACTGTATAGTCATTAGTATTTGTGTATTTTCTTATCGACATTTTTGAAGATTATAACACAAGGACTTAATGATAAGAACTCATATTATGCATCCATGAGGCATTCTGGCAGCTAACAACAGAAGATATGTGCTATTACATATGTGTACATATAAAATATGTTCCTGAAGTAGGCAGGCTTTCCTCTGTAAGCGGAATTTGAAATGTGTGTCTTGGGAGACTAACCTTTTGTTTGCAGTGCTTCTACGATACAGGCTAGAGGTGCGAAAAGGGGCTTAGCCTGCAGAAAAACCATTTTGCTCCCAATCTGGCAGACCGGGCCACAGGTAAATTGAGGGTATCTCTAGACAGTTGAAACAGGCTTGTCAAATGTCAGTTCAGAGATGTTCACGAAGCCAAAGACCATGTGAGCACGACCACATGCTGTGATGCATACTCTTTAGTGGATAGCACAATCTCTCTGAACAGCTCTGGAAGAATTGAAGGGAGGATGGGGATCTGGGGTGCAGTTCTGAGAATTAGTTATCATATTGATGCTTTGAGTGCTGACATTTCCCAGCTTAAACTATCTACGCATGGCTAAGTATATGTTCCAGAGAGTCTTCTTTCACCTTCAAATTCAGGGATCCTGCTATTAAGTTGTTTGTTCAGATATATATGACAAAGCCGGGTTAATCTAGCTGAAATATAACTTTTCACATTTGCAGATAGTGTATCTGGAAGGTTGAATTTAACATTGCTGTCTCTTTATTCTAAATTAACACTGGTTTTAGCAAAGCATCCCTGGAGTGTCCCCTGACTTAATTGCCATTCAGAGCACAGCAGCCACATAATAATATATGCAGACTGTGGAAATATATGTATTTCAGTAGGCAAAGTGATTACAAAGTACATGACTAAAGACGTAATCAGTAATGTCGTTTTAAAATGACATAAAACAACTTATTTGACTTCTGGACCATTAACTTAACTGACCTTTTTATGTAAAATAATCTTTAAAGAGGGAAATATGTTAACGGCTGCCTCTTTTATTATATATAAAAAAAAAGGCAAACATAAAGTGCTTAAGTATACTCTTTAAATGAAGGTTCACTTACTTAGCATTATTTATTGCAGCTAACATTAAGAAACCAGTTAACCAATTGAAACTACGGACATAACTTTACCATAAATAACCTACGCATGATATGAATAAAAAAGTTAAACTTCTGCTGATTAAATAAGTTTGCTTAATAATGAAATAATGAATGCTTGCATTACACAATGATCAATTACTTAAGGACTAACATAAATGATAAATATAAATGAAATGGCACAGACAGTACCTCTGATTGTAAGGTACATCACAGGTTTATGTTAATGCTCTTGTGCGAATACTGTATTGTTTTTAGATTAACACACAGAGACTTGGTGGATGGTCCACATAAACAGATAACAATGTGTAAAAGGAGATATTTATTTAGCACTTTTGGAAGGACTCCAGTGTCCGTGCTTTGTTTTAGTCAGAGGTCAATCTGTAATGTTAAGCTAAAGTCAGAGGTTGGTAGTAACGTGTTCACTTTTATATCCGCTGAGTCGAGAGGAGGGAGAAGCGAGTGTGTCGACAGAGGTAGGACACACACACGCCTGAACACACACACCCATACGCATGTACACACAAACATACTAACACACACAAACACTCACTCTCTCTAAACACACACGCACTTTCTCTTCTGTTCTGTTCCTTAGTCTGTTCTTTTGTTCTCTGTTGTCTTGTTTAAATGCAGATGCTGCCAAGTTTGTGATGTTAACATGTGAAAATAAAGACAGTCAACTGTTGGGAAAATGTTTGTTTTTTGGGGTGTGTGTGAGATTTTGTGTTGAAAATGACAGGTTGTGTGTTACTGTACCCATCACTGGACTGGGATATGCTGCTTCATCTTGAACCCAGGTTTTATATCATATAAACAGAAAAGACAGATTTTCAAGGAGAGGTGCGACTTACAGTTCTCCATGTAGTCTGAGATTCAGGATTTTCCCTCATTTTAATCACTTGAGTCATCTTCTCATTGGATAATTTATTACTCTTACTCAAGTCATTATTAACTCTTACTGTTACGTGAGTAATTATTGTTATATGTAGTTTTACTTGTACTTTAGTAACATTTTTGGCTACTCTACCCACCTCTGGCTAAAGTCGTCAGGACAGATACTGTATGTTGTGTTTTTCTTTCTCTGTGGCTTTATTTTTCTGTCTTATTAACTTGAAGAGAGAGAGAGAGAGAGAGAGAGAGAGAGAGAGAGAGAGTAAAAAGAGAGGCCACTGAGGAAACTGCTTATAGCTGCTATAATGTAAGTGATAACAGGAACTAACTTGTTTTGTGGACGTTTAACAGCATTAAATGTAACATTAACATGTTTGATGTGTTGTTCATTAATACATTTTAAATTGTAACTAGTGGAAAATTACTGTGGTATAAGCGGAATGAATATTTCATGATGTACTGTTATAGGAGAATACCCAGGGTGGTAATGCATCACAACACCTTTTCGTTAATTATTTATCTTTTACAGCACACCCATCCATCCATTCCTCCATATTCCATACCGCTTATCCTACACAGGGTCGCAGGGGAGCCTGGAGCCTATCACAGTGAACTCGGGGCACAAGGTGGGGGACACCCTGGACAGAGTACAACACACTAATCATGTTTTATTATTTACTTAATCTGATAATCAGATATTTAGTATGATGCTGTATATTTCACAAGGTTATGAAACTGGAGCATCCTGATTTGTAGCATGGGTGGAGTAGGTGATGGGTTTGTTTATAATCTTAGTGTCAGAGACTGCAGTGAGTGATGGTGGGGAGGAGTGGTTAGACAGAATAAATGAGCTCAGTGCCACACTGAAAGAGAGAACGTTGGCAGTGGATGACAGAGATGTTACCTTTCACCAGTCAATGAAGTAGGGCACCACTCAGCTTTCTTTACACATTCATTACAAATAAGCTCATCACAGGCCAACATGTTTCACTGTAACAATTAGATGTCACAATGCAAACAGCTGAGGGCCTTGCTGAAGTGCTGTTTGGTGGTCCTGGGATTCAGTCTCACAATTATTTGATGATTGAGCCTCCACAAATGCACTAAAAGTACACGAATACATTAATATATGCTACTAAACACTAACAGAAGCAGTGCCAGTGTGGAAAATACACTTCTGCTATCTGTATCTGCTATGCATGTGAGCCATGTTTGTTGAATATCTTGAATGCTGGTAAACTATGAATGAAATATCATAAGCCATTATTTACTGCATAATGGCCGGGTGATGGTGCTACCCAACATGGAAGAACCGCTTAATTGCTTGTTGCTTTTTATAGACTAATTCCCATGCTGCAGCCATAAATAATTTTATTTACTGTGAGTAAACAGTGCGGTGACAGCTCCCCATTTGCATTTGCAGGTCATTCCAAAACCTGACACTGTTCCCTGAACCCGATGTCAGCTGTCATTCCTTCGTCAGTGCCCCTGTGCCTGTAGCAGTTTCTGAGAAATGGCAGACTGCAGATATGATAAGGCATGAACAAGCATTCGGGTCTGATGGGGCTGCCTGAGATGGAACAGCGTCCCAGAATTGCAACATTTGCCGCAGGTTCCCGACTATGGAACTGATGCTGATTGAAAGGCTGTTTGAAACCCCCTCTGGACCTGATGAGAGCACATTTTTAAAAATAGAATTTGATACTTTGGTCCAATTGTTTCGGATGTTGTCAGGCCAGGGGGTGAAAATGACAGTGAAGAAGAGCAAAGCTGTCAGTCAGTGAGCATGTCCTCAGCCTTGTTGTAAAGATTTATGCATTTTAGATGCAGAAAATCATCAAGATGTTTCCAGTCCATTCTGCTGAAATGACCACACCATTTATCATGTCTTACAGTCTAGCTGTGTTTCTGAAGGCCTGATGGCTGCACGTCTTCTCACTAATTAGATGACTTACTTAACCATATGAGCATTCTGTACCCTACATGAATTAGATCATCACTTTGCAGAGGAAAGAGACAGTCCTCTAGACCTCTACTAGTCCCTTTTGTGGAAAATTTCCCTTTATTCCCACCTTCGTGCTGTATTTACTATTGTTATCTATCAGAGGCTTTTGTTACAATAGATACTTTAGTTTTACGTTTTTCCCTTTTGAAATTTCCTAACTCCATTTTCAATTCTTGGCCAGTCAACCTTTATTTTCTTCCGCTCAGACAATTTAATGGGTGTTACTTTTCACCTACTCATGTCAGTTCTTTTCAGTGCAGGCTTTCTTAGCTGAGGCAGTGAGTGAATGTTGTCTAACAGACTCAATATTCAGAACATGATTAGAGCAATAAAATCTTCACAAACATACTAAAGGCTTTTATTGACTTGTCAAAAGAAAGATACAACATATTCTCAACAACATGATAAAATCTGGAAAAAAAAAAAAAAAAAAAAAAAAAAGCGCAGAAAAAACATGACTAAACTTTCCAGTGCAGCTTACTTTGATCATAGCTATTTTGTGTGTGGTTGGTGTGGGTAGGATCTGCAGATAAAAGCTTTTATTCCAGTAATTGCCAGTATAGGAATCGAAATTGTAATGACATCCTTACTTGAACAAATGTATGCAATTGTTGCTTAAAACAAAGAAAGCCATAAGGCCATTTTGAGTGAAGCATTGCCAAATAGAAGAATTGGACATACAGTACATGGAGAGCCAGGGGCGTGTTCTCTAGAAGCTCTAAAATGACTTTGTTTATTGATGTATTAAGATCTGAATCATGTGCTTTATTTCTTACTGCAATGAATTTGGCCTCCTACTGAGATAGCAAATGCATGCAGCTTGATCTGGTCATTTTAGAGCTCAATACAGGCTTATGAAGCCAAGAAGGCATAAGAAACACAGGTTGTGTGCAATGTAAATGTGATTAAAATAATGTTTCATTTCACTCTGCACATGAATAGTGTTAAGAAAACAACCTATTTCATAAGACAGAGGAATGAGAGCCTGAAACCTCAGTGCTTCTGTATAGTTTAAGAGGTTAACTAGGACTTGACAGACATATTCAAACTACACAACTGCCCAACATAACAAATCACCCCCATGGTTCAAAATATTTAGCCTGTTTAACCCGAACAGTTGTTCATCATCATGAAGCTGTTTGGCTGGATTTTGTTGTTTTCTCTCCAAATTATCAGTCTCTGATTTCTCCCTGTGCTACGGATTAACTTTGCAGAGGGCTATTTATATTGGGTCTTAAGTCTAAGCCCAGACAATAGGTTATTACAGGAAAAAAGGTCACTGTGAAATACTTTTGAGACGCCTGTTCATGTCATTTCAATCTGTATTGTTGCTTCTGATTTATTTGCCATATGTAAACATGATGACTTTTCCAGAATCCTTTTAATTATCTGGAAAAGACGTGGAACTGAGATCCCTTTTTCCCACCTCATAACCATATTATTATATAAGGCAACTTATAAAATGTATTTTGTGTCTTGGAGATAAAATAGCCCAGCTATTCAAGTAAAGAGATGTTTCAAACCATAATGCATAATTATACACATAATAAAAGACCTTGCATCTGACTCTGTTAAATTTTGTCAAAAAAAGAGAATGACTGGTCATATTTTATACATACATAGTACATACTTATATACTAGAGGTTGCAGATAATCATACAGTATAATTAACAGTGAATGTGATATGAAAATGATAGTTTTCCTTTAAAGCAAAAGCAAATAAAATGATTCTTTTCCAAGAGGAGTCTTTCTGTAGAAGTCTTATCCGGCCAACAAATTGCATTTAACCTGCATTTCTTTAACATCTGCTTCACAACTGATTTCCAAGACCCTGACTAGTCGAGAGTTCCCTATAATTAGTGAATGTATTAATGAAGTAGTCCATTAGACTTTGCAACCTCTTATACATACAGATACACACTACATGGCCAGATGTTTGTGGACACCTGACCATCAAACTTATATGTGCTTATTGAACATCTCATTCCAGATTAAGGCCCTCCTTGCTGTTATAATAATAATAATAATAATAATAATAATTAAATCAATTTTGGAGAGTGTCTGTGGGGATTTGTGATCATTCAGCTAAAGAGCGTTAGTGAGGTCAGGCACTGATGTTAGGTGAGGAGGTCTGAGGTGCAGTCGGCTTTCCAGTTCATCCCAAAGATGTTCAGTGGGGGTTGAAGTCACGGCTCTGTGCAGGACACTCGAGTTCTTCCACACCAACCTTCTCAAACCATGTCTTCATGGTCCTTACTTTGTCATGCTGGAACATGACACTCTTAAAAACCGTTATGTGTTATGACATACTGTAGGTTGCCTTTACCCTGATACCTTATCATCCCAAAGCAATAATTAATTCAAGAGAACATCAATAGCAGCCATATTTGCTTGGCACACAGAAAGTGGAAAGACATGGTGAGACTTCACACAGTGCCCAAGTGTAGCTTGATAACAGCTAATTGACTCCCTGGGTTCCTTAGATGTGTCTTTGCTGCTTGTTTGATCACAGTGCAATGATGCAACTGCGTCCAAACAATTAACTATTAGCTTTGATAAGGGATGAGGGATATCACACAGGCACATCAACAGAACAAACAGAACACAGTGTGATTCTTATGAGGGCAAAGAGTTGTTTTTTTGCTTTTTTATCACTGCCTTGCTGGCTGTACACTCCTGCACTAATAATAAGCCTTTTGTTTGTTTTTCTGGCAGCATGTGCACACTTTAAATTAGCTGAATCCTGAAAATATCAGAAACAATGGAAATATCTATAGTCTTTTTCCCCCCCTATTGTTGTAGTTCATTTTAATCAGCTCCTTTTAAAATTGCATCGTTTATAATGTGTTGATTACTTAGTCAGTGCAGTGGGGTCAACATTTACAAAGGTCTGCTTTCCAGTAACGATTTTTCTCTTCTTTTTGTTGCACTCAGTCCAGAATTGAACACATGGCTGGCAGAAGCTGGGAAGCACTACTGAAACCCACACAGGGTTGCAGGTATGCTGACTCACTGTTTTGAGAGATCGAATGCTTTAGGAACTTGGGTCTAATTCACTTCATGTTCTTCTAAGGCTTACTCCTGGATTGCTGCAACATATCATCCCATTCTCCTCTCCCAGCTCATCCAACTTAACAAAGACCAAGACCTGAGTACATCATTTGTTGTTGACAGAATCAACAAGTAAGAAAAAAAAACTATCTGTAATCAAAATGCTCTTAATTTGCTATTCAAAATATATCTACTTATTATGTAAAAAGAAGAAGACCATGATTAATAGCTCTTAAAATTGTATGCATAATTCATATAATTACTGTTAACTACTTATTAAATCAAATGATATCATCTCTTATTTAATGAGTTCATACAGTATGTACCTGTTTTATGAATCTGCTTCTGGCCTTTAAAATATATTTTATATAAATAAGGAGTGTCTACTGAGTGTCTACTGTTCCGAGCTGCTGGTTTTGTTCATGATAGGGAAGTGGGAGTTTATGGCTTTCGTCATTATGAACATTTATATTTATTTATACTATATTATAACATTTATTTATTTATATACAATATACAAATTGTTGTATTGGATATTGATTTTATGACTTCTGCATTGTTGAGTCAGTAAAAATAACATTTTAGATTTCCAAACAATACTTTTCAAACAAAAAAAAATTAAAAAGAGAAACAGAAATGTTTGTATGTCAGTAAAGAAAGTGTATTAGTGGCGTGTATTATGTATTGGTGGCATCGCGTAAAAAACAGACACTTTTCAGACAAATGCATAATGAAGGCTGTCGAGGAAAACAAAAGTGCCTTAGACTACTGATGCATTTTTAAAAAGCAAAGAGTAATCACACCAAATAATGACTTTGTGTAGTTTATTACTGGTTGCTGCTCTTTATGGTACGTTTTCATGTAGAATACATGTAATTTCATTATTTTTTGAAGGCATTTTCACTTTACAGCATTTCTTTAAGACTTCTGCACAATACTGTACATTCAGTTAATCCCTCACTACACCATTTCTTATGACTTATGCCATTCATATAATATCAAGCAACATTCAAACACATCATTGAAATAAAGAAAACAAGTGAGTGCAGAGTGTTCTGCAACAGTCGATTGGATCAGTGGTGCTTTAAGCTTTAAATACTGTACATAGTTAAAGAACTTTAGAAATGTATTGGCCCCATTTTGACTGATAAGTTACCATGACCCTGATACGTTACATCTTGACCATAATTTGATCAATTTTGTGGAGAGAGATGAAACACTAATGATTTTTCAGTTGCATAAAAGACTTGAAAGATCAGAAAGGCCTGAGAAGGATTTAAAATAAATATTTTACTTGATTAATTAAAAGAAAATCTAACGAAACAGATAAAGTCTATTTTATCTTGTGTGATTTGTTGAGAACTTTGAAGAGAGGGCATTTCAATAGCAATATTAGTCTGATGGCTGTAGTCTTTTAAACACAATTTGTGGTACATATGTGGTATCCATCCACCCATCCATCCATCCATCCATCCATCGTCAGTAACAACTTTATCCTGATCAGAGTGTGGTGGATTGTGAGATTTTCCCGAGGACACCGGGTCACTTGTAGGATGAGATGCATCCTAGATGAGACACCAGTCCATCCAGGGATATTATGCATATTTTTTCTTGAATGTGAACACACAAGTATTGTATTATGTAGATCTCTGAAGCATGGCAAATGCAAACTGTTGTTTTTACCCTTATTTTTGCTTCCCCTAAACATAACGATAATTTATTCTATTTTCTTTTCGTTCATTTTTGCAACCTTATATCACGCATTAGTCACTGACATGTGAGATGAGGGCAGGATTGATCTTTGTGAGCCTGCAGTAATTGAATTTTCACATTGTCACTGCAATCTGAATAACCACATACTGCTTTCTATAGTACGCCATAACCACAATTCTCATTTTTCATGGAGTTGGACAGATAATTATATCAGACTAGTAATAATCTTATAGTGAGCAAATCAAAAAACCCTATTCCTATGGAAGAAAACGCTCAGGGCAACGAGACCTGTTTAGCCTCAATTATTGTTCCTTTAATATGGAAATTTCCTGGTAACATTTCAGTACATTATCGCTAAAAGAACTGCCTGTATCTTCAGGGATACGAAAGAACTCCATGGTCTCGTCATCTTATATACAGTGTTCGCTGTCTATATGCACACCTGCTAGACTCATTAAGCCCATGAGATGAAACTGTTCCAAGTCCCAACAATTTGACGATTTAATGGTGATCTATAAAAACGTGTGAGAGGGGCTCACGGGGAGCGGTTCTATGGCACGGCTGAACATTATATTGCAGTGGAACTCCAGACTGCTGGCTCACATCTGAGAGGCCCAACTGTGTGTGTCTGGGTTTGTCGACACAGTATTCGTCGACTCTCCCATAGCTTTCTACTTTATTCTGCCTTTTTTTTTTTTAAAAATCCATCTTTAATTTTCTCTCTTTTGTCTGAGTAAATTTAAAACAAACATAAACCACGATGGGGAAAGTAGTGAGTAGAACATCATAAAATAGAGGTGTGAGATGGGAATTGAAACTTTGTTGAAGTTCTGCAGAAACATCACTACATAAAGCATGATTATATTGTTGATCATATTTAACTTCACTCATTTGTGATATAATGTCAGTAAAAAAATTACAGTAGCTTTTGAATGAGTGACAAGGAAATACCAATGAATCAGTGTACCACTTAAAATCGTGCACTACAACTGAAAATATGTTACATTTAACATTTGCGTCTTAAAGAGAAATGCAACAATGTGTCTTTTTCGGCAGACCTTTCTGATTTAATTTCCACTTCAAGCTCCATCGGCACATATTTGTGGTTAATT
Source organism: Stegophilus panzeri (assembly GCA_024331685.1). Classification (NCBI taxonomy): domain Eukaryota; kingdom Metazoa; phylum Chordata; class Actinopteri; order Siluriformes; family Trichomycteridae; genus Stegophilus; species Stegophilus panzeri. Next base: position 13,900,635 of record JANDJT010000141.1, on the reverse strand, counting down.
GTGATCTCTTTCCCAGGGTTGGTGGCCAAAAACAATTGCTTGTAATCTCGTGATGAGTTGGGAAGCAGACGAATGAACACCCACATGACTTTGTTCGCCTTCAAAGCCCAAACTTTGGAGACGTGTTTCTTTGTCTCGCTCACAGAGCAAAATGTGTATTTGATTTGCAAGCTTTACTTGTGGCTATCAAGATCACTGCTTAAAGTCCATATAATTATTACTATCCTGGCTCTGCCATCATCTGTGATGCTTACCGGAAAAAACAGCTCTGAATTTTTTTTTTTTTTTACACAAAATTTAATACAGAAATAAATCTGCTTTAATCTAATCCTTCTAGCTTTTATACAGCAGCCCTTTTTTTGTGAGCAGCTGTCACATTGATTTGTCTGTTGTCTGTGAGGAAAGATGAGACCCTGTCAAGCATTTATCAAAGGATCAATTTCCCTCCAAGTCATTGGTCCATAACTCAGGTGATAATGGCTGTGGGACAGTAGGTGTTGTACAGAACCTCTGTCCTGCCTGCCAGGCCCCGGAAGCTCAGGGGCTTGTTAGAGTATCAGCAGGATTAATTAGCTGGATAGCGGCACAAGTGAGTAATAGTTGGTAGTGAACAGACATCCTGGTGTTTATTGTTAATTGAATAGGCCATCGATTGTAGAGAGGTGGGAGTTAACAGTTGGCAGGCTTGCCGATCGATTGATGCGAGTGACACGTGCTGAGTGTTGAGTGAGATCCTTAGCTTATAGTCTGCAACTTTCTTTCAAACACATTCACATTCATTTTAAAGATAGGACCAGAGGGGCTTAAAGTTTGGGATTCAGCAACAAATTTCAGAACTTCTTCACAGCGCTACATTGTCCGTTTAATGATGACCAGAGGATAGAATGCATTCTGGTGCTGCAACATCGTAGAACATCAAAGAAATGGATACCCTAAAGATTCACAAAAACAGTTTATACCCAAGTTTCACCCTTTCTTCTGTGGATAATCTCACCTGGATACTGTAGACTTGTACCAAAGAACCGCTGCTATAATCCTAAAGACTCTGACGCTCATACTACTCATCGTTTCAGCACGCTTTAGTACTGTTTGACTCAATAGTATAGAAGTGTGGAAGAGTAACTTTTTTTAATCCGTTTTATAATCTGGTGTCACTTTGAGACTTTGAGTGAGGTTCCTCTAAAGGTTTCTTTCTCATGTCATCTCTGGAAGCTGTTCCTTGCCTCTGCCACCTCTGACATGCTCAGTACAGAGCTAAATATAAACCTACACCTGGATTTTGGACTATACTTACTAACACTGGGTGTTTGTTTGTTCCTTCTTGGGCCCTGAAGAATTGTTTGGATTCCTTGGAAATGCAATAATGACTTTAATGTAAATATCATTTTGATCATAAATTAAGATCCAAAATTTTTCTAGAGCACCCCCCAACCCCCCACCGCCCCCGCCCACCCCACACACACACACACACACACAAAAGAAAGCAGCTAACGTGGTTAAATGCTCTGACTGATTTACCGCTTCTGAATGTTGCCAGAATATGGCAGGCTGCATTTACTGTATGACTGTTTTACTCCTCACGCGATGGAGCTCTTTTATGGAGTTTGGGTTGCCATTATTTTGTTAAGGTGCAGTTTGGCTTCTGGTGCTGGAGCTTTCAAATCCCATTACTGCACAGGCTCAAGTATATTCTGCCATGGTGCCACATGTTGACACGTGATGAGAAATCCTGTGTAGCACTATACATCCACATGGGGGCCTCTCAGTTATAGAGACTTTACTGGTGACCTATTGTAATGTGATACTGAATTTCATACATTGGAGTTAAAATTTTATTGAAGTCATTTTCTTTGTTGTAAAAAGTGTTCGCGTCTGAAGGGAAAAAATGTTGTGAACATAATTTGTACATTTGGAAACTAAAACAAATTCCACTTTACAAAAAAACCCAACAAAAAACAGCTTCCTTTTGGCAAGACAAATATGCATCCTATAGCGATACCATGGGAAGAGAAAATCAGAAATGAGATCTGCTTTAAATCTCCATAGTTACTCATAGACAGAAATGATAACAGATAAAAGGTAAAATAAAACTTTAGCTTAAGTCTCGTGATTCTAATAGTAGTAGTAGGTAGTAGTAGGTGTAGTAGTAGTAGTAGTAGTAATAATAGTAATAGTAATAGTAGTAGGTGTAGTAGTAGTAGCAGTAGGTAGTAGGTAGTAGTAATAGTAGTAATAGTAGCAGTAGGTAGTAGTAGGAGTAGTAGAAGTAGTAGTAATAGTTGTAGTAGTAGTAATAGTAGTAATAGTAGCAGTAGGTAGTAGTAGGAGTAGTAGAAGTAGTAGTAATAGTTGTAGTAGTAGTAATAGTAGTAATAGTAGCAGTAGGTAGTAGTAGGAGTAGTAGAAGTAGTAGTAATAGTTGTAGTAGTAG
>JANDJT010000141.1:13871726-13881863 GCA_024331685.1 Stegophilus panzeri | reverse complement strand
CTCAATTCATGTGGGTGATTGACTTTACTAATAACTTATAGAAGTTCAGCATACCTATGTTGATATAGGCATTCTGTGACTCTAGTTAGCTAGCTTCATGGAAATAGCCATGTCATTAATCCATCAACTATATACTGAGATATAGTGAAAGTACAGTGATAGAAGCCTATGCACAAGAGTTTCAAACACTGAAACACTGAGATGAGAGGTTTGGCTTATAAAAACTTTGCTGATGTATCAGCTGCCATCGGTTTATTTTGACTGCAACCGAGTTTTAAAGAGCTTAAAGCACAACACTTGTATTTCTCATTACTGTTGTTATTTATCACAAAAATAACTCGTGAACAATTTCTACAATGCTGAGTTTTCCAAATTCAGAAGTTAATACATACGTCAATGATTCGCTATAGATAAACGCGAGAAACAATGCACCAAAAGCAAATCTGTACAAAATTCACATTTACTCTCTTCATCATGAATGATTTTTAATAGTCACTTAAAGTTTTAAGTTCACCGTAAGTTTAAAACTCATACTTCATGATTAAAACCTTTAGAAACAGGCTTGTCACTGCAGCAGTTTTATTGTATTTGTCATATCTCCGCAAACCAGAAACTCCATTTCCTTGCCACAAACATGGCAGACAACAATTACATCTCCCAAACACACACAGGAACACTTTCACCATCCCCAGAGCTTTAATTAGAGACACCTGATTCCAATTACATAAACACTGACACTACTCCTTTTAAGAGACTCTCATTCACTCATCTAGTTGTGAAGTATATGCTCAGTTGCTCAGTTTTGTCTCTGTCGCTACCAAGCCTTGATGATACCGTGTTTGTTTATTTTGCTTTTGACTTCTCATTTATGATCTTGTCTCTTTGCCTTACCTAGTTTGGACTGTTTGCCTGATCGATTGACCCTTGCCTGCCTACGTACCTTGATTTCTGCCTGATCCTTTGGATCCTTTGTTATTTTATTAAACTGCCATACCTGCACTTACTTCTGTCTGTGCCTCCATTACGTGACAGTATTCCTTTAAGAAACAAAGAACCTGATGATTTCATTGGAAAATCTGTATAGAGAATGTGTAAGGCAAGTGCTATTGTCTTATAAAATGTAAGAGCCAATGTTCCAATATGCAACTACTGACCATGTAACACTAATTTGACAGAGAATGGAGTAGGCACAAGTAGGGCTCCCTTATTTATATTTATATTCAAGTCTATATTTTTTGACACAGCCTGAAGTACACAAGCACCTTCACCACAACAGGGTTTCAATCCACAAAGGGCTGTAAGGTATTATCTAGTGAATTTTTAGAGTAACCCTGTAATAGGCAGTTGAGAGTTGACAACAACAGTCATCCAGCATACAGCCTAGCAGCTCATTATGAGCGGTTTGAGATGTACAGTACCTTTGTTCAACTGCTTCAGCAAAATTTCCAGCCCAGATAAATCTAAAAGAAAAAAAAACAAAAAACACACACACACACACAAGACATGAGATTACTCTGAGACAGTTCAGACATTTAAATGACACAGTTTTTTCCCCTCTCAGTTTTTGCGTGGGAAACATAGTCACAGTGGTGCACATGCATTTCTGATGTACGATGTATGAACTCCATAAACTCCCTTTCTCTCTGCCAATCTATGCAACTGGTTCTGTACATCATAGACACACTGTCTGCATATACACTATGCCTTTGTTAGCAGAAAAAGATTTAGTTTCAAATATTTGATATAAAACAAGATCCAAATGGCAAGAGGTGATTAGAATTTCAACAGAATTTTAAATATATGGAGTGATTGAGGACCTATCTATATAAATGTGTATCTATCTATCAATCTATCTATCTATCTATCTATCTATCTATCTATATATATATATATATATATACACACACCTAAACCCATTTTCTAAATAATTCAAAGATTTGTGTGTGTATGTGTGTGCAACATTGTGAATTTTATAGAAATACAGAATTACAAAAACACTGCACACTAAATTCACGGTTAGTCCCATACTTAACTACTCGTAAATTTCCATAACTTGCTCAATAAATGTTATGAGTTCTTTTTGTTGCACTCAGTCATCCTCAGCTGTGCTTAATTGAAGATGAAAAGAATAATTTATTTCAGAAACTGAACTGCTGCCTGCAATCTATAATGCTCAGTACATGTTCATGCATTTTGAGTCACTACATGACTATATGTCAAAGTCCTAAGAGTGTCCTCTGTCACCTTCCTGAGTCAGCTCCGTGGATCTCAGCGCCTCTCCACACTCCTCTTCCAAATGCTATTACAAGCAGGAGGATTGTTGCTGTCGGCATGGTGACAGGTTACGTGCCCGTAAATGTTCCAGGATTCTGATGGGCCAGGACCACTTCACCATTTTGATTAAAGAGCCGTGTATATGTAGTTATTCATTTCTCTGATTTATGTCTTGTCACCAGATGGCTAGCTTCATATTTTTCCTCCACAGAGAGGGAGGAAAAAATCATCTGCAGAGCTCTTATGGGATTCATGCCTTCAAACACAAGCCATGATGCCTTTGTAGTAGCAAATCGTTAATAGTATGGTAACAGCATAGCCCATAGGCTACCTCTTACATAGGTAATTACCATGTGAAAATGACAAAAATGCCTCTGAGATGGTTGTTGAAAAGCAGCAGCTTTTATTTTTTCTCCAGCCTTCTTAATATATTTCTCCCAGATGCTTTAGTCAGTGAATGCTGCCGCCTGCACATGTATTTTTCAAGCATCTATGTTTTAAACATCTTATGAGTCACCAATACTATAACAGCATTATCAGCCACTGAAAATACAGCTTTTCTTCATTTTCTCTTGTTATTCATATCAACTTCAGCATCAAAACAGATGAAAATGGCAGAAGGGATGTAAGGGTCATGGTCAGACATCAAGTGTACACATTCAGCATTCTATTTTTTAAGTTTTATTTAGGAATGGGGAACAGACTGAAAATGTCCAAAACATAAATAAATAAATAAATCATAAAAAAAAAAAAAAAAACCCAGCAAATTTGTCCTTTATGATTGACTAGGAGAGATTTTACCCTTGACACAGATGACAGAGTAAGGATGTCCTTGGCATTACAAACGCAAGCAACATAAGTGATATAATTTTGGGAAACTAGCTGAAAATGTTCTTATTGTATGCTAGCCAAGGTCATCAATCATTTCCCCTGTGATTACAGTTGTATTTGAGTTTAATTTAATATCTCGCTGTGGAAAGTCATCACAATGCAATGTGCAATCTGTCCATTATGTGAAACAGTTTGAACTGAAGACCAAACAATATTTTGGCAACTTGACTGATTTTTGGAAATTTATCAAAATGTATCATTAGAGGATGGGATCAGTGAGCAAAACAATTTTCACTGGTTGACATTTATAAAGTACTTTCATATCCAAAAGCATTATTAACTTCACAATGTTGATAACCCCCACACAGGGCATACAGATTATTATCTGAATAGATATTGAGCCATTGTGATTATGAAGTGTCTGATAAGCCTATGTAGTACCTGTGATTACCATGACCTGTTCTTAAACCTTTATTTCGGAAAACCGAGATTAAGTATGTCAGTCCTTTCAGATATTTACCAACATGATGATGACATGGATGTAAATATTTCTTTTGGTAGCTGTTGGCCAATTCTCCCTTACATAAATATCAATCGTATACTGCATTAAAGGTTCATTGACTGTGAGGTCTAATGAATTCCTTACTGTTCAAGAAGATAATAAGTGGTTATTAACACATACACTGTATATTGTAGCAACTTAATTTATATTGTATTGATTCATTTGTAAGGATTTATGCTGCCCCATTAAATAAGTTTTGTGTAGTAAAATATCTTTTTAGTGTCTATACATAAACCCCATCCCTTTTCCTTTATTTAACGTATTTTAGGAGAAGAAATCATGAGTGCTTTTATTTAAATTATTTATTTTATTTTAACACACTGAGATAGTCTCGGGACTAGTTTAGCACTACAAGCATTTTATTCATTTGCAAGATTAGTGAGGTTGCATTTTATGTACAACTTCTTTTCACACAGCACCACATGAGAGGATGTAGAAAGAAGAAAACAATTTTTTGTATTGGTTAAAAATGGCAAAAAGGCCTGGAAACTCTGTGTGAGATGCACATCTCAGGTTAGATGTTTTCCATAAATGACATGCCAGTATTATTCTGTGTACTTGTGATTTGTGTTGTTTGGTGGAGTTAAGATTCTCCTACGTTGCTGCTTTGCTAACGTTACAGGATGTTTGCTGATCTTATCTGATCAGAGGTTTTTCAGTTTGCATCATGTGATATTACAGCCATGCTTCCATCATGCTTGCTTTTGTTGTTTTGTTGCCTTTACTGCTTTCTTTTTCTAACAAAGTACAGCACATGGTAGTTATATAGGTGCAATATATTTAATATATAAATCCTATCATATTAAATATTCTCAATATTAATTAGCAATATCAAGGAATCCAAAATTTCCAATGAATCAATTTAACAATATGGCACATTCTAATATTCTCTTGACATCAGAGCCTACACAGATCCCTGCCATTGAAATATTAATGAAAAGCCATGCTTAAGCACTATATGTCCACACTCAGTTACCTGGTTCTGATTGGATCTGTAGCCTTACACAGGAGAGGAGCTGATTCCTGGCTTGCTGAGAGATCGGAGAGCTTGTTCTAATCCGATATAGGAAGTTTGCAAGGGAAGTGAACCTTCAATAATTCATCTCAGTAGCTAGCGGGCATTACCATATGAGCTGTAGTCTCCATGTTTTCCAGGTGTACAGGAATGGATGACACAGGCGGATATGGTGAAGGTTTTTAGACGTCCAAGAAGATCAAAGCTGTTCCATTTGACAATGGATTTAATGTGGACAGCACGTTAAATGCACAATCAGAAAGACAGAGTAGGGAGGGCGAAGGAAAATAAAAGCAAGGAACCACAAGAGGAACCTTTAAAAAAAAAAACGCCCTCCTACTAAGCTCTATTTCCCAGACATTCAGCAAATTTCATATTTCATTTGATGAAAGAGAACGTGTAACTCCAGGAGGGGGATCTCTCATCTCTGATGCTCTCACTTCATGGAGGGAGGTTACTGCATGATGGCTCATGTGTGATTATCTGTGAAGATGGAGGTTGTATTTCATTGTGTACAACGTGTGCAGTGGTATCAGATTTACTGGACAACTCTCCACCAGACATTTGTTTTCCCTCTGTACTAGCAAAAAAGAATGAGTAACTAAGCGTTGAATTAGTACTTCTTCAAGCACATCAGATTAATTAATTTTATATTAGGAAGCAGATTCATAGACCACATGGGAAAATAAACTTGAATTTACAGTATGAGGCACATTTCGAACATATTCAGGCTGGGAAGTCTGGACAGAGACTATATATTTCAGGAAAGATTTGTACTAGATGTGGATGGTAAAAATAAAATGCCTGATTACTACAACCCCTGGAAAAAATTATGGAATCATCACACTTGCGCACCTGGCTTTTTTACTTTGTAGCAAATAATCAAATCACAGATATGACACAAAACAAATTTTGTTTAACAGGTGAACATTCTGGCTTCATGAAACTTACCGCAAACAAATTAAATTAAATAGTTTTAATTAATGGCGTATTTTTTTCCAGATCAAGTAGAGGAAAAAATTACGGAGTCACTCAATGTTGAGGAAAAAATTATGGAATCATCAACAGAAAAATCACTATTGGTACTTTGTTGTGCCGCCTCTGGCTTATATGATGGCCTGAATTCTTTGAGGCATGGACTTCACTAATGAAAAACAATATTCTCCATCAAGCTGGTTCCAACTTTCTCGAATAGCGGTTGAAAGATCAGCTTTGCAGGATGGAGCCTTGTCATGGACCAATTTTTTTAATTTCCACCATAAATTGTCAATTGGATTGAGATCCAGACTGTTTTCTGGCCATGTCATTGATTTGATATGCCTTTCCTGAAGAAAAGCTGTAACACGTTTTACTCTGTGGCTTGCCACAGAGTAAAACGTGTTACGCATCATCATCCTGAAAAATCACTTCATCAACACCAAACCTATTTTCTATCGATGGAATGAGACAAATGTCAAAATTTCAGTGTACACCTGTGCATTGGCTGCTGAAGTCTCACCTGGTCCTTTACCTGACATGCAACCCCATATCATAAATGAGTGGGGAAATGTGATTGTTTTCTTCAGACAATCATCTTTATATATTTCATTAGAACAGCACCAGACAAAAGTTCCAGCATCATCTCCTTGGCCAATGCAGATTCGTGATTTATCACTGAATATCACTTTCATCCACACTGCATGATTGCTTCTTTTTAGCCCACGGTAACCTTGTTTTCTTCTGTTTAGGTGTTAGTGTTGGTTTTCGTTTGGCTTTTCTATACGTAAATCCTATTTCATTCAGACGATTTCTTACCGTTCTGTTACAAACACTGACTCCTGTTTTTGCCCATTTGTTTTTCATTTATTTTGTCGTGCATTTTCTATTTTCAAGGCATATTGCTTTGAGTTTTCTATCCTGATGCTTTGACGTCTTCCTTGGTCGACCCGTATGTTTTTGTTTTATAACCTTCCCATTTTGTTTATACTTGCACCAAATTTTAGACACAGCTGACTGGGAACAACCAATATCTTTTACCATACTCCGTGTTGGATCTCCTTCTTGAAGGAGTTTTATAATCCTTTCCATTGTTTCACTGGACATCTCTCTTGTTGGGGCTTTGATTCCTTTCAAAAAGTCCAAGGTGAAGGTCTGTAAGCACTCTTTTAAGGTCTGTAAGCACCCTCTTTTAACTGCAGACTAATTTGCATTTTTAGACTTGTACTGATATTTGTTTTAGAAATACAAATTACAAGGTGATTCCATCATTTTTTCCTCAACATTGAGTGATTCCATATTTTTTTCCTCTACTTGATCAGGAAAAAAATATATCATTAATTAAAAAGGTTGTTCAGCAAATGTTCAGCTATTAAACAAAAATTGTTTTGTGTCATATCTGTGATTGGTTTATTTGCCACGACATAAAAAGGTGAACATCATCTAAGTGTAGTGATTCCATAATTTTTGCCCGGGGTTGTATTAAAGGCGTGTTCACAAGTCAACAACACTATAGCAGTGTGTATTCTATAATACTGAATGCAGATCTATAAACAGTTAGGCAGTAAATCTCTCAGCAGCAGAGATTGCCATCATACTCAAACTGCACTAATTTAATGTACCGTGACCTCAGATACAGTGAATGGAGAAAAGGTTAGGAAGCTCATTATGTGCGAAAGATCAAGCTTTTAGCATGCACGCAGAAAAAGCTATTAAGTGATGAGCAAATGGAACACATTTAGGGCAGGAGAGCTTTGTTCCCTGTGTCAGAGGATTGAGGCAAGTGATCAAATGAACATAATTTGTTTTAATTGGCTGACATGAGGCTTACAAAGAGGGTAAGAAAGAGCCCAGGAACTTAGTGGCTTCTTGTGCTGTTCAAATAAGTGACTGATGAACGTGAGATTGTCACTTAGATGTCATAATGGAATACTGACTCCATTAGTCTGTAGATACTGAGAGCTGAAGGCTTGCAAAGTGGGATTTTCATCCTCAATTTATCCAACTTGCTTGTAAAGTGACCAGTGTAAGTGTGTGTAGATAGGGGTTAGCTAGAGGTGAACCATAAGGGGTGTTGTTAATATGTTCCATTCTGTATGAATCACCAAGGTAAGAGATATACTATATTTTAAATTTAGTTCATTTTTTCTGCACACATGTTTTGAGCTGATGAGTTAGAAAGACTAAAATGAGTAAATGGCTTAAATTTCCCTGTGTGAATGCGTTTTAGGGTAACTGAATCATGTAATGTTTATTGAGTAATGTAGTCATCATCTTTCAAGACAATTAGCAAGAACTTTCTAAACTGTGGGCATTTGCAAGTGCTAAAACAGCAGAGTTTATATTCAGTGAATCTTTGATCTGTTAATAATTTTATTCCTGCCAATGTGATTAAGATTTGCAATTAAATAAATGGAAAAGAAACTTCCAGCCAAAGCAAACATCTGGTAAATTGCTTTTACTATTCTAGTATAACTGTAATAGGTCAACAATTTAAGTATTTTGGGGGAATGGTTATTATATTGTTAGACACCCAAACATTCATTCATTCATCTTCAGCAACCATTTTAACCTGGTCAGGGTTGTGGTGGTAGCAGAACTGGGTATACACCCTGGCTAGGACACCATTCACACACATTCACATCTTGTTGTAATTTAGCCTACCCAATCCACAAACCTGAATTATGTTTTTTTTGGAGGAAGTGGAAGGAAACTGGAGAACTCAGAGGAAACCCATGTGGACATATAGAGAACATACTCTCCAAACAGAGAGTAACCCAAGCTCAGGATTAAACAGTAAAGCCTGGAGCTGTGAGATGGCAATGCTAGCCATCCCAACTGTGTCACTATGTAAGTGCTAAAGGAAATCTACACCAAAGCTCAGTGACAATGGCCATACAGTTTTCCTACCATTCAACATGCAACTAGTTTAGATTAAAAGTAAAAGATCTGGGCTGCACAGACACTTTTAGAGAGGCAGGTGATCAAGTTAAAAAGGGCCACATGGATCAAGATGTTAAAACATAATAAACTTGCAGAAATATAGCAACTGATATTCAAGCAGAACATACTGTAACAAGCAACCCTAGTATATGACTTGTGAGTGCACACCAAATCTTCAAATCAATGACATGAGTGATTCTGGAAATATAAATAAGGTAGAGAATTCTTAGGACGCGGGCTGATAGCCGAGCCCCCCACAAAATGCTGTGGGTAGGAGTTGTTGAAGAGTAGGGAGGAGATTGGGTAGGAGTTGTTGAAGAGTAGGGAGGAGATTGGGTAGGAGTTGTTGAACAGTAGGGAGGAGATTGGGTAGGAGTTGTTGAACAGTAGGGAACAGATTGGGTAGGAGTTGTTGAAGAGTAGGGAGGAGATTGGGTAGGAGTTGTTGAAGAGTAGGGAACAGATTGGGTAGAAGTTGTTGAAGAGTAAGGAGGAGATTGGGTAGGAGTTGTTGAAGAATAGGGAGGGGGTTGGATGCGGAAACTTCCTCACTAGTAGAGAACACGAAAGATGGGAATTTACAGGAAGTTAAATTGGGAGCTTCAGGCATGGCCTTTCTCCATTTCATATTTCAATTTAGATTGGAATTTAGCTAATTATATTACTTTGATTATTTTGAAATTACTCAGTTAAAGAATTCTCTCTGTTAGAACACAGGATCTGGACTGTGCTGTATTCACACAATAAAACCCTGCGGTTCACAGAGCTGTCATTAATAAACTGGGCAAAATGGGGACTGTGTTAAATTTGGACAATCCTAACAATTCATCTGTTCAGTTATTACACCTGTAGCTGTACTGTATCATAATTGATGGAGCTTGTAATACAAATGACTGGGACATGTGTGGCTCTTTTGAATCCAGCTTGTAAGGGATGCACTGCCTCTAGCTGTCTTAGACAGTTCTAATTCGAAGGATCTGAAGGAACAAGAAAAAAATATGTATCTTGAATAATTAAAACAAATAATTTAATAGCACATGAAATTAACATACCACCAATGATGCCAGTAGTATTTTGAATATACTAGTTAGTATGGTGGGGTGCACAGTGGCTAAGTGGTTTGCCTCGCACCTCTGGGGTTGGGGGTTCGATTTCTGCCTCTGCCCTGTGTGTGTGTGTGTGGAGTTTGCATATTCTCCCCGTGCTTTCTGGTTACTCTAGTTTCCTCCCCCAGTCCAAAGACATGTGTTGTAGGCTGATTGTGATTGTACCTGCAATGGGTTGGCACCCCATCCAGGGTGTCCCCCACCTAGTGAACCCTGAGTTCCCTGGGATAGGCTCCAGGCTCCCCGTGACCCTGTGTAGGATAAGCAGTATGGAAAATAGGTGGATGGAAAAATGGATAGTTACTTTGGTAGTATGCAGATTGAGACACAGTCTGTGTGTAGGCACATACAGTTCCCTCCACTAATATTGGCACCCTTGGTAAATATGAGCAAAGAAGGCTGTGAAAAATTGCCTTTATTGTTTAACCTTT
>JANDJT010000141.1:13819397-13844133 GCA_024331685.1 Stegophilus panzeri | reverse complement strand
CAATAATATATTATGCACTCTTTGCATAAACATAATAAATATAGGCGAGAGGAGCGAGATTCATGAGTGTGTATGTGTGTGTCCATCTTTTATCTCAGCATGCCTCCATCATTACCATGCTAAAAGATGATCTGCTTCCTTTTTTTAAGCACACAAATAATGTCACATTATACAGTATTTATAATGCTAACTGTATGCCAACTTATCACTGGAGTTATATCTAGATATTGAACCTTATACTTCATTGTAATGTCTCATCACTATAATGCACATACATATACTGTATATAATATACATATACATGAAAATTGTACATGAGCGGGGTGTTGTGTTGGGGATGTAGCGGCATAAAGACTGTCTTTAACTTCAAATACATACAAATTGAATTCACATGTAATGACAGAGAGATAGCTTATATTTGTCCAGAAGCTCACAAAACAGCACTGTGAAAAAGCTATTTCGTGTATCATAGTGATATGATATGTCAGTTTTGATATTCAGTGTCTGATCGATATCTCAACACAAGCAGAGAGCAGAGAATGGAGATTTTAATCTGTTTGGAATTCACAGTTCTGCCAGCTCTTTTGATATGTTTTAGATCTAAATGCTTGGGTGCCGTATTGTTGCCTCTACTGGTTGTGTGGCAATCACATTTCATACTGTAGGTGATGAAGATAATATACAGGACAGTTACACAGTTTATGTCTTCTATTCACTGTGGTTATCTGACTATCCAGAGGTTTTCTGGGAAAGGAATGAGATATATACAGTACAGGCAGGTAATTTTCCTAAACCATGAATACTGTCAGAGGTCAGTGGTGTGTCCAGGGATTCAGCTATATTTCTATAAATGAGCAAATACTACATAAATACATATAATATATAGTGAATAAGTCACATACAGAGATAGTGTGTCCAGTTTATAATAATTGAATATTCTAACTAGGACACATTTTTGACTAATCTTATTATAATCTTGTAATGTAGTCGTGGATATGATAACAAAATGACACCAGACTTGAATTGGATCCAAAAAAAATAATCCAGTAGGTGTTGGCTTTCATTCATGGCATGTAGGATGGACCATAGGGAAATTTCTGAATGTTGTACTGTATGTAAATCAAGCCATGCTTTGATAACTAGGTCATGAGTGTATCTAAAATAGATTGATATCATGTTTTTTTTCTTTCTTTTTTTTTTTTTTTTTTTAAAAAAAAAGGACTGCATTCTCAAGGTATGTTTGGTATCCGTCAAAAATAATGCACTACCAAATCAACACAGAGTAGTTATGGAGAAAATATGGATTTACTAACATACTAACTGTTCTGTGAACATAGCATTACAAATCTTAGAAAGAACAGATTGCTTTAAGAAAATGTGGATATGAATTTTATGATCTCATGGAGTTGTATATTTTTGGAGAAAGTACCAACAATCCAGAGGAGAATTGGCCCATGTTTGGAGAATCAGCCCAGACAGGCAAGGGCAATAGACTGTAAAAGATAACTGAAAAAGACAACTAAAATGGATGAGATAAGATGGGGATACGTGACGGGAAGACGTCGATGGTGAGAAACATAAGCAGTGGCAGTTATGTCAGTCCCTCCAGGATTCGCAGTGTGATCGCAGAAATCAATGCAAAATCAAGCAAACGGCGCAATATTCTGAGAAGCATGAAATTTTTCTAAATTATGCAGATTTGGGCCAAGATGCATCATGTGATGTCATAACAACGCCCATTCAGCCAAAGCCCTCTTCGATTCACGTGCATCGAACATGAGTAAAGCTAAAAGGTCTCATTTACTAACAAACATCTGCAAAAGACAAACAATTTCGTGCAATTGCAACTCCGTCAATTCGAGTAATTTTCCGTGAAAAGAGCACAAAAACTCAGCAAGTTGCATGGCAAATTTTGAAAAAAGCAGCAGCAAAATCAAGAATTTTTTTGGCCTGTACAGACTGTAATGTTAAAATATGATAATATGATAATCAGTGTACTCTGTCATCCAAAAGAATTACAGTTTCTTTGTTCTTTACTAAATGAATAAAAATAATGCTGGCATGAATAATTCATGAATGGAACCATATATACTCGAATCTATTGTCTCAACCTTCGTAGCACTCTGAGGCAAGGTAGAGTTTGTAAGGAACGAGTGGACACCTGGGGTCGTGAGCATTTGCTGATTGAATCAAATATTAACTTGAGCACATCCAAGTGTTGGTGGTGATTTCTCATTTTGCAGGTGAATTTCCAATAAAGTAGCCAGCTTCAGTTTTTCACATCAGTTTGGAGGAAAACGATCCAGCACTAGAAAAAAATATAAGAGCATTTCACAACAAGCCTCTACTTTGTACACCATCAGTGTGTGTGTGTGTGTGTGTGTGTGTGTGTGTGTGTGTGCTTCACACAAAATGCCTGACTTAAAAACTTTTATTGCACCACTGGTAAAAAGTATTAACTATCAGAGAGACTAAGAAAAGATGAGAGACTAAGAAAAGATGGCTGTAATGGGCATCACACAACGAGCACAAGTAGACATAACGACTAGACCAGAGTGCTACCAGAATTGGGACCAGGTCTTTGTGGAATGTGATACCACAGGATTCTGGCAGGACCGAGGAATTTCTAAAGTCAGCGATGGGCAAAAAAAAGGAAGAGCAGATGGTGAGACACAAGAATTTGGTTTTTTAAAACGTAACCAGGCATAAATATCAGAAGCAGATGCATTGTATCACTGATACTATAAACTTTTTTTGTTGCTTGCCCAAATTTGGACACTTGTCATACCAGCACATGGCTTTGGCTTTCAAAGCATCTTTGGAATATGAAACCTAGCTTTATCATTCAAATATGGAAAGAGATGTCATTTGTTTCTGCCTGGCTCTCTTGCGAGCTGTTCCAAAGATGTCTGGGTAAATGAGACAATGTATATGGAATTTCTTGACCCATTGTGCAGTGTCTGTGTATATTTCAGAGAGACAGTATGAAGGAGAGAGCAACACATCCAAGAGTTCGTTCGTGCTATGATTAAGTGCTATGAGAACTCTTTAAGTGCCCATCCCTCACTTACAGTCACCTGGTGTTATATGAGGACAACGTTTAGAGAAGAAGGACTAGCAAAATAATGCAAAAATACACCAGTGAGTAGAGCTCTATATATCTATCTATATATGTGTATTCACCATGTCATTAAGAAAATAAAAAAGAGAAAGTACAGAAAATTTTGAGAAAATATATGGTTTTACATCTGTTTTAACGCTGTTTTTCATGAACAAGGAGACAAAAGTGTGTGGGCTTGACAAGACTGTGGAGCTCCAAAATTTGGCAGTACCTGATGTTCCGCGCCCTACAGTGTAAATTGCTCTTGGATCAATTTGAATAATTCAAAGTGTGTTTCTGACCTTTTCCAGAGGTTTCTGTCCTTTTCAGTAGGTCTGGTGAAATCATATTAGAATGTTCTGGATTTCTGTCTTTGAGTGCACAAGGCATTACTTCAAATGGTTATGAATTCCACACAGGCTGACCATGTCCATTAACAGCTTTTATTCTTTGATTCGCAGTCCAGTACATCTGAACAGGATCATTTCAAAAAAAAAAAAAAAAAAGATAATAATAATGCTAATCTCTTACTTAGATAAAATGTCAAACGATAATTCAAAGATTAGTTCAAAGATAATGGGACTGAAAGTCTCAAAAGTCTCTTTATTCCTCTTTCGCACTCCTTTACTGATTTACTCCGTGCTGATTTTATCTACACATACTTTTTTTTTCTGTTCCTACAAGAAAGCATTTCCTACAGCACATTTT
Organism: Stegophilus panzeri; assembly: GCA_024331685.1. Taxonomy (NCBI): domain Eukaryota; kingdom Metazoa; phylum Chordata; class Actinopteri; order Siluriformes; family Trichomycteridae; genus Stegophilus; species Stegophilus panzeri. Next base: position 13,840,325 of record JANDJT010000141.1, on the reverse strand, counting down.
GAGAAGGAAAAAGCTGATGTGTTGACTCCTGAAGAAATACACAGGTTTTCCACTTCACCCGTAGTGCAGAGAAGCGCAATCATTTATATAATATCGTTTGTTTATCTTCAGATTTAAAAAATAAAATAAAAATCATTACCTTGTCTGGATGAAATGCACCTGGATAATGTGATATGCCTTTGCATACTAAATCACTTACCTTGCTTCACAGAGTTTCACAATTTTTCCATTCAGGTTTTTTTTTGTTGTCTGTGAATTCCATTTAAACCACATGGATGATGCAGACATTAAAAACTACTCATTTATGGATTTATGAATCAATTTGTTCTGCATATCCAATTCCACAAAAAGGCGATATATTAGTCCAAGACAGAAAGTGTTTCTTATATTTTAGTGACATAACTCTCTCTTTCTTTCTCTCGCTGTCTCACTCTTTTACTCTTTTACCTGTAGGCTTTTCCTCTGTGTTTATGCTTGTCAGAATTAGGTTTGCTTTTGTTTAGGCATACTTAAGGAAATTTATAAAAGATCCCAGATTTGCTCGTTAAGATCATGAGTTAAGCACCAGGCTGGGAGCCTTTTATCAATCTCCCCTAAATTCCAAGCTCAAATGAAGATTCTTCATGGACCTGATTTCAATTTGTACAGTGCTTTAATCAAACTCTTTTTTTGCACAGTTCATTGTTTTCTCTAGGATATTTTCCATTGATTTTATCAATGTTGAAATCACTTGCCTAAAGCTCTTTTTTTAAAAAAAAAAAAAAAAAAAAAAAAAAAAAGAATACCACTTCAGTCTTTTATTTCTCCATAAAAACAGCACTCAGTATGTGGCCAGGCAGGAAAGATGGGGTACATGGGCTCGTGAGTTTTAGAGGTCTGGCTGATGCTCAAAGCTTAAAAAAAACAAACAAACAAAAAAAAAAAACAACAACCTAGGGCTGCTGAATTTCACATACAATAATACTAACGTTTGTTCTGCAGTTTCTCTGAATTCAATAGCACATGAAGAGCAAGTGCATAGATATTTATACATTTAATTTTCAATCCATATTTCTGTTTCTTCATATGTATAAATACAATACAAATAGTTCATGGAATTTTGATTTAAAAGCCTTCACCAGTCAATCATTCCTATTTGTTTAACTGTAGTGTACTGGATAATTAATAGTAGTCACTGGATAATAATTTAATAATAAAAGCCAGGGTTTTGACAATTTAATTCAAGATAATGTCATGTGAAAGTGTTTTTTTTTTAAAGAAATAAATATGATAAGACTCTAAAGCGTGTCTAAAGAAATGCCACTACAAAGTGATCCAAATACTGAAAATGCTTACAGTGCTTGAATTCAGATTACTGTTATTACTTATCAAGTGTCTAATTATTACTTGAGCTAGGAGACTTTATAGATGGCTTTATGTTTGATTAGAAGGAGTTTTCAGTGGGAAGGAATGAAAAGCTGAATTGAGGCCAGTCACCTTCCCAAAGGGAGTTCTAAATATGACCACATGATGTGTCTGGCTGTTAACACAGATAGACGAAAGGCAATACTGAGACAGTACCGAGCTCAGATAGGTGACAGTGGTGGAGCCAGTGCTCACAGCCTGCTATGTGTCTTGCAGGGTATTGCTACCCAAACTAAAAATATTTCCGTGACAGCCACCCTATGGCATGATATCTCTAAGAGAGATAAACAGCTTTGATTTCACTCCTAGGGTTTCTGTCTAGCCTGTCTCATAGTGCTCGGAGATTATCTGGGGAAAAAGCTAAATCTTTAAAAAAATAAATAAATAAAAGAACTTCAGGAGTTCCACAGTTCCTTCTCAATATATTCATGAACACATTTTTACAAAACATTCACACAGGTGCCATTTTTCAGTTTTCAATATTACCAGTCAGCAGGAAGAAATATCTGGTTGCTTTTCTGTACAAACATACTGTGCACTTAAATGTCATTAGAAAAGCAGCCAATTAAGGAATTGATCCTCTTTACTGACAGGTGTATTTGACAGAAAGAACAAACACACACGAATGCACACACACACACACACACACACACACACACACACATATATCCAAAAGTCTGACTGCTCTAGTGAAAATGCTTCTGTCTAGCATTCTTTTTCAGTTTAAACACACAGGTTTTCATTACAAATGATATTATCAACAACAACTTACAAACAAACAACAAAAGTAGAATCTAAAAAATGTTTACATGAATTTCAGAATTTTTTTTGTATTTGGTACGTCCCCTTTTTTTTTGCTTTAATCACAGCGTGCACTCGATCTGACACAGAATCCACAGGTTTGTATAAAAGCTGATGATCCATGTTAGATCAATCCATCGGAGTGTCTGAACACCTTCAGTAGAAGGAAAAAGATTCACTGAAAATCTGACCTTTTGGACAAAGGAGTTAACATGTTCAGTATCACAAATTTGCTTACATTTAAATGGTGACCTAGAAATTGTGCATCTTCTTGAATATTGAATAGTCAAGATGTTGCATATTTACTTTTTCAAAAATCTACAACTTTCTGTTTATTTCCAGTTTTAAATAATAATCATAATAAAAAAAAACAGAGCTTCAATGTATTCTCAAACAATTTTTCTAAAGTGTTACATCTTAATAAGGCTTTATACATTTTATTTTTGGTCATTTTTGTGGTTAATCATTAGAAGAGAATACAGAAAAGGCCTTGGGTATCCAGATAAACTTACATTTTAATTCATTTATACATCTGAGCAGTTGAGGGCCTTGCTCAAGGGCCCAACAGTGGTGGCTTAAACTCACGACCTTCCGATCAGTAGCCCAATGTCTTAACCACTGAGCTACCACTGCATGCTCATTGTGGAAAGGTTTGTGTCTCGAGTAGAAAGAAAATTACAAAATATATAGGATTCACACTCAACTACATCGCAATTTAAATATTTACAGTTGATATAATTTTACTGGAACACTTGCAAATGTGTTGGTCATTGTCAGTTTTTGTTTCCGTAAAGATCTTTTTCTGTACCTCGTGTACTAATAAAATAATAGAATATGTTCTTTGTGTGCTCACTATAAAAATATGGTATAGAATCCTGTAGCTATATTAGCGGTGTCCAATCCTATCCAAAAAGGGCCACTGTGGCTGCAGGTTTTCATTCCAACCCAGCAGGAGCTGCACCTGATTCCACTTGTTTAATGAATTGCTCTCTGTCCTCAAATAGCTAATGAGTTGTATCAGGTGTACTTGTGCGTGGTTGGAATGAAATCCTGCAGCATCACCGGTCCTTAGCGGATAAGGTCGGACATCACTGTGAGCTTTGATATTGAGGTCTGGTCATCTATTTTAAATTATGTATTAGTAGTAGGTCTGTAGTATATAAATTATGTATATTTTTTTATTAAATTAGGTATTAATAGTAGGTCTGTGTTAATGTCTAGTTATTTGTAAATTCTAACTTTACCACAGAGAGCAACATCTCACAGCAAATCGCAATGTTAAGTTTTTAACTTAGTATTTTATTTAGTATATATGTTGCAAGGCAACATTTATAATTCCTAAAAGTCCGGATTTATAGATTAAAATCTATTTTAAATGGTTTAATCTGGTTTTAGCATTATGATTTAATAGTAGGCTGATTCCGAGTGCAATGCAGTGAAATTGGGAGACAGCTTTCACTAAAATCACAAATATGCTTTGCCCTTATACTTAAGATTTTCGCCTCATGCTGATTGCATATGAGTCAAGTTTGGGGCAGTATCGCCATTTAAGAAATTCTGTTGCAGGTGTTTACAACTTGACATGTCTTCCTGACACGGCTGGGGAGATGTTTTCTTGTGTTTAATATTACATAAAATGTATATTTTTTATTAATACTAATATTTAATATTACTCTAACTGTCTCTCTCTGGGCTAGGATTATCAACGTTTCTTTAAATGTCCTCACAAGGCCAGGAATATCCATCCATCGATTTTCTGTACCGCTTATCCTACACAGGGTCACAGGGAGCCTGGAGCTTAGCCGAGGGAACTCGGCGCACAAGGTGGGGGGGCACCCTGGATGAGGTGCCAACCCATCACGCATTCACACACTACGGGCAATTTGGAAATACTAATCAGCCTGCAGCGCACGTCTTTGGATACGGGGAGGAAACCGGAGAACCTGGAAGAAACCCCCAAAGCACGGGGAGAGATAGCGCAGGTTGGAGGCGGGAATCAAGTGCCCAACCCTGGAGGTGCGAAGCAACAGTGCTAACCACTAAGTCATTGTGCCTCCTAAATAGTTTTATTCAAACATTTAAAAACAAACAAACAAACAAACAAACAAAAGGAAAGCGATGGAATTTGATTTGAAGTGATTTTTAGCGTCGTTATGAATGAAGCCCTGGGCAAGTGCTAGGAGGTGAAACGAGGTGTCTGGCCCTTTAAGAGCGCGCGCTCTGGGGTGGCGCTTGCCTCCGCCACTGCTTCTTGATATTAATAGTGTTGGTGTCTTGAAACTGACGTAATGCTCGGAGTCTGAGGTCCTGACATGCGATAACGTTTCTGATAAAGAACCGAGATCACTGCAAGCAAACTATTTTATTATTTTATTTTAAATCAAACTCGAGCGTTTAAAAATAAATCCTCATCATCATCATCATCATAATAATACAACACAGTCACACTGATCCTCAGTTGCACGCGAGCAGTTCGAAATCTTATATCCCTACAAACAAAACAAGAGAGAGGGAGAGAAATATTTCCCCGAGATCAACAAACAAACACAAAGGGCGGTTCATGGTTTACGCCAAAAAGAAAAGGGCCACCATCTTTCACAGCACAAAGGCAAATGCGTTTTAAAATCAACAGGTAAGGATGATCTATAAAGCGAATCAATGAGCGTCGCGAGCACAGCACTAAAACCGCGACACGCGCGCGCTTTACCGTAGCTGCTTTTCATCGCGTGTGTTATGTAATGGTCAGGAGAGGACTAATGGGATTTCGCGAAATCAGTGGCGTGTTACTGTGCAGCGAAAACACAGGGAAGAGGCTCGGGTTTCACGCGGCTTTTTCTGGGCTGTTTTATTGGGTCAAACGCGTGAGAAATTGAAGCAGCAGCAGCGGCAGCAGCAGCGGGGTCACGTTCAGGCACGAGGAAGAAAACAACACGAGCTCCAGTAGGTTTGACTCCTTCTTTCCTTCTCATTGCTTAAAACACCAAGGAGTCCGCTTGATGTCTGTCCGACATGTGCTAAACACGAGCACCGGGCAGATCCAGGATTAATAATACATGGAGGTATTTGATCCGGGTTGCGATTCTTTATGATTATGTGTTGAATTAATTAATTTATTTTGAAGTGTGATGTGCTAGATCTGTGCCGCAGCATGGACGCCTGTCTGTTCCTTATTGTTTGGACGGGAAAGGGAATGAGACAGGCTAGCTTCTAAGGTCCTTATAAAAAAAATTAGGAAGTCTGTTTGTGTCGGATTTGGGATGTTTTTGGTGTGTAAATGATGCGTTTAATGCTGCTTAGCGCTTAGCGCCCAACTTGAGAAACTTTCCGTAACTGATGTAAGATAAGAAAGCGCGTAGGCATGGCAACGTGCTCGAGGCTCGAGACCATTCGGCCGGCTGTGTGAAGAGGCAGCTTTCTTCTTCTTCTTTTTTTTTTTTTTTTTTTTTTTTTTTTTTTTTTTTTGTTTCTGAGAAAACTACTTCATTTAAAAGAAAACAAAACAAAAAAAAAACCCCGTTTTTTCTGTATTATTTTCTATTTAAATTTCAGTTATTTCGGTGTTTGTAACGTCCTGGGCCACTTTGGTAGTGATAATGAGTAAAGTTTTGCTGTATTTCATCGTGTTAGGATTCTTCCAGACTATGAGGACGATGGAGAGCTAGTTTCTGAATGGCGGCTTTTATGTGTTTCTGTAAAAATAAGAACGACATGACACGCCTAAATACATGTTTTGAGTTTTATACAGTCGTTTGGTTGCTTTAAGGGCTTTCCCTGGCTAGTTTGTGGCACTATTCACAAATTTTCTTTTCAAGTCTTACCAACAGGGTTTGATCATAAACTAGCTCCAACAGCTTCAAAACGCCTCTTTCACATCTGTTTCAGTTGTTGACACAGCCAGGATTTTTCTCATTGTAGCCTATTTGTTCACCTAATTAATAATAATAATAATAATAATTACATATTAACTAACAGTAACTACACACATTGCTTGTAAAAGTAAGCGAAAGTTACACTTGGTTGTGCTGTAACTTTTCCTCTTGAAGGTGCCTCTTCATTGGGTTTTTCTGCCCTTAAAGACACACAGGCATTATTGGTAAAGTGTGTCTCGGGGTGGCAAAAAGTGTTTTACTTTAACCTGAGATAAAAATCACCTGCCTTTGTTTTAAAAACAAACAAACAAAAAAAACTTTTAAGTATGAATGTCATGACACAAAATTCCCAGGCTGCTTCCAGTAGACGGCTCGGGCTGTTTCCTGTAAGCCGAGAAAGCGGGCACTCTGGGGCGGTCTGGAAATGATGCGCCCTCGGCCCGCTGCGAGGCGGCTTTCTTGTCAGTGAAAGTTTCTTAATGACAAAGGCCCGTGAAAAGCAACGGTGCTCATCATTCAGAGAGGAGAAGAGAGACTCACAACTATAAACAAAAGTTTCAGATAGCGTCAGCGAGGATCCACTGCTGTGTCATCTGTATTGTTCTGCAGTCACAGCTGTGCCAGCTTCACATAATGTGTGTGTTTGTGTGTGTGTGTGTGTGTGTGTGTGTGTGTGTGTTTGTGAATTGTACATTTAAAAAAAAAATAAAATAAATTATTTTATTCTTTTTTCTAGTTCAGCTGATGTGATGTTATTGCCCTGAGACAACTTTTCACAAGTTATACTGTTCTATTATTTTTCCTCTCAAGGTCTTTTCAAACGTCCCATTGTGGATATTTTGTCCTTGATGATTGGCTGCATGTGTTCAGATGCGTTTGTTGCACTGGCACGCCTTTTGAAAGGGAAGAAAAAGATCTGCGTGAGTTGTCTGATAAGGACTGTTTGAAGTGATTGAAACGGTCGAGGTAGATTTCAAATGTAAATGGGTGCGCATCTGTGAGCCCTTTGGGCGGGATGCAATAGATCAGCGCTGTATAGCGGAGAACTTTACGGCTGACAGATGAATTTGGGCCTCGGCGTTTGGAGAAAGTGCCAGCGGGGGGGCTCTCGCATTTGTTCTACACGGCTTTTGAGTTCGCACAACTTCTTTTTTGGCCTGGCTTCTTATCACAGCAAGATGAGCCTCACACTCTTGTCTCTTCCCTGCAGATTCATGTGTGTGTGTGCTCTTGAATGAGAAGCTGTTGAGAGAACGCAGTATTCGAGTTTATTTATTTATTTTTTTATTCGAAATGAAATAACTACAATTGGCCTGCCGAGTTTCAGTCTTGAGAGTGATAGAGAAAATACAGGTTAATCTAATTAATCCAGTGTTTTGTTTTTTTTTTCCTTCTTTTCTCTGCATGAATGGATTTGTAAGTAGCTATTACGTATTATGTGTTCAATAATTAACACATTTTTCATTTGTGTATTTGTGTTTGTGAAATTAAAGACGATTTAAACATAAAGTATATACAGATGAGCTCCAGAGAGAGTAGTATACAAAAACCAAAATTTCAACTTGAATGATCAAAAAGTGTTTTTGAGAGAATATCAGTATATCTATATATTTTTATATTTCTCAATCCTTTCTAAATATTAAGAGTTTGTAATTGTGCTTCAGACCCTTTTTTTTTTTTTTTTTTTTTTTTTTTTTTTTTTTCAAACCCATTTCAGCGATTGGCAAACTGAAACCACTACAATAAGTAATTTCTAAAAATTAGTGTTGAAACTTCAGGATGAATCATTGCTGCTTTTATAGCACATCCTTTTTTTTGTGTGTGATTATTTAAACCTCTACGATGTGGTTAGGATACTCAGATAACAGATAATGGAAACTTGATTTTCGGTAAATGTCTTGCACACTGAAGTGTACGGAGAAATAACAGTGCTCTGTGGTTTCTAAGATTAAAACTTTTTAAAAAATTACACACTTGAGTCATCTCTTGTAGTGTTTTAACAACATGAGTCATAGTTTGAGCTAGCTTCATTTTCTGTTTATTAATAACTTGATCTTTTTGAGACATGTTGTTGACATGTGTCGGTGTTTTCTGTAGCTGAAGTAAAATTCAGTCTGTTGTGGGATTAGACGACAGTTTGCTGAAGTGAAATGCGGACTGAATCCAAAGTTTATTTAATTTTTTTGACCTGAGGTGAGAACGGTATTGATATTTGGCCCAGGGGATCGTCATCATCATCCTAGTGACCTTTCACTCTCTACAGGTGATTCAGCAGGTGACTCTGTTACCGAGACTGATGTTGGAGTTTTATCACCTGCTTATGAATTAGAGCAGTTTACGTCCTGTAGGAAAAATAAATATAGATTTGTTTGCTACAGTTTTTGTTCAGCAGAGGTGTTTAAAGTTAGGAAACAGATTTGTCGCTAGCTTGCTGAAGTGGTTATTTTTCCTGGTGGGGTATTATTTTCACTTCTGTATTAAGTTTGTGTGTGTGTGTGTGTGTGTGTGTGTGTGTGTGTGTGTGTGTGTGTGTGTGTTTTAATTGAAATCCTCGTTCTCACTGTGTTTTCAGTCCACAATGAGTTTATTACACTGAGTATACATTTTATGTAAATTTGTAGATACGTTTTGGCTTTTTTTGTGGGGAAATATGGGCAACCTTTGCCTTTTAAAAAAAACCTTTAACAACTTTGTTTAGTAAATGTTTTGTTATTATGACTAGAGAGTCCATTCATATGGTCCTCAATAATAATAATAATAATAATAATAACAGTGAATATATTGATGTTTTGCTCTGTAAAAACCAGCATGGCGGTGTGTTTATCTCATGGGTGAAAGTGTTCAATCAGACAGCAGCAGTGTTATGAGTGCAGTAGGTCTCTATGTTGGGTAGTTTTTAATGGACTCGTTTTCAAAACCGTTTTACTTTGAGAGTTGTTTTGTGAGGCGCCCCGTGTGAATCGCCTTACGCGCTGCGCTCTCGCTGATCGTCTGGGAAACTTTGTCGTAACTTTGGGAAACTTCTGGAAGTACCCGCTCCTATATGTCTGACTCTGCTGTAGTGAAATCCGTGCCATCACGACGCACGGCCTCGGCTCCTCTGGAACAGCGATGAGTCAGTTTAGCCTTCTCCGCTTTCTTCGCTTTCTTCAGCGATGGTGTGTGTTCCCTTACCGCACGTTTTCAGTTTTTCTTTTCTCTCTCTTTCTTTTACACCCCCCCTCCCCTCCTCTTGCCTTTGTGGTCGAGTGTTCCTTTTCCATCTGTGTGGTCTGGAGACTTGTGTTGTGGCTATAGCATAGGCTTCTACATTGTTCAAGACAGGTCGGACAGAATGAGTCGGAGCGAAGGAGGAGTTGGAGGGAGGACTGGAGGAGTTTTCCTTGAGAATGTTTGTTTTCCTGTTTCCAATTTGGTCGGCCAGAGGGCCTGTTCTGTCAGAGCTCCCATTCACGGAACCTGCTGCGAGGATGCCTGACTACGCCATACACAACCGCCCGCGTTCTCTGGATGTTTATTGCGGTCGCTGTGTTGCATTTATCACAACGATGCTCTTTGAGTTTATCCAAAGTTGTTGTTCTCTGTTTGCCCGTCATATGGTTATCCTTACGGTAGGCCGCGCAGATTTTCTTTCCGTACATGTGTAGGAGTAGAAGAGCTGTATGTGTGCATTTATTATGTAATGTACAATAAGCATACAATAAATTGCTGGTCAGTGTTGAAGAGTTGAATTGTGTGTGTCTGTGTTCAGCGTTGTAGTTTCTCATCTAATCCTTGTTTGTGTCTGTGTATTTGGAGTCAGGCTTTGCAGTAATTGAGAAGAGAGAGCAGTGTGATGTGGCCCCGACTCTCATCCAGGATCATCTGTGAGAACCCCTGAAGAGGACGTAAAGGAAGGACACCACGTTTTGTGAGTAAACGAATGTGGAGACAGGACGCCAAAAGTGAACTCTGCTCACGTTAATGGAAACAATGGAATAAAATTGGAAAGCAGCATGGACGTGGAATAAAGGATATCTCAGAGGCAGGGCAAGGGCTTTGGATGTTCTGCCAACTCTGAAATCTGCCTCCTGTGGATGTGGTGCTGATAATGCTCTAACCCAATGCTCAGCAGAGGTATGTACACGCATCATTACGTGCTAGGAAACTACAGGAATTTTACACCAGGCATATCGTCTCGTTCTGTAACAGTGACTGCTGGGTTTCTCTCAAATGCATGTAATTTATGGCAGGAACCAACCAACCAACCAACCAACCAGAAATGTATTTCTTTTATTTCACTAAACTTAAATGTTATTATCACGGCAGGTTTATTGTAATGCGAGCTTCTCCTGGCTTTGCTACATTTCTCACTTCTATCCAGCCATCATGCTTATTAATACACTGCTTTTGATCCTGAATACATCATTTCACCTTTCAATCAGGTTTTTGGTTTCGATCATGTGTAACGTTGTAGGTCACCGAAGCCTTATGATTTTCCAGTCTAACTTTTCCCCCCAGACGTGTTAAAAACGATTCCAGTTTGAATAGCGTGACATTTAATATGACCCTTGAAAATCATGACAAATATACACGTGACATTATTGTTGCCAGATTTGTCTCTGTCGAGCGAATGATTTCATAACGCCAAGTGGCGTCTTGCTGTCATTAGTTTTAATGACGTGACACGTATCGACACGTATATTTAACACTTGACTTTTTAAATTTTTTTTTTTTTTTTTTTTAATCCTTGCTATTTTATCCCATTTGGAAGTTGACGTGTGCTTGCATGCCATTTGAGCTATTTAATTAGAATGAAATGTCATCAATTCGAAGCACTGTTTTGCGAACTGGCAGAACTAGTCCATTGGTGTAAAAGTAATTTGATGTGATTTGGCGTCGTCGTCGTCGTCGTTTTGAGTGGAATGCAGTTTTATCTGTTGACTTTTGGACATGTGTTTCTCACTATAGTTGAACTAATGATGCAAAAGCAATGAGCGTAGAAATCCAGTAATGTTATTAGGTTCTGAAAACGGTCACATACTTTGGACCAGCAACAGAGGCCGATGCTAAATAAAGCAATGTGAAAAAAGGTCACAGTTGACCGCTTTTCTCCGGTGCGGACGTGCATATTAAACACCCTGTAATGAGCGGCGATTACGAGATCCTCACTTTGTTAACGCTGCAGAAATAGAGGCTTCACTGATGTGCCATGCGATTTCAGCATATTAGTGTAATGTTAAACACATGCCATTTCTTTCCCAGACCGGCTTTCGAAATAAAAATCGCTGCTTTTTTAACGCTCGCAATTACTTCTCGTGGTCCTGACTGGGAAATGTGCTCAAGCAGATGCTTTATTAAGTCTTGCGAGTTGTGCGAGGGATCCTGAGAGGGAATATCAAGATTAACCCTCCGCGGATCTCTCGCTCATGCAGTCCCACAAAGGCGCTAAGGTCAAAGGTGACCTGACATCTTTAACTGCTAAGATGAAGGCTTAGAGGCCCCTGGTATCTCCTGTTAAATAGCATTGTGCTTTTTTTTTTTTTCAATAGTCAAGCAGAAAAGCTTTGATATTTTCCCTGTCAATCAGCTGCTTGTTTTTGTTCCGACGTTAACGCTTTTTCACATGCTGCGAGAAGTAATTCATATTTAAGGCGGTGTGAAATTTCCATTTTCCTTAGAGACTTCACTGCTATCAGTTTACTATTTAAAGCAAAGAACATTTTTATTTATTTATTTATTTATTTATTTATTTTTTTAACTTAAATTGTAAAGTTTCCTTATGTAACAAACGTATACTGGAATTCTTTTATTGTAGAAAATAAGAAACAGAATGTCATGATGTGATGCGATGTGATGAACTGAACGGGACAGAGCAGCAGACACAGCACTTTTGATTAGCCTTTGTTTTTACATGCATGTGAAATTCTTGAATAATTATTAATAATAATTTTTTAAAAATGTGGACACCTGCTTAGCCAGCTAGGTTTAGATCCGTATCTAGCATCGCGTCTTTGTCGTGGTCAGTACTGTGAGTCATTTTTATACATTTTATGCCACGATTTGAATACTTGGTTCAGGATTTGAGCTTTTTTTTTTTAAATGCATATGACTTCACTGGATATGCGCCTTCTTTATCCTTTCAGGTATATTTAATGTATTTTATGAAATGTAGTTCGTGTAGAACTCTCTTGTGCCTTAATGAGTTAGTATCGAACATATTGTCTGTAACCTTGAGCTGTACAACCTCTATGTGCTCTAAGTGCTTCAAGTGTGTGTACTTATGTAAACTATGCTGTGACAGCGTATCCAGAGCGACAATGCAAAAACCATTCCATAAAATTCATTTAAAAGTCTAAAGTTTACAAATCTTCCATTGGTTCGTGTCGTAGCTGAGGTTCTCAGGCATTTCCGGGCTAGATTTCCGGGCACTCTGTTTGTGTTATGCAATGCCATTGAAAAAGACAAACACAAGTAGGAGAATGTCAGAGTATAATAGTGTAGCAAGCTGTCAACTCTACATCGGTACATTGTAGTTTGGATATGAAAGTCCGCTTTCATCCGTATTTCAGATGCGAACACTGGGTTTTTAGTTAAGCAGCTCAGCCGTCAGGACCGAGAGCCGTCACTTGTCAGGATGCTTAACGAGGCGGTGAGTGTGCTGTAGTTTAGCTCTTCTGCTAACGGGCCGGGAGTGCAGGAAGTGAAGTAAATATGAAGTTGGTGACAGTACTGAGGTTGGATGTGGTGAATAAAGTCAACCTGCAGAAGAGGAAAGAGGAGAAGGCTGATCTGCCAGCCAATTATGCCGACGTTCTCCCTCCATGCAAGCCGTCTTCTCCCCCCTAATCCCAAACCGCCCCAGCGTCCAAATAACATAATTAGATAGAGAACATAAAAATGATCCTGGACTGCTGATCGAATGCAAGATAAAGGAGCAATTCATTGCGTCGCGATGGTTGACTGCGGTCCTGTTGTTTTTAGTGGATTGTTTCCGTGAGGCCTGCAGCATATGGTGGTGGAAAAAGGGCCGTGAAAAGGGGCTATAGAAGAGGGGGCTGGACACAGCGGAGCTGCAAAAACAAAACGTTGTGAATCGACCCTGGCTAAATGGAGGGGTAATGGCGAACACCACATACTCAGGAGTTGTTTATTTAAACAACCAAGCTGCATTAATCAACGTCCTCATCACCGGCTCTGGCAGAGTGAATAATATGCTGGTTATTTTCTTCCACACCCGGTTTTCTTTTATAATGTTTGCTAATACAAAACGTTTTTCACACTTTGAGTGATGTCTGTACGGTGTCTACTGCACCGCTGGTTCGCCGCTCAGAACCCACACTGTGCCCACTGCACTGTGTAACTGCCAATTTGGTGTGAACCTTCTGGTTTTCTTAAAAGATGCGGCTTGTTTTGCTTGTCGCAAAGGCCTTCCTTTCAATGATATCGTGACCAAGCAGTCACCTTGACGAGACAGTCACTGCTTGGGATATTTGCATTCCTTCTTTTATGCCGTGCTTAGAGACCTGGTGTTGTAAGCCCGGTGTGTGAACTTAAGTTTTTTGAATAGTAAACTGAGGAGAGTGTCATGTATCCAGGCTGTGTCTTTGGCAAACGGAAACAAGGACCTTTAAAGATCTCTCCATTTGTTTAGCCGAAGCCCCAGAGGGTTCCGATCCTAGGCCCCCTTCTCCTGAGGCTATCAGGTGTTTCCCTTCTACAAGGAGGGCAATTCACAAATGTAGGTGTTGTTACAACACGGATGAGACAACAGGCATCGTGTCAAACAGTGGTTCCTCTTGCTGTAAAGACCGCATTGCTCGGCTGATTAAGGGGATCAGATAAAGGTTTAACAGGAGACGAGCCATCTTTCTAACATAACAGGACACTCTTTCTTTGTCTACTGTGATTGTGGTTACAAGCAGGTTGATTTGTTACGTGATTGGGAAAGGAATCAACCGGAATGGGGTGTTTCTGTTGGTTTATTTTAGTGAGGAACAACAATAACTTGCTGAAAAATTATTTTGACTTATTCTTATTAAGCTCTCACAGACCTACAGCTAGCCAACTATGGTCTTTTCCATCTTCTGATAGCCGTCAGATAGGCATCAGCCTGGAGGACAGGAAGGCTGCGGATATTCTGCTTCATAAAACACAACATCGGAGTGTTGAACAGGCCTATTCCCGTCTCCCGGTCTGAACCCCGCAGGCTGCACTTCGTCTCTGTCAGGGGGGGGGAGATGGTGAACAAGGAGCTCCTCGGACCTCCCTCCCCTCCTCTCCCCACTGAAGAGTTATGGGCCACGGAGCAGAGCCCAGAGCCGGTCCCCCGGCCATGGCGCTCGCCACAATCAGCACCTATTATGGTCAATGGGCCCAGGGGCCTGTCAGGTCCCGCTGCCTTTTTGATTCACCGCTCCAGTCAGATTCCGCCCGCAGTCCCCGGCCCTTTCTTCACTGTGTGCTTAACTTCCAGATAGCAGATAAAATATCCATAAACAGCACTTGAAAGAGAATGTAAATGTTTATAGGCTTCCTGCAAGACTTATCTGATATTGTTCTTATTTATACGTCAGGGCTTGTACATCTCGAGGCGGACGGGACCGACCCGAATCGGAGCCAAATGGCTTTAAGTGCTGCCTCGCCGCAGCTTTTGCCAGCGGGGGAGGTTTTTAAGTGGACAGTTGGACGGTGGAGGAGCTAGCCGGTGACACCAGGATGGAAAGAATGCATAGACAATACAACATTGATTCCTTTCAGCTCCCCGTCACTGCTGCCAAATGATCAGTGAGATTTCACCTTATGAAGCCCACTGACTGCAGCTTAGAGCGTGTGGGCGAACTTTCACTGGTTACACCACCAGAAAAGTCATTTTCGGGTCTTTTTCATTTCAGGCAAGTTATCACACACACACACACACGCACATATATATATATATATATATCATATCAGGCTAAAACGTAAGCTACTTCAGCTTGAGCTCTCGGGGGCTGAATCTGCTTTCTGTGGTCTGTTCTGGTTCTGAACAGCGCTCAAATCCACACCGATTTCCCTGAGAGTTGAGCCACGCAGTAAATCAGCGCCGCCGGCCCGGAGTGCTCCTGCTAACTGCAGCATGCAGATTGCCTGGGTGGGAGGCAGTCCTGTCGAGAGCGGGGTGTTGACGTAGGCGGAAGGATCACACTATAATGTTGCCATTAGTCTCATATTGATGAGTCGGTACATGTCCTAAGCCTGGAACGCTCCACTCACACTAACAGGCACGGTGCAGACCCAAATGGGTTTTACACGAACACACACACACACACACACACACACACACACACACACACACACACTTCTCATTACTTCCGGAATAATTGAATTTTAACCAGGGCTTCCTCTCATGCATAGTTGATGGCATGTATTTACTTGTAAACAGTAATTATTACTGTCTGAGATATGAATCATCATTATAAGAATAAAACTAAACGAAATATGCAAGACTTTAGTTACATAATATTGCATATCGGTCGATTTAGGTCAGATTGGTTTTAAAGTGTGTGTGTGTGTGTGTGTGTGTGTGTGGCTGCAGGGGGGGATGAGAAAGCTTTTGGAAGAAATCCTCTATGTCTCTGTCCATCTGCTAGGCAGATATTGTGGTGATATTAGCTGTGACCCCAGAGTGTGTTTTCTTTTCCTCATTAACCATGAATTTCTGAAGGCATAAATGAGATTCTTTATTTATTTGATTGTTAAACGGAAGGTGATTTCTCTCTCTCTCTCTCTCTCTCTCTCTCTCTCTCTCTCTCTCTCTCTCAGTATTCAAGTAGAAAATTTCAGCATCACACACTGAGTCTGTGCAATTAAAAATGATGAAATAAAGATATGGGGGAAAAAAAAATTGCTGAAAAAAAACAAAAACAAACAGCATGCGAACGAGCCGTCGAGCTTAACCGAGATCGATGTATGACTCAGGACGTTCCCATGATAAGCAAGACACTCATGCATGCTTTGTTGTTACAGCTATTATAGATGGTATAGCTCAGGGTGTGGCCGTTTTATCAAACATGCTAGGATGACTAATCAGTCCTAGGGCTACAAGGCATGTGAAAGGATAATCTTTGTACAAAGCAAATACTGGAATCTTGTAAAACCAGTGGGAAGCACTTTTTTTTTTTTTTACGCCGTGGAAACGCTGAACAGTTCCCTCGAAGTGCTCGACTCGAATCCTTGACTTTAATGGTGCATTTGCGTATTTGAAGAAAAGGTGTTTGAGGTTCGGTGGTGTTCATGTGTTGTGAGGGTGTTAGAGAGGCGAAGAGGGGGGAAAACATCAAGATCTTACACACAGGAGAAGCGATACAGGCCGGGTGGACTGGATGTTTATCACGCCCATATCCGATAACAAGGCAAGTGTCTTCTCTTTAGAGTATTTCTCTCAACTTATCGGTGTCGAAAATCTGCCAGTGGTTACGGACAGAGTGTTTGATAAAAGCCAAAAGTAAGTCGAGTAAATGTGACGGGGAGGGGGAAAAAAACCCCATAAAATCTAAATAAGTCTTGAGAGGAAATTCGAAATGATGAGAAATCTGTTTCGTTTGTTTCCCTGTAAAGTTATTCCTTAAAACCAGCAACTCCATGACATGTCGTGATGCAGGTGTAACATACAGCTGTGGGATACTATGCAAATATTTTGCCTGAGGTGCCGGTTGGACAGTCGCAGGCCTGATTTTCCTGACTCTGACGCTGCTTCATCTAAGATCTAATCACAGCAGAGAAAGCTTGAGAACACAGAGGCAAAAGAGAGCAAATTAGCTCACACTGACACCAGTCCTTATCACTACTCACTTACTCACTCACTTACACACTCACTTACACACACACACACACACAGCTGTGTCTCTTGTGAATCCTGCTTTGAGTTAAATGGTGAAGAACGCTGCTTCTAAATCTACTGGGGTTAAACAAGCTCGGACGTCCAGGTTTTTTCTCACCGTGCGCGAGCCGTGTGATCCGATCCGTACATGAACTTCGCTCGTTCTGCTAGAAACGAATTGCACTGTTTGAATACTGTTTGAATTCTCATAGCAAGACAAAATATATTTTCTTTTTCGAAAACATGTTTTGGCCGTACTTCAGGAGTCACTTGATATGAAAATGGGACTGAATAAGTGTGCCAGATTGATATATGGAATAATTCTTTGCATTTTTAAACTGATGTCTAACTAACAGTCTGATGTCTGTGTAGTTCTTTTACAGCAGGGGATTATTAGATTTATGCACTCTCTGTGGCTGAATATTGAAATAGTGTTGTATCGGGAATGTCGTGCAGGTTCAAGAGTTATGTTATGCCCTGTGTAGTAAGCGAATAAAAGAGAATGTCGCACGGATCCCAGGTTAAGTAGTAAATGTAAAATTTTATCGAAGTAATAAAGGCAATAGAAGCGTTAACTGGGAGTAAATGAATTAACACACAGCACCGAGGCCAGTATTGGCCCGGCTTCTTTTCCGAGCTGATCCACCAGCATGTTTACGCGGCGAACGCTTTATTTAAGATGACATGACATCGATCTCGGACATGAACACAGGATACAACTTGTCTTAAATCACTCCGCTGTTACGCCCCTGATGTTTTGCATTTCTTGGCAACAGAAGCTTGCAGAGAATCAGCTCAGATACAGAGAGGATGTCAGTATCAGATCAGGATCAGAGCTTTGATACCGGTATGTATGGAAGAATGGGGAAATAAAAGTGACTAAAGGAGTAAATAAATAAATATGAAATCAATGTTTATATTAATAAGTTATTATAGATACGAATTCGGTGTAGCACTGCAAGCTCAGTTATCTACAAGTGCATGTGAATACTAAATATTTTTGAAGTAATTGAAATTTAAATACATTTTTTTTATAGAGGATTTTGAAGTATGAAGCTTTCTGTGAGTTTATCTCAAAAGATGAACTTGTATAAAATAATAAAATGGCACTTTACTGGTTAATTTTTAAAAAAATTTTTTTTATTTTTTTTACCGTTTAAGCATACTTAAGAAGTCATCTCCAAATGTTAGGATCTCTCTCTCTTTTTCAGTAAACAGGTTCCGCCCTTTTGTCTGCTTATCATCTTTGTTTTGTTGAAAACTGCTGAGAACGAGGTGACAGTGTCTCCTTCAGAGAAACTCTAGCTGTGTCGCAATGCTGTGTGACTTTTACTCAGAGGGGAAATGCATCAGAGTCTGTGGTTTGCTGTCAGTTTCACACTGTAGCTGCAGCGCTTCGCTATGAATTGTAGGAAAATCTTTGCACCACAGGCTGGAGAGCGAATGTGATTTCGAGCTTTTGTTTTTAATAACCTTCTCAAATCGAGCCACCAAATTTTCACGTTTCCCCTCGTCATCTCGGAAACCTGAAAATCTCGGCGCGTCTGCACGTTACCCGTTTCTTCCTAGCCAGGAATGGGAAAGAGGTGAAAAGGAAAAAAAAAAAGAGAGAGAGAGAGAGAGAGAGAAAAAATCCTCATAACCTTTGTACTTGCCAGGTCGAAAGGAGGAACTGAAATCTATTGGCCATCTTAAGTGTCTGAAGGTCCTTCACAGGAAAGTTCAGAGCCCTCATCACTCCAGCACCAGCCGGGATCAGAGGTTAAGTGGGAGAATGGAAGTGTCCAAGCAGAAGTGCTATAACATCAACAGCACAGGGCAGCATATTGAGCAACCAGCCTTCACATCAGGCTTTTTCCTGTTGCTAAATGCTGGTATTTTTAGTTAGGGACAGCAGCTCTGTTTTAAAGAGTTTCACATATGTAATGGAATTACCCCCCTGTGTCATGGGATTTATATATATATTTTTTTAAAGATTGGTGAGGAAGAAGAAAAAAATCTTTAGTACTTAAGCTTTCTACGTACACAAGCTGTTTGCAGGTCCAGATTTTTTTAAAATATATCTGTTGGAAACGATATTTTATGACTTGGAGGTCTCAGATGTTAAAATGGTCAGATTTCAATTAAAGGCGATAAACGATTTTAACCCGGTGTCGTTTTATGTTTTTGACTCTGTATTGAAAACATTTGACATCATCTCTCTCTCTCTCTCTCTCTCTGTCTCTCATTCACTCAGTCCTCTCTCTTTCCCACACACACACACACACACACACAGTTGATAGTGTGCTTTAATCAGAGTAACTGAGGCTAATATTAGCTACCTCCTGTTGAGCTAGCATAACACATTGGTATGGAGGAAATTTAGAGGGAAAAGTGCCTGATGAACAGCGCTGTTTATAACGATTCCATTCACTACACCATAAAAGTGTTTTGTTTTTGTTTTTTTTTTAAATCGCAAACATGGGTTTAAATCAGATATTAAAAAGTCTGTTATACACAGTGATGCCACTTTTAGTTTTTTTTAAGTGTGCCTCATGTTTATTTGATGTAATAAAGTTGTATTAAATCTGTGGAATAGCTGTAATCAAGTTCTGTGCCTCTTTTTAGCCCCCCCCTTTTCTTTTTCTTTTTTTCTTTACCTCTTCATTTCTCCCCCTTTCTTACACCCTCCATGGCGTTGGCGGAAGCCTGTTATCTGCTGCTCTCTCCGCAGCGCGTGATCCCTGGCCCTGGCTGGCAGCTCCAGCCCTGTGATCACAGGAAGTGTAAGGGAAGCAGTTGTTCTGTGTTGTCTCCGGTTGCAGGGTGCGCTGATTGAGTGCACAGAGGCCAGGTCATTGAGACGAGGCCCCTCAAAGCATACGCATCCCCTCCCCCCCCCTCAACTCCACTAACCTTGCTGTTCCCTAACTGGAGGGCAGTTAGGGGGGGCTAGCAGGAGCACAGGGGGAAGGACACATGGTAGGGGGGGTGGTTAGAATGTAGAAAACTGCCTTTAATTACCACTAGGCTTTGAACTCAACGAATTAGGCAGGTAGTTGTGAAGGAGCGCGAGAACGAGGTGACTAACACAGCTGACGTCACGTGTCGAATGAAAGGGCCGCATTGTCAGTGGTGTGTGCAAACTGCCGAGGAAACTTTCTCCCTTGAATGCAAAACGATTTTGATGTGGGCATGTGCAAGGCTTTGTAGAACAGTCTGTGAATTCAGACAATAGCTAAATCGGGAAATCACAGTCATGTACATTAACTTTGCACTTATCTGTATTTTTTTTAACACACACACACACACACACACACACACACAATATTGTGGTTGTCACTTTCTCACACTGGACTTGTGAAATTTGCTACGAGAGACAATTCTGCTCTGGGCCTTGCCTGTGCAGCCTGAGCTCTCTTTCACACACCTCTGAGAGAAAGATACGTGTAATTATGTGCTTGTAGAGATGAATGAGATGATTCCCAAATGAGATGAATGAGATGAGTCCCAAACCATCAGACTGAAAATACTGATGATGCTGATGGGTTTAATTTAATGGATTGTCTTGCTCGTTTTAAAACTAAAAAAAATAAAATCACTGCTGCTGTGTACACACTTCCTGTTTTTTTTATTGTGTCTCTTTTGATATGTTTTTGTCTGATTAAACCAGCAAGTGTTGGCTCGGTAAGAATGGTGAGACTTGTATTAACATTGAAAGAGGAGATCTGGATGATTTAGTTCCTGAGTTTGTTTTAGGGTGAAGTGTCACTTTAAGTGAAACACTAAATATCACATTTTATCAGGACACAGAGCTTTGTCTAGCTCATTCTACGAAAGGCACTGTTCTTAGCATTGACTCTTTGATGTGAATGCATTCTCATGAATAAACATGACCAGTCTTGCTTTTGAGAGAGGGAGAGGGAGGGGAGAGAGGAGAGAGAGGGGAGAGAGGGGAAGGAGGGAGGGGGGGGGGGGGGGGGGGGGGGGGGGCGGGGGGGGGGGGGGAGAGAGGGGGGGGGGGGGGGGGGGGGGGGG
>JANDJT010000141.1:13798195-13811655 GCA_024331685.1 Stegophilus panzeri | reverse complement strand
GGGGATGATGGTGGCCAAACCATAACTTTTCCCTCTTTTTTGCCCGTAGCATCTAAGGACTCAATGGTGTTTTTTTGCAGCATGGGATGGTGCGTTGTCCTGCACGAAAAGAATTTTATTTCGGAACGCACGATTCTTCCTATTGAACCATGGCAGGAAATGGTCGGTTAGGAACTCCACATATCTTGCGGAGGTCATTTTGACACCCTCAGGGACTCTAAAGGGACCTACCATCTCACTTCCCAATATCCAGCGCAAATCATCACTCCACCACCTCCTTGCTGACGTCGCAATCTTGTCGGAACAGGAAACAGCCATTCACCAACCATCCAGAACTCCATCCATCTGGACCATCCAGTGTAGCACGGCATTCGTCGGTGAATAAAACTGTTTGGAAATTAGTCTTCGTGTATTTCCGAGCCCACTGCGAACGTTTCTCGTTGTGAGCTTTGGTTAGGGGTGGCCCGAAATGCAGCTTTATGCAAAACTGCCAACCTCTTTAAGATTCTGCATGGAGAGGTTCTCGGGACTCGAGAGACACCAGCGGCTTCAAATACCTGTTTACTGCTCAACAGCGGCTTTTTTATAGCTGCGCTTTTAATACCGTTCATTTGTCCGACAGAAACTTTCCTTAATAAGCCTTAATCTGACTGAATTCGTCTGCGCTCTGAATCACGCACAAATCTTTTGACAGTTCCATCATCTCTATTCAGTTTTCGCGAAATATCAGTTGTTTTCACGCTTTTTTTGCATGAGAACTGTGACTTGCTTAATAACGTGGAACAACCTCTTTAAGTAGGTTTCCCTTTAACTAAGCTCACCTGGCAAACTAATTAACGAACCTGTCTGAGATAGATACCAGTTATCTAAAAAGATATGAGAAATAAAACAAAGCATTTTCTCAAACAAGCGTTCTCAAAAAAACAAACAAACAAAAAAAAAATGCTTGTTTTGTTTTTTTTTCCTTTCCAAAATTAATTGTTCCTAAGTAAGGAAAACAAAACAACACAACAGTAAATCCTGTTATGCTTTATTCCTTATTTAGGAACCACCAATAAGTAATGTGCATTTTTAGCTAGTTACAAACGTAGGTGTATTTATTATAATTTTTAACCTTCTAAATTACTGTGCCAAGTCAAGAGAGTGCATGCTTTGTGTTTTAAAAGGCAAAAATTGCAGCCCTGGTTGTCTTTTGTTCATGAGCACAATTTGACATAAGCACCAAAGTATGGATCGGAGTTAAAAATACTTCGAGCTCGTTGATCTCGACTTCCGAGCTTTTGACAGCGCATGAGCGTCGACTCGCCTCATTGTGAGGTTTGATGGGTGTACACGCCTTTTGTACGCAAAAGTAATCCAGCAAGAGCCTCTGTCTTCACCCTGTCACTATAGCATTGATGAAAAGCCTGTCACTGGGCGGGTCTTACTCCTGGCAAAGAGTGCTGTTTTAAAGCGTCTCCACAGAGGTTAGTACGCCGATGTCCCCTTCCTGTTTTTTTGACTGTTCTGCTTTGCCCTAACTTAAACACGCACGGTGGAAACAACTGTCTGAACTCGCTGCTGCTTTTGCCTCTCAGAGTGGATGGGCATACGATTGAGTCGTGACTCGTCACTGGACTGAATTAGCCGAGTTCTGCTTCTAAATAAACCCCACTGCTGATTCACTCACATCTTTTTTAATTAAGAAAATGGATCATACTGTTCTGAAAGAAAAGCCACAATAACAGATGAGGAGCAAAATAATGTAAGGGGGAAGGACTGGAACGTGAGCCAGTGATCTGAATTGACTGGTACATGAACGCCTGCGAGCAATTGCTATAAAAGTAGATTATCCTGTCTTTTGATGGGGGATTGGAACGGCATTGTCTTACTTTACCCCCCTGAAGTTTTAATGTAATTACCTTGTGTATGCTAAATCACCTGCTCTGATGAACCCATGCATTGCCTTACTTTTTTTGTAAAATGAAAGAGTTAGTGAGAGAGAGAGAGAGAGAGAGAGAGAGGGAGAGGGGCGGTAATGAGAAGGAAAGCGCTTTTGATTCAGGTAATAAACAGTGGTTTAAATGAGTACTCCATCTGATATCTGATTAAAGTGGCTGTATAAATTTTGCATGGGGTTTCCACTGATCAAGGGTTTATTGAAACGAAATAAATCACGAGGCGTGCGTTTCCAGGACGAGCTGGAACGAAGGTTCTGTTTATACGCAGCATTCTCACCACTGGCGCTCACTTTAGATCAGTCATCATGTCACTAATGTGGGTTTATCTTGCCCTGCAGACACTGCTTTAATATGACGCTTTGTGCCATGGCACTAATAATGTGCAGTTTGGAAGCTTTAGGAATGCAATCTTGTAACTACAGAAGCAAAAAAGAAGCTTCACTCTTCATCCTGATATCTCCCATAAATCAATTTTAATAAAAGCACCGTTGATATCAAATACTTTGAACTCAGAAAGCTGTACCATAGAGAGACACAAGCCCTGTGTGTGTTTGTGTGTGTGTGTGTGTGTGTTTTGACTTTATCACATCCCATGTCGAAGTAAGGATTGTGAAAGAATTGGCGATGGAGTGATAGATGGGGGTGTGGTGAAATTTATGAGCTGTTGGTTCAGATTAGATTTTCCTAAGGCTTCCATTAACACAACCCTGGTTAAGGCGTTGTCCCTCTAGCAAACATAAATCGCTTTATTTAATGCCCATTTGCTTTACAGCCTAAATTAGGAAATTGCTCTATATCGTTTTCTGAAGAAATGAGACCGGCCCCAAATTAGTTAAATCATGAGATTGAGAGAAACTAGGCAACACACCCACACACACACGCGCACACACACACACACACACACACACACACACACACATACATAACAAGAGCGAAATGCTAAGTCGTGTTCAATTGCATCCATAATAAATCCGTTAGACAATTTGTTACAGTGCAGTTTATGTCAAAGAAAAGTCTACTTAATGAGAATTCGGAGCAAAATTGAACCTTCATCGTCCTCTAGGAGCAAACATGCATCGATGACCTCAGTGAATGCTGACGGTAATTTCTTCTCACAAGTTAGGTTATGAATTATATATATTTTTTCTTCATCTCATCCGGGTGACTTGGTACACTGGGTTAAATGTGTGCCCTCATGCCAAATCCATGACACGAACAAACATGTTTTATTCATTAAAATATCATCAAAGAAGCCTGGCGTCTGCCAGAGTCACTGATATTACATGTTTATGGGTTGAGTTGGAAGACAGATCGGAAGGCAAATCATTTCTTTCGAGAATTTTTTTTTGGGGGAATGAAAGAACAATCAAGAAGGTTATATTGAGACTATTGAACGTGGACAGCAGGCGCCGCCGACTATAAAATTGAGCCGGCACGGCCGTATGGTTTTTGTTTTGCCTTAAAAGACACTTCATTTGCACGCTGTCTTTCAGATATGGTGCGGAAAAAGAATCCCCCTTTGAGAAGCTTCGGCGGCGAGGAAGACGAAGGCGAAGCGGCGGCGGTAGCGGAGGCTGCGGGTCTGGAGAGCGGCGAGGCAGCGGGCAGCGAGGCCTCGGTACCAGAGGAGCGGTCCGAGCCGGGCTCCCCGAGCTCTGTCAAACCAGACACTCCTGGCTGTCATTATCAGCAAGCAGAAAACGCCGACGCCTCCCCGACACGATCAGACCGCGGCCAAAGTCCTGATGGAGAGGGTGAAGCCTTTAAGGGTGGAGCGGAGACTGAGAGACATTCGTCATTGCGCAGGGGGCCAGAGGCGTGCGTCATTGTGCAGAGCTGCGCCAGCAATGGCGAGGAAAGGCCTACCCACAGTCCTCTAGTGCCACCTGGTTCCGAAAGACTTCACACTGAGGGGGAGGATGGATCCGAAATCACTCGGCTCTCTCTCCATCCGCTTCAAACTCACAGGCCTAGTGACGAGGCCTCTAGCCCTCCGAGAGCAGAGAGCGGCGCTCCCCCGCCTTCCTCATCCTCCTCGTCCTCCTCCTCTCCCAAGCTACAGGACTTTAAGTGCAACATCTGCGGGTACGGCTACTACGGCAACGACCCGGCCGACCTCATCAAGCACTTCCGCAAGTACCACCTGGGCTTGCACAACCGCACACGGCATGACGCCGAGCTTGACAGCAGGATCCTCGCTCTGCACAACATGCCGCAGTTTCAAAGTCAAAGCCAGGGCAAAGACGGCAGCAGGAACCCAGGCGTCATCGCCGACCCGGGCTCGCCCAGAGCCTCGCTACTCAATGGCACCTATGACGTACAGGTAATCACTGCTTAATGCATCATCATTTGATATTCATTATAACGCACACAGAATGCAGAGTGTGTTAAAAGTAAAGCATGAAACACACACACACCGGCCATGTTACAGCAGAACAACAAAATATACGGTAAAGTGCGACTCCTTCTTTTCAGAGCTTTCCTCGGAAAATAACCCATGACAAGAAAAAAACAACATAAATAAATAATCAATAAAGCTTTTCACCATTCAACAATATACAGTTCAAAAACTGTCCACTATTGCTGAACATATACACGTGGTTTATTTTATAAAGAGTGTAGTAATTATAGTCTTATCTACCGAGGCAAGTTAAAGTTACAAACATAAGCTGTCCAAGTTTATTTCATCTTCATAAATACTTTCAAAAATCAGAAAAGGTCTGCTTTATTCCTCTGTCTTCTAGCTTTTCACTATTATTATTATTTTTTTTTCAGTTCAACTTCCAGGTTCACAAATTGTCATTATACTGTGTAAACCTTTAAAAAAAGAATAATAAATCTTTATTCAGCATTCATTCCGAGTGGAATTTTCCATGCTGTAATATCAGTGACTGCGATTTCTCATTTAGCCAATGAAAAGAGGGGAAAAAGAGCGTAGGGAAGTCGGGCGAGGAGAGCCAGTAAAAACAGGAGAGTCGATTTATTTTAAACGATGGGTAATGAACAGATGTCATAGCTATTTATCTGCCCAGCTTTCACTGCGGCTTTGCTCTCCACTTCACCAATGTCGTGTTTACAGTTCGACTGGCACGTTTAACTCCACTGTTCCTACAGAATGAGCCGTAGGATGGCGCTTGGCCTTCACCGCCACCGCTGGGCCCGGCTTTGGCAGCGGCTCGGACCAACAGGCCCTAATGACTTTAATGTTACTCTGCTTCTGAAGCAGGCCAGACTTTCCCCCACATTTCTTTCTTTCTTTCTTTCTTTCTTCCTTTTGGATTACCAGAAATGATCTAAATGTTAAATATCCCTATGGTTTTTTTTTTTTTTTTTTTAAGTTCCTCTCCGTTGTTTTTTTTTTTTTTTTCCCCATATAAATTGAGATCCAGTATTTTATTGCGTCTGGGAATTTTAGTAAACTAGAAGGCATCTCTAAATTTTCTGATGGTTTTTTTTTTTTTTTTTTTTTAATGTTCAGATCAAGACAAAACTCTTCTTGATTGATATTTGATAAATATTTTTTTACTTGCATTAATGTATGACAGATACATGTTCAGGATGAATCCAAATGAATAATACACTTAATAAGAACGATCTGGGAAGTGAATCTGTTTTATTTTTTCTTCTCCTTGCACTCCTAAGTACAAATAGCAATTGTGGAAAAAATGCCAATTTCCAAGGACTGTGACATTATAACGTCAGTACAATTTCAGTTGAAGCTTAGATAAGAAGTAGGCATGGAAAAAAACCCAAATGAAGGACATCTATTTCCAGATTAGGAATTCACTGTGACAGTTGGCACCCTATTCAGTTTTTGATGTTTTGAGTTCCAGTTTGATTTCCAGCTGAACTTCGGTATTAAGGCCTGTTTGCCTGCCAGGAGTGGCGTGTATTGTCCAGGGAAGATTAGGTCGTGACCTGTCGATAAATACATCCCTGACACATGAAAGCTTCTGGGACGCGTACTTCCTCGATGCAACTTTTCTCCTGTGCGGATTTTCATCTACAAAAACCCTGCTAGTCCTCGCTCAGCTTGTTTGCAGCGTTCGCAGAATACGATTCGCGATGCCTTCCATTTTAATTGGAAGGTCTTCTTGTGCACGGCAGATAGCAGTCAGGCAGAGTCAAGGCTAATGTGAGCTTCCTCTGAAGCAAACCGCTGCTCAGAGGGCAGCGTGGCGTGCGCCTGGAGGAGAGGGCAACCCAACAACAACGAACAAGGAGAGACCATCGTACGGGGCCGCGTGCGCACTCTGACCCTCTCACGAGCCTACTTTCAGTCGCTCTTTGTATAACTTTGTGTACTGATTGCCCCTTACCTTCCCATTACCTGCCATTTCTGTTTTTGGTTTTCTTCTTTGCAGATGTTCTGGTTTAAAAGCATATCAAACAACACTGCTATTGGCATTTGCTGTGACCATCCTACTGAATTTTCCACATGCTGTTGGTTAATTTTGATTGAACAGGACAAAAACCAAACAGTCATGGTGTAAAACCTTACTCATGCATGAGGTTAGCTGCATTTTCACATTTGAACAAACTCATTTTCTCAAGAGAGTAAAACGCTCCCGCTCATGGCCGCCCATGGCCTGCTTTAAAATGAATGAATTAATAATGCAGTGGATGTGCTTGTGGACTGAATCCAGACATCAGACTGAGTCTGCAGCTCTCACACGGCTGTGGTTTATGTGGATGTTTGGAACAGGAGTCTGTCGGGAAGTACAGGTGCGGTGATTTGTTTAATCATCTCCTAAACATATAGCGCTACAGCTGCCAGTAAGAACAAGACTACACAGTGGCATTCCAGGATTATTCAGTCTTCATCCTGAAGGGGAAGTTTTACAGGGCATATGAGGATAAAGGGCCAACTTTCTGTCACTAAAAACTAACAAACATGCAAGTATTATTATTATTATTATTATTATTATTATTTAAAGTTTTTTTTAATTCGTTTTTAGATATCTAATCTAATTATTTAGACATTGAAAAACAACATATTATTATTATTATTATTATTATTATTATTATTATTATTATTATTATTACTAGTAGTAGTATTTAAGGTGCTGGTAGTTTTTAGTAATTATTATTATTATTAATTATTATTAAAAAGTAACTTGGATGAATTTTTTAGAAGTGTCCATTATTTTTTTTGTTAGCCATCAAGATCAATCTAATTATTTAATTTAGTTATTATTATTATTATTATTATTATTATTATTATTAGTAGTAGTAGTAGTAGTAATATTTAAAGATATTTTTTGTTAATGTTTAGAAATGTTTATCATTAATTAATTTTTTTTTCAGATATATTATCAGCTGTCCAGATAAGTCCAGTTATTAAAGTTTTTATAATAATAGTAATAATAATAATATTAATCATCATCATCATCATCATCATCATCATGATAGTCATAATAATAGTTATTATAGTAGTAGTATTTATATACATGTCATTGTTTTTACATTCAGAAGGTTTGTTATATACACGACCAGTCAAAAGTTTAGAAACACTCATTCTTTAATTTAATTTAATTTTTCTCCACACTTCAGAATAATAATAAAGTCATCAAAACTCTGGAGTAACACAACTGGAACTATGGGAACTATGTTGTGATAAAAAATGCAAAATAATTTAATATTTTAGCATCTTCAAGGTAGACACTTTTTGCCTAGAATTTCCAGAAATGTATTCTTGTATTTCTTGAGGAATTTCCCTGAGATGCTTTTTAAACAGTATTAAAGGAGTTCACGCCGACGCCGGACGCTTAACGGCTGCTTTTCCGAATATCTAGCTCCAAGTCATCCATTTAAAAAAAAAAAAAAAAAAAAAAAAAAAAAAAAAAACTTTTGCAAATAAAATGCTCGTTTTCTAATGAAAGAAACGAATATGCTGCCACGATTCTATTTTTGTCCACAACACAGATTTCACACATTTAATCATACACCTTCAGATCAAAATCACACACATTAAGATCGTGAGAAACATTTCAGTCAAGTGTCCACATACTTTTGACAGTTCGTGTATGTGTGTTTTTCTTTTTCTGTTTCTTGACAGCTGTGCAGATTTGATTACTTAAGTTTGTTACAAACCTCATAATACATGTATTAAAGTTATCATGAGATAACTTATCATGAGAGATTTTCTGTGTGTGTGTGTGTGTGTGTGTGTGTGTGTGTTTACATTTCCTAAAATAACTGCATTGTACCTTTAAAACTATTTTCTTTTGATTTGATCTCTCAGATTATAATGACCTATGGAGCAGTTCTTAATTGTTTTTAAAGGATTCGTTTGAGTCGATCATTTCATGCCTCTTTTTATTCATAACAGTAGCTGTGTTTAATAAAACTAAACACTGCCATTTTGCATTTTCATGCACTGTTGCTTCATGCCTAAGAAAGTGTCACAAGCTTCAAATTGTTCCATCTTGCAGACTGAACACTTTTCAAATTCCCACTGAAAAAAAGTGATAAACCCATTAAAGGCGGCATGATTTGTGCGGAGATATCTGCTGATTCTTCTGTCGGATTGGAAACATTACAGAAAACTATCCATCTGTTGTCTGCAGCATAATGTGCCTGTATTATTCTAAATCATTTAATTCATTTTTCCCCTCTGTCTCATATTCTCTCTTACACTCTCCATCCTTCTCCTTCTCCTTCTCCTGCTACCAGGTGACGTTAGCGGGCACCTTCATAGGCATTGGCAGGAAGACACCAGACTGTCAGGGTAACACCAAGTATTTCCGCTGCAAGTTTTGCAACTTCACCTACATGGGTAGCTCGTCAGTGGAACTCGAGAAGCACTTCCTGGCTGCCCACCCAAACAAGATGAAGAACCCTCCGCTGGGTATTGCTAGCTCCGAAGACAAGGCTGTGGAGGTGAAGGGGACCTGCGCACCATGGTTGGGAGTCGAGGAGCCAAGCACATGGGCCGAACGGGTGGCGGTCAGAGCAGAGGACGACTCGGTAGCCGGGTACTTGGTGCCGATCCGGCCCGCGGGTTCTGACGTGCCAGCGGCATATTACTGGTGCAAGTACTGCAGCTTCAGCTGCGAGGCGTCCAGCTCCTCTAGACTGCTGGAGCACTATGAGAAGCGGCACTGCCAGGCTTTAGGGCTAGACAGCAGTCCGGGAGAGAGGGAGCGAAAAGCCAGAGAGGGAGAACTAAATGCAAAGAGGAAGGAAAACCAGAGTGGCAAGGCGGGCACAGGTACTGACTCAGAGACTGTGGTGACCAGCTACAACTGCCAGTTCTGCGACTTCCGCTACTCCATGAACCACGGGCCTGACGTGATCGTGGTGGCTCCGCTGCTGCGCCATTACCAGAGGGCGCACAGCATCCATAAGTGCGCGATCAAGCATTGCCCGCTGTGCCCGCGTGGCCTCTGCAGCCCCGACAAACACCTGGGCGACGTCTCGTACCCGTTTGCGTGTCGCAGGAGCTCGTGCCCGCACTGTGCCATGCTCCTGCTGCAGCTAACACCCATTGCCGGGGCCACGCCTCCACCCAGATCCTCGGTCACCCACCTGTGCGATCAGTGCACCTTCTCCTCCACTGATGTGGATCTGCTGCTGCTGCACTACGATAGCGCCCACGCTCCCCGCGCCCTGCTGGAAGCCAAGCCCGAAGACGAGGCAACAGGTGAGGGAGGCGGCCGGGGCCAGCACGGAGAGTACGCCTGCACCAAATGCAACTTCTACACCGAGGTGGAGGAGGAAATTTTCCGTCACTACAGGTAACGGCACACCGACAGTCAACACGTTTAACGGATTTCATTATTTGACGCAGGCCGCTTTTATTTTAATAAGTGGACTCCAATTGACTTTTAAGAGATGTACCACTTTATCTTCCTGCAAAAAATGAAGAAAAAAAAAGAAATTCGACTGCTGCGAATTACGACAATAATCTCTCAGTAACAATGAGCAGATTAATCTTCTAGCTCCCTTTTATTCTATTAAGGCCCCAGCAGTCTTCAGTCAGAGGCTGGGACGCTGCAGCCATTGTTAAGATTACAGATAATCAAATCATGCATGATGTGATTAAACTATCTGTTGTTGTGATGCACCAATATTGCTTTCTTACTAATAAGCAACAGATTTCCCTCAGCGTTGCTCCATGTCTTAAGTTAAGCAACGCTGCAGAATAAATACACAAAGTTAAAACATCAGGTAATTCGATCTGCCTTTAAAACGTCCCCTTCATTGGTTTTGATTTAACTTGCCTTTAAGCCAAATATCTGTGTGTGAGGAGACATTTTTTTTTTTTTTTTTTTGTATGAAATCCCTTAAGCCATTATGGAGAAATGCTTTTGCTCATAATAGCTTTATGGAGAATGCTTTCTTCAAGGACGGGTATCAGAGAACACTACTTCAGCATAAGATCTCAATTATTTGGGTATTTTCTGCCGTACTTTACAGGCATGTTGTGGTTTGATTTATAGATATAAAGGAGTTCACGTGCGCCTCATTTCATATTTAGCTGTTTGAGTCACTTTGTTAAATCCAGTGTACACGTTGTGCAAGCACAGCAAACTGTCTTAATCCCTTAATGACATTATAACACACTGCTTACACACCCCTTTCGTTCTTTGTTTATCACCAAACTAATATGTGTGCTTTTTATGTTATTACATTATATTTTATTTACCTCCAAACAACTTCTTTTTTTTTTTTTTTAAACGTAATACAGGTCCATTGTTCTTTACGTTATAACATTTAAGAGGTTTTAAATAGCCCAATGTACTCTTTCAGAGTTCGTAAATACTTATCTGATTATCCAGAGTAGTTTCTATTTAAGTTTACCCTGATGACATTAATCATTTATGATTTTCCATGTTCCATACCTAATTTTCTTTTTTTTTCTTTTTCGCCGGCTACGAGAACACTGACATAAACTCACGTCTAATGGTTTAAATAACTGCGGCGTTTTAGAGACTACCAGATTGCAAAAGGGTGGTGCTGTAGTTTGTTTCTCCTCATTGTAGGTTATGTAGTCTTACAGCACTAATCGTGGCAGTGGTTTAAAGACTTAGGCCATGGTGTGTGAACTGCTTTATGTTCAGCCACCACATGCTAAAACAGAGGGAAATGAGGGGAAAAAAGCTGGGGCTGTGGGTTCAGATCCTCGCACCAAACTAAATGAAAACAAACAGCTGGTTAGCAAAAAGGTGCAACTCATGGTTGTTTACTTTTTTTTTTTTGGTCTCTGTTTTTTTAATTGACATTTCCATGACTGGAATTTATTTATTTATTTATTTATTTATTTATTTATTTATTGTCTGGTTAGCACCTCCGGGGTTGGGGGCTCGAATCCCGCCCCCGCCCTTTTCCCACCCTTTCTTCCAGGTACTCCGGTTTCCTCCCCCAGTCCAAAGACATGCATCGTAGACTAATTGGCATTACCAAATTGTCCAGAGTGTGTGAACGTGTGTGTGATTGTGTGTGCGATTGTGTCCTGGAATAGGCTCCAGCGACCAGATTCATGAAACATTCTTAAGAATAAAATTCTTCTTAACTGCCATTATCCCTCTTCTTCTTCTTCTTCTTCTTCTTCTTCTTCTTCTTATTGTCTAACTTAAGAAAAAAGTTATGAATATTTTGTATTCCCAAAAATTATTCTTAAGAGTGTTCTTATTTTTTTTTCTTCTTACGATGGTTCCTAAGACAAAACTTTAAAAAAAAAAAAAAAAAAAAAAAAAAAAAAAAAATCTAATTCTTCAAAAAAATGTTCTTAAAAATAACCGTAAATAACTTCTTAAAGTTAGAATAACTGCCGACTTGTCATGGATCCTCAAAGGGTAAGATTCTTAATGAATTTATTGGGTTGTAACATAACATGATAAAACTTGCAAGATATAATAAATACTGTATAACTACTTCAGTATTTTACTTATATAAACTAGCGCACTTGGCTTACTGGTTTCCACTTTCCAGCAAGTAAAATCTCCTGTGACGGTTAAAATCGGTTAATGTTGCTAAACAAACACATCTCACGCCCTTTATGATTGAGTAAACGATCAGGAGATGGGTGCTACTTAAAATTTGGCAGTATTGTATTTGTTGTAGCTATTACACTACTGTCATTCTTAAGAGAAAAAAATTAAGATGTTCTTAAGGAAATACTTGAGAAATTCTTAAGAATTTTTCAAGAACTGCACTTAGGAAAATTCTTACAAACTTTAATTATTTAATTAAGAACTTTCTTAACTTCCTTCTTAAGAAGATTTTCGTGAATCCGGCCCTGCAACCCTTTGTAGGATAAGCGGCACAGAAAATAGACGGATGGATGGAAGGTTATAAAACACTCTTGTAACTTTCGGTTGTCTTTGCATTGCATTTCTATAAAATATTACATTATTTAAATAATTATATATATAATAATTTAAAAAAAAAACAACCCAGTATTTTTCAGTTACTATTATATTATCGTTATATTTATTATTATATGATTATATAACATTTTATTCTGATTATATGCTTTTAAAATATTTTGCGCTATATTTCCCACTCTTAAGCAAACCAATTATGCGTTTATAATTTCTGTCCCCAGTCTTGCTGAAACACGTCATTGCTCTAAATTTAGTCATAGTGGTCATGGTTAGATCATACAAAATTCATCCTAGTGAGGCATTTTGAATAACGTTAACTCACCTATTTATTATGAAAATATTGCCTCTAAGTAATCACCACTACTGCTACTACTCTACCATTGAAACAGCACTTAATTACTGCAACAGTAATTTATTGCAATTTTCAACTCATTTTTCAGGCAATTCCTGTAGGACTGTGTGCTGAGAGCGAGCTTTGAGCTCTTGTGCTTATAATTAAAAAGAGATTCTGTTTTCTGTGACTTTAAAACTAGCTTCCAAGTCTTCTACCATCATGTAGCAGATGGATTCACTTTGGAGCGAGCGTCTCCGTAAAGACCCTTTAGGTGCGCTTGTTATTTACTCACTCGGATGTGACGGCTATCGCCCCTTATAAACCCCCGACCCCCCCTTTCACACAGACACAAACATGCGTCTCGGAGTGTGTGTATGACATGCCTTGGTGTGCGTAGCCTAGGGCTGGTTGTTTCAGGTGGCCGCGGAGTGACGCTGGGCTAAGTAGAGCGTCTTTTTCCCAGTGGTGTGTGGACGCATGCTGAATACGGTCTTGTTTGTATTCCAAGCTTCTAGCGAGGTAGGAGTAACGAGACCTGTGCAGCCTCCCTGGAGATTCCCCACTCCTCACCTCACACCCTACGCTGTCTGAGCGCAGTCTCGTTGTTTTTTTTTCTCCCTTTACATGCGTTTCATATACACAGTGAACGACTGTGCATGTGTGTAAAAGCTTGCTGCTTCCGGGATTTGTGTGTGCTGTATTATACTTCAGGGTGCGATCTGTTTTGTTAGTGCTTTGTAAATCCTGTGTGTGTGTGTGTGTGTGTGTGTGTGTGTGTGTGAATGCATGAATCTGCAATGAATTTGTGTGTATATTCTTGACTGTCTTGCTCTGAAGGTTTAGATTTATGTACAG
>JANDJT010000141.1:13753213-13784596 GCA_024331685.1 Stegophilus panzeri | reverse complement strand
ACTTCAAGAAACTTGGATTCTGTTCCTCTCCACTCTTCCTCCAGACTCTGGAACCTTGATTTCCAAATGAAATGCAAAGTTTACTTCCATCTTCCTCATGATTGTGGTTGTGGGTACTGAACCAGACTGAGAGATTAAAGGCTCAGGAAACCTTTGCAGGTGTTTTGAGTTAATTAGTTGATTAGAACTCTTCTCAGGTCGACATTTCTGTATACTAAATTCTTTATTCTAATATTTTGAGATACTGGATTTTTGATTTCCATGAGCTGTAAGCCGTAATCGTCAAGATTAAAACAAAAAATCCTCAAAATATTTCACTTTATAATTATTTCACTATATAATATTTTTCACTTGATAATGAATCTAGAATATATGAAAGTTCCACTTTTTGAATTAAATTATGGAAAAAAATTAACTTTTCTACGATTTTAAAATTTTTTGAGATGTACCTGTATATGTTTTTCAGCTTTACCTGTAGACTGTCAGATGGAAATTCTGATCCCTAATGATGATTTTTATTTGGATGTGATTTGCCAATTTTCACATATTGCCTTCTTTTATTCGACTACAGTTTCTCTCTGTCCTCCAAACAGTAAAAACGAAACAAAAAATGTTTGAATAAAGTTTCATGTAACCAGTCATTTCTCTGCCCTTAGAGTGTGAAAATGAGGTTGGAAAAAGAGCAAAAGAAAAAAAAAATCCCTAAAGGCAGCATTGTACTGAGGAACTGCATTTAGCTTTTCAATTTCAAAAGCTTATTTTTTCTCTTTGTCTCAAGAGCACTCTACTGTAAGTCAGTCAAATACAGAGGTTACATATGCTGCAGTAAAAGTGATTTCCCGTCAGCAGCAATTTGCATCAGACTATCAAATGACAAAAGATTTTCTGTCTCATAGACCTTTAAGTAAAAAAAAAAAAAAAAAGTCATGAATTTTCCATTTACTGGATCCTGGGCTGAAAGATTTCCCCAGTGAGGCGTCAGGAGCTGGCCTTCAGCCGTAAAGACTTCAGCACGGCCCGATTACAATCTGTTTGAGTCATATTGACCAAGAGTGAGTGTGCAGACATGTTTGAGGTGTAGAGCTAGCTGAGAGCTGACTCTGGGGTCCATCCCCACTCTCATATTGAGATTACTTGTCTTCATGTGTGGTGACCTCCAATAGAGTTGTGTGTTCTGCATTTCACAGTCCTTTTTCTCATTTAGAAGGGAGTTTTTCCAGCTTGCTTTTGCTCCTGATGTAGGCCCTGGTCAGGCATGCACCAGGAATGAGACTCCGTAGTCCAGATATCCCAGTGAACACAATAAGGCTTTTGTGCTGTGTCGGATTACCCAGTTCTTCTCCCGTTGTCTCTTACTTTTTATATCAGCATTTCAGAGGTTGTTCAGGTGACTTTAGCTCAGCGTTTAGTTCATGCTTAAGATGCTGCTGAGACAGACAGGAGGAGCAAGAAGGAGGGACAGTGGGAGGGAGCTGAACCCTGATGTGCAGCCTAATGAAGAAGTGGCTTGCTTATTAGTGTGGAGAATAGGAGAGTGACAAGTGGTGGGGCCTGAGGATTTGTGCGACAGCACAAACAAATGCATGAGAGAGGGAAGAGCCGAGTGCCTCCTCCCTGCTGAAAGAGCTTTCTGAGTGCTGTAATGAAAGCCACTGTTTGGGGAGGCAGGGATTCAGTGGTGAAAGCGGAGGGTGTAAGGCGTTGAGCTTATTCTCTGGTGGTGGCGAGGAGGAAGAAGAGGGGCAGAGGACTCTAAACAAACACAAAAACAGCAGCAGCTGTTGCTAGCAGCAGGAGAATGCTTGATTACCTAGTGGACTGCGGCTGAAACAGCATTGCACCAGGCTCTTGGGACATAAACAGTAGGTATGCAAGACACTCCAGCTGCACCAGGTCTGGTCTCGCTCTCCCACTCTGGTAATTGGTCAACTTTGGATTCTACAGGGTGACAAATTCACTGATTGGCTACCGTGGCATTGGGCCTGTGTGCTGAACCTAGGCTAGTGTGTAGGTAAACTCAGGGGGTTGCGAGTGAATGACATGGATGGTGTGTAGTGCCAGGTGAGTAACGTGGCCCAGGTAGGAGTGCCCAGCTATGCTGCAGACAGATGGTGGTTTTTTGGATGGTCTGTGCACAGGCAACCCAGCACTTCCCACCTCATTTTACTGTTTTGCAAGCTCAGGAGTTGGTGCTTCTGCCAGCTCCCATACCCTGCCAGGAAGAAGGAGGGATGTTCTGCCCACTGCAGGCCCCAGGCAGAAAACATATCAACAGCCCTGAGAGCCTGTGCTCCTGTTCCTCTGCAAATGAGAGGGAATAGCTCGCCTGATGTCATCATCTCTTGCTGATCCCCATAACACCAATTAATTTCCCTCAGTCTGCTCTCCAGCACCTGGGCTTCTATCTAGATATGAACAACAACTATAAACTTTTGCACAGAACTGAGAAAACCAGCAGTTTAGCATTTTTTTTTTTTTTTAAAGGCCTTACGCATTGACATGAACAGTTATCTACAGCATAAGAGAGACATTACAGGATTAGCAAGAAACAATAAGATGCTAAAACTGTGGTAATAATAACTGAAAAACATATACAGGTGCAAAATCTCAAAAAATGTGAATATCGTGAAAAAGTTCTCTTTTTTTTTCCGTAATTTAATTCAAAAAGTGGAACTTTCATATACTGTAGATTCATTACACATAAAGTGAAATATTTCAAGCTATTTTCATGTTTTAATCTTGATGAGTACTACTTATAGCTCATGGAAATCAAAAATCCAGTATCTCAAAATATTATTTATAATAAAGACCTGAGAAGAGCTCTGATCACATAATTAACTCAATACACCTGCAAAGGTTGACGGTGTCCTCGAACTGGCATCCTATCCAAGGTACGTTCACGTCTTGTGTCTAATGTTCTCAACGACCCTGACACAGTTAAAGCAGTCATTGAAGATGAATGAATGAATGTCAAGAAAGCTAGACACAAATGAAAGCATACAAAGCTTAAACTTTTTGGTTTTTGCGTTCAGTGAATACTTCATATACAAATCCTTTTCTTTTTTTTGTTTTGTTTCTTACAGTTTTAAGTTTCGGTAATAGACATACCGACTGATACCTGGAGATTATTGTCTGCCGTTTTTGTGCAAGCCAGCAATAAAAATGTGTAGATGACCTGCTCCATTTCACACTTTTCTTTATATTACTTTATAAGACTTTATTACACTGCACTTTGTACGCTTTGCTGAACAATTTTCTACAGAGCTGTATTGTATTTATCTATTATACTCCTAATGTATTTAATTTCCCTAACTGGAAGACTCAATACATTCATAAAGGTCCTGATTTTGAAGGTGAGGGTAAAAATCATCGGTGCAAAAAGAAAGGAGCTGTATTAGAGGGGAAATTCTTTTTACCTTGGCCTGACATCAAATCCATTATCTTTGCCATCGTTATTTTATCCACACGCTGCATCAAATGACATTGTGTGACAACTGCTTTGATAGACTACAATGCATGCTTTTGTAACTATAAAGTATTCAATTATCTGTACAATACTTTTTTCCCCTCTCTGAATGTTTTATTCTCTATAGAGAAGCCTTCGATGCTTGTTTGCTCCTCTGCTCTCTCTCTCTACCCCTGTTTTTGCCTACGGAGGAATTTGGCACAAATGGATTTCCTCCCTATTAAAGATAGGGCCAGTTTGCCAAGTATAAATATAGCATTTTTGCTGATCGTTGCTGTTTGCCATTGAGATTTACCGATTCCGTTCACAAATGTTTTGGACCTTCGATTCCATCTGTTCAGTTCAGAGAGTTTTACCTGCGTCTCTCCTCTAGCCGTTTTCCTGATTGGCTCATGGACAGACCAACTCCAGAGCAGGAAGTCAGAGCAGATGTTTGTAAGCTTTGTTCAAGGTCTGTCCATTTAAAGCACAAGCCACAGGATACAGGGTGGATCTCTGAGCCTGACTTGGCACACAGTGTTTTGTAACACTAGTGTTTTATAGTACTTTATTGTGGTCCACTGACCAGGGAGACATGAAATAGAAGGTTTTGATGAATTGAATGGCCTCAGTGGTTATACTGTTTTGCAGCACTTGGCACTTATGTTGGTCAGCTGGCCTTTGAGTGAGTGTATTTCACTAACAGAAGAAAAAAAAACTTGGATAACATTTTTGGGTGATAACAATTGAGGGTTTCTATAAATGAGTTAGCAGTAACTGCCTATCTTAGCCTGAAACCCATTACTTTGACTTTTTTGTAGCTGGATCAGCAGCGAGAGGGGCACTTAGGTGCCGATGTGCTCTGTGGTCTGAACCAGGGACTGGCTGGTGTTCAGTGA
Organism: Stegophilus panzeri; assembly: GCA_024331685.1. NCBI lineage: Eukaryota > Metazoa > Chordata > Actinopteri > Siluriformes > Trichomycteridae > Stegophilus > Stegophilus panzeri. The sequence continues at coordinate 13,780,252 of JANDJT010000141.1, read as the reverse complement.
AATACAGTAAGCTCCAGAATTATTGGCACTCTTGGAAAGAAAAGAAAATATCAAACAGTATACTTTTAACAAAACCATGTGTCATACTTATTGGCATCTTTGCATTTAGTACTTTGTTCAACCTCCTTTACAAATATAATATAGACTCAGAGAGTCCTCTGAGTCCTAGAGAATGCAAAGCAAGGAATCTGAGAGCACCCCTTAATATGGAATATCTCCAGTTTCCTAGGTCCCTCTCTTTGTTCTGCTCTTCAGCTCACCCCACAGGTTTTCAGTGGTGTTTAGATCAGGGGACTGGGACGGGCACGTCAAAAGTTTGATTCCTTGGTCATTGAACCATTTCTGTTATGGATTTTGACGTATGGATCACAGTCCTGCTGGAAGATCCAACCCAGTTTTATCCTCTTGTAAAGACAGCCAGATTTCTATTTAAAATCTCCTGGTACTTCCTGGAGTTGTTGATGCTATGTGTCCTAACAGGGTTCCCAGGGACTCTAAAGGAAAAACAGGAAAAACGAAACTTTTCTGTATAACCATTCTTCTTTTTACGCCAAACCCTCCTCGAATGTTTGTTGCCAAAAAGCTCTATTTCTGTCTCATCTGACCATAGAACCTGATTCCAGTCAAAGTTCCAGTAGTGTTTAGTGAACTCCAGGTGCTTACATTTGCGGTTAGATGAAAGTAAAGGCTTACTTCTGGCACACCTTCTATATAGTTTGTCGGCACGGAAGTGGCGTCTAATTGTAGACGTGGAGACAAAATGTACAGTTTTCTGCAAAGCTCCATCCTTGGTGAAATTGTTGCCACACTTGCGTCCTCTTCCAGGCAGGTTCGTTACAGATCCAGTTGTTTTAAACCTCTTAATTATTGCCCTGACAGTGTATATGGGCATTTTCAGACATTTCTCATGGCCTGATTTATGAAGACCAACACATTTTCATCTCATTTCATTTGTGTATTCTCTAATGTTTGACTAAATTTGGATTTTGTACCACCTCATGTTCATACTTAAGTGAAACAGGAAGTCATGTATAACCGCTGAAGAGTTCCTTTCGGGTGAACTTACGTAAATGGGAACATGCTTTGGTTACATTTTGTTCATAAAAGTGTCAAGGGGTGATGATAATTGTAGATTGAAATATTTAAAAGCTAGATTTATCTTATATTTTTAGTGTGAGTTTAAGCTAATTAACCTCAGCCATTTTTTACATAGCCTTTTTTTTTTTTTTTTTTTAATGTGCGTTTACCAAAGGTGCCAATAATTCTGCAGCCGACTGTAGCTGTCTTTCAACCAAAGCAGTAACGAAACAGTTCACAGGACTCACTGGTTGAGATAGACAGCAGCGCTACTCATTTAGAAGTGCTCTGTTCTGAACAAATATACCAGTGTTGCTCTCGATTTCCAGGCAACAGTATGGTTTGGATGTTGTGGACCACCAACGTGGAACAAGCCCTGCCATTTTGGACCAGAAATCAAACACAATATTTTCTTCTAGTGAGTGAAATTATTATAAGACCAGGTCTGACAGCTTGCTATGAGTCAGATGTTCTTCTGTTATACAGCATCCATGTTAGCAATCAAATTCACTTTATTTGCACTATATCTAGATGATTGTTGGAATCACGAACGGTCTTCTGTCAACATCCTGATGTAACTCAATTACGCTGGCTGTATGACGGTCCTGAATTGAGGATGAAGGCATAATATACTCCTTCTCACCAATACCGCAGCTTATCATTCGACTGATATTCCACTGTACAGCACTGTACAAATCAATGTGCCACATCATCTAACAGCATGCCACACTAGCTCTCTGTGGGTGTGTGCTCCTGTGTTTTGTTAGCACCTTTAACTGTCAGTGTAAACAGTCTTTAACCTTTGGCAGTATTACTGTATTTTTCCCCAGGCCAGGTCCTAGAAAACATGCTCATTGCTTTATTATTTTTTCATCTGCATGTGTCTATGTTTGCTTCTTTTTTTTTCTTTTTTCTTTTTTTTTTTTTTTGCTCTGTGTGTGTTTACGTTTCCTCCACCATGTATCCCAGTTCGTTTGTGTACTCAAGCTCGCTCGCTGGTGCAATTGCTCGTGAGTCAGGAAGTGGAAAAGCTTCCAGTGTCACTTGCAGCCAAATTCTGGAACACAGTGTCACATTTTACAGACAGCAAAAGAGAGGAAGGGAGCAAAAGTGAGGGAGAGAGAAGAAAGAGAGCGATTTGAGTACCTGCCTCAGTCTGCGGGCCAAGAGGTGGGGCTGTGGATGACCTCACCGTCTGAGGGGGTGGATTACAGTGAGCCGTTTCAACCACCTTCCAGGACGCCCTTGTTTATTTTTGTCTGTGGGATGATGGGAAATTTGACTGCTGCAGAAACAAACTGACACCCCGGTGCAGGCTGCCTGGGCGGGGGTGAGTGGGGTGTGTGTGTGTGTGTGTGTGTGTGTGAGAGAGAGAGAGAGAGAGAGAGACAGACAGACAGAGAGGCTGTGGGTGTATGTTCAGTTTCTGGGGTTTGGCGCTTCTTCTCTGGAAGTATAATGGAAAAGATGGTGAGGCCATGTGCAAAGTTTGTTGTTCCAAGGGCCATAATGGTCAAATTGTGTTTAAAGTTAAAGCAGAGTAATTGGAGGTAATTTGTCTGTGTGTTCATGTGTGTGTGGGCGTGTGTCTGATATGATCACATCCTCCTCCTGCTGAAATCTAGGCCTCTTCTAACAGCCCTTTTCAATACAGTGTTTTCTTCCAATTAGCAGCTAATATGAGCAGCTTTCCTTTTTTACCTTTTAACAGTATATATGTAATGTGTGAAATCAACCGCTGTGTCATTTTCCATCTCATTATGATTCTCATCAGGAACAGCTCAAATGGCAGGAAGGAACAATATTTTCACCTTGTTCCTTATGTAAATGTATGGTTGTTACACCCTCTTGGAGGCAATTGTAAGCAAAAAAAAAAACCAGCTTGCATATCAACTTTCTTTGCATTGCTCTCCAAGTCAGCCTGTAAAACAGACATGTGCAGACTGGCATACCAGCAATATAACCTGCCTTCAAACCATCCACAGCTGCTTAATAATAGTCATAATAATCATAATAATAATAATAATAATAATAATAATACATGACTGTTGAGGCCCTCATGTTGATTTGTACACATTTGAAAGCAAATATTAAATTAAACTAGGCTTGGCTGATTAGTGGTTAGAACATTTGCCCCGCACCTCCGGGGTTCGAATCCCACCACCACTCTGTGTGCGCAGAGCTTACGTGTTTTCACTGTGCTTCTGGGGTTTCCTCCAAGTACTCCGGTTTCCTCCCCCAGTCCAAAGACATGCGGTGTAGGCTGAATTGTCCGTACTGTCTGAATGGATGTGTGAATGTGTGTGATTGTACCCTGCGATGGGTTGGCACCCCGTCCAGGGTGTCCCCCCCCGCCTCGTGCTCCGAGTTCCCTGGGATAAATAATCTCCAGGCTCTCCCTGTGCCCCTGTGTAGGATAAGCGGTACGGAAAACGGATGAATGGATGGAATACTCCAATTGTAGAAAACTTACACGCATCTCAGTCAGAATAGAATAAACTAATTCACACAGAATTTCCATCTGAACAAATGAGGTGCTTATTTTATTCAATAATCTGTATAAACCGATTAAAAACCACAATACTTTCTATGCATGTGCTTAAAGCATGTGCTGGTCCTGGTGGCTGGAGATGTGATAACATTTTGAAACAGAAGGATGCAGGACACAAATATATTTATTTATTTTGTTTATTTATTTTTGCTCATTTATCATACGTTTTACAGGCAATTTAAAATCACATTGAAAAAATTTAAAACTTGGGTAAAATACTGAGCTAAAATGGACTCTTTACACTCTGACAGGAATCACAAACTTCTCACTGTTATCGTAAGATTTGGTCCAGGTTACATGCAATGTACACGTTCATTTTTAACCCAGTGCCGAGTTTAGGGTACACATAAACATTTCATTTGGAATCAGCAACTGGAATGAACTTGTTTGGATTGATAAATCTTTCGCTGGTGAAACAGTGAAATCTATCCTAGTAGGTAATTTTTGCAGTATACCTGATACCTCCAACCTCCAACCTGATCTTGTCTTACTGTAGCCTTAGTGCACAGCGAGTCTAGAAATCATGTTGCACAATGTGTGTGTGTGTGTGTGTTTGTGTGTGTGTTTGTGAAGTAATCTAGCAGTTTAAGTGCAGTATCGCATTACTACTGATAATTACAACCAGTTGATCCCATCCCACACGGTCTCTCTCTCTCTCTCTCTCTCTCTCTTTGTCAGTCACTCAAGAAAGATGGAAAAGGAATTTGTAGTTTCTCCTGCTTTACAGTAGGCAACAGTGTAACTTCTCTTCACTTGGTAAAATTGTATAACCTGGTCATTTTCAGTATGAAAATACTGATACTACCCATGACTATGGAGTAGGTTGGTGTGTGCAATGGAAAATACAAGTTTTCCAGTGTGTCATGTTCACAGTTCAGTTCAAATCAAAATAAAACAGTCCCAATGCATTGTCTGCTACCAAAAAACATTTCACAATTGCGTGGTATTTGTATGCTTTGATTCTTCAATGCACTGCGATGAATGAGAGTTAGTAACTAAATTCAAGTGCTGCAGACATTTTTGGTTTGGTGTCTGTACTTGTACTTGGTCTGTACTTGTGATCATTTAGTTGGCGATGATGTAAAGTAGGTTTTGGTCTACTTACGCTTTAAGGAGCACTTCCTTATTGTCAGTTCTGATTTCTAATTTTACTAAGATCCAGCTCTGTTTCAAACAGCCATAGAAATGAGCACTGTACCCCAATCTGATCAACGCTTGTGCACGGAAGTGTATTATTCACACCCACGGCTTCAGCTTGCAGGGTGTTTTATCATACATTACCCTCACAAACGCCCTGTTTTACTTACAGAGGTCTCATTAATCGTGTTAGGGCCAAACTGACCTGAGGAAATTCGTATTTAGAATTACATGGAGAGTCAGGACTAAATTTGGATTGACAGAACATCATTAAAGACCATGCCTTAGGCTAATGAGAAAGCCATTGCCTATGAAGTCTGTCAGTCACAACAGAGTCCCACCCCTCTAGTCCTGCCAGAATCACCCAGGTGGCCCTAATAATCCAAGCAAGGGCTGAAACCAAAACCTGAACTGAGTTATTCATGATCTGGATATGAACAAAATGGGGGGAGGATTCTCGTTAAGCAGCGAGAGTAATTTGAAAGTTTACATGAATTATGCATTTGATTTGGTGACCAAAGAGCCATTGCTTGCTTGTTTGAACCCAGTGGTCTCCCCGCACTCCTGTTTTAAGTATGCGCTATACAAGTCATCGACATAGCAGAAGCATTAACAAACTCCGCCCTTTTCTGCTTATATTCCTCTGTATCTTGTTCGCCATCACGCATAAATAGTTCCTTTGTCCATGGTGTCAGACAGTGGCTCCAGAAGGGAGAGAGAATGCCTTTGCGTGTAGATGACTCGTTGCACTCCGTGCCCGGCTGCAAATGAACATCTGGATGGCATATTGGTTCCATGTGTGAAAATGAGATCAGCTCAAATAATGACCAGACTCTAGAGAAAGGCAAATGCATGCTGGCTCTGATTTGCTCAACAGCCCAAATTGGCAGCACCTTGCATAATTAGGGAGTAATTGGCTGAGATTAGATGAGCTACAGACCCTGACCAATCATTAATTTGGAGCCCCTTCTCTAGGTCCCTCCCTCTTTCTTTACCCTGATGGCCCCGTCCGACGTTTGCTAAAGCGCTATCAGCTGGTAGCTATTTGTCAGAACTCTGCCTCCTACCAACCCACCCACCTACCGCTGTTTGGGCCTTAATTGTTTTAGACAAACAAGCAAGTTTGTGGCTTAGGTTTTTTTTTGTTTTTTTTTTACACAGGAAGACATGACTTCTTTGATCCACGTAATATTTCTTAGCAGGGCCTCAGAGCTATTTACTGAAGACATTTATTCACAGACAGCAGATAGCCTCAAAATGGACACTTAGACTGACGCAAAGGAAAACACTGTAAGCTTTAGTGGTGGAATGATGGTTAACAGTAAACGAGGGATCACAAGACTCTCATTTATATTCATTGTGCATGTTTCTGTTTTGCTTACATTAAAAGTATTTTGGAGATGCTTATTTTGGACAATGTCGTTTTTCATATTCAGTTCCGTTGGTGTTTTGAGGTGTGCATGGCATAATATTAACATGCAATCCTGAGGCCAACTGCTATGCTTCATTAGGTGTTATAACTGAGCCTTTTAGCGAAGGGGAAAACTTTACCTCGCCACTATTTAGCAGCGGAATCCAAGTAGTTATCTGAAGCGACAGCGATGGCGGTTTGCCTTTTCTCACTATCTGGCAGCACACCCTGATGTATAAGCAGTCAAGACGTGGGGATTATGCTTGATGGGAACACAACGATTTTCAGGAAGTGATAAAGGGGAATACATCTGATTGTTTGCAGCACTTGGTTCGGAAAAGTGATGGTGTGAATTAACAGGCAAGAATAGATTACATTTCACTTCTGCTCACCACATGGAGCTGAGCTGAGCCGAGATGTGTGTGATTGTACATGTGTGTAAACAGCTTGCAGGCAGTCACCGTTGCAATTACCGACATGAGTACGAGTGTAATCACAACAAGATGGACCCACAGCAGACAGTCTCTGACGATGTAGAGGTCTGGGTTACCACCTCTTGCAGCATGTCAGCACATGTGGGAGCTCAATCAGTGATGGTCATTTGTATTCGATGAATCTTGACATTCATGAAGCTCAGACTGAGAATGCTCAAGGAGTGCATGGTGTAAAACAAATAACCTGTTGTTTGTGTGTGTGTGTGTGTGTGTGTGTGTGTGTGTGTGTGTGTGTGTGGGGTGCGCTGCAATGCCGTAACCACCTTCACGAGTCTGTCTGCTTCTCTCTAACTTCTCTTTCTAATCATTTAATCCTGCACAGCCTCTGGGCCAGAGGGCCACACCTTTAACTGTGCCTTTGTGTACAGAGTAATGTTCAGGTAATAGCATGCTCTTACTCGCTTTTTTATGTTGTTTGGTCTGATCTCCGTGTGCTTCTTCTTTTGTCTCTTAATAACAACAGGAAAAGCTCTTACATTTTGTCCCTTGGTATCCCTTCCCTATCGTCTCTCAGTCCCTCCTATCGTTTTCCTCAACATTGTTTACAGAAGGGTCATGAAGACCGGCAGAGAGAGAGAGAGAGAGAGAGAGTGTGGGAATAAGACATGGAGCTCTCTGTTTTTGTTATTAAATGGTGCTTTCACTGAGGAATGTGTGTATTAGATGTAGATTGTTTCCTATTAGCAGCTTATCTCCTAAAAGGCCTGGCCTAGGTAACAGAGGAGTGAGAGACGTACTAGTAGAGCTCTTGCAGAGCTTTAGCCTTTGGGAATTCACCAATGCTCCCATAGAGATTTGGATATCAATAATGATTTCTGACATAGCACCAACCAAGCAGTTTGACAAGGAAAAGAGGGGTTAGTGACTCCCATTTTCTGCTTTACTCACTTTCTACTTATCCCCCCCCCCCCACACACACACACACACAGCTGTGTTATATATTTTGTTATATATTTTTTTTTAAAAATTACGCTGTAATCAATTGAATTTAATGAAAAGGGACATTCCATATATTTTCACATTTCCTGTGTAGCATTGCTATCTCTTTGGCTTGTTCAGATGCCATTTGGACAAATGTTTCTTTTATGGACCTGGAAAGTCCAGAATGAATCAACATAGTGAGATGAAATCACCCTTACGCACCTGTGGCACACCCGGTAAGTAGCCTCATTGAGAAACAAGGTGAACCGTAAACAGAAAAAGAAATTTCGAGCCAATATTCAAGAGAAAATGTCTATTTGGGATTACTGAAATCACACAAAAGCCTCTCTGTTATAAATGAAATTACATCCCAGAAAGATCCTCATGGATTTTCTAGGAGGCATGTGTGTGGCTTTCAGAACAGGGTCAGTGCATGTTTTCACATGGTAATGTCTCTACCTAGTGATTTCCCAAAGCAAGACATGACTTTGGGTTTTAGCTAGTGTAGTACTGAAACTGTGTTCCTATTTGGGAGGTCTTTATTTTCTCTTAATGAGCCACATACAGTCATGCGAAAGAAAATACGTACATCCCATGGAAATTGTTGGCTTTTTTAACATATTTGGACAAGCAAATATTTGATCCTGTTTGAAACAGTGCCTATTAATGACGTTGATACACTCTATCAAATGACACATAAAATCGACATTTTGTAGTAATTTTCACAATTTAAATTAATTTTAAAAAAAAAACAGATCAGTTGCATGGAGAAAGTAAGTACACCCCTACATTTATCACACCTTCACATCCATAAAATTAGAATCCGGTGTTCAGAATCAGGTGGCAGTGATTAGAACCTGCTTAGGGAGTGCAGGTGGAACTGGTCTTATTTATACCCCTCTCATATCTGGTGTCTGGTGTTCCCTTTGCTATTGAGGTGTGTGGTGTCATCATGCCAAGATCTAAAGAGTTCCGTAAGCCCTAAAGAAAAAAGGTTGTGGACGCCTATGAGTCTGGCAAGGGATTTAAAAAAGGATCTCTAAATTATTTGAAATACATTATTCCATTGTAAGGAAAATAATCTACAAATGGTGCTGATTTCAATCGATTGCCAATTTGTCCAGTACTGGCCGTCCCAGCAAATTCAGCCCAAGAGCAGACCATCTGATTCAAAAATAAGACTCCAAGAACCTAAACATTTCATCACAAGATCTGCTACTAAGTCTTGCAACTGTTGGTGTCAAAGTACATGCTTCTACAATAAGAGATTGCACAGATTTGACCTGCATGTGAAGCGTGCCAAGAAAATGCCTTTGCTGTCTAAAAAGAACATTATAGCAAGACTACAGTTTGCCAATGAGCATATAGGCAAAGACCAGGCCTTTTGGAATAATGTGCTCTGGATAGACAAATCAAAGATAGAGTTGATTGGCCACAGTAAAAGGAGACATGTTTGGCACAGACCAAAGACAGTTTTTCAGGAAAAGCACCTCATACCAACTGTGAAGCATGCTGGTGGAAATGTTATGGTTTGGGGTTGCTTCCCTGCCTCAGGGACTGGACAGCTTGCATTCAATGATTCAACTATGAGAGTGCTATCAAAGAGTGCTTGAAGATAATGTGAGGCCATCTGTCCAAAAGTTGAACCGAAAGTGGACCTTTCAACAGGATAATGATCCTAAGCACACTAGCAAATCCACCAAGGAATAATAATAATAATAATAATAATAATAATAATTAAGTCCTTAGATTTATATAGTGCTTTTCTAGGCACTCAAAGCGCTTTACACTGTATGGGGGGAAATCTCCTCAGCCACGACCAGTGTGTAGTATTCATGCAGACATAGTGCGCCAGAACGCCCACCACACACCAGCTATTGGTGGAGAGGAGAGTGATGTAGCCAATTCAGGGATGGAGATTATATGTGGGAATTTTGCCAGGACAATGGGGTTATACCCCTACTTTTTATGAGAAGTGTCCAGGGATTTTTAGTAACCACAGAGAGTCATGACCTTGGTTTAAGCTCTCATCCAAAAGACAGTGCTGTTTTTACAGTATAGTGTCCCCATCACTATACTGGGGCATTAGGACCCACATGGTGGGCACCCCCTGCTGGCCTAACTAATAGCACTTCCAGCAGCAACCTTAGTTTTCCCCCAGGAGAGCTCCCATTCAGGTACTGGCCAGGCTCAACCCTGCTTAGCTTAGTGGGAAACCAGGCAAGAGCTGCAGGGTGATATGGCTCTGTTATGGAATGGCTCAAAAAGAAGAAATGGAGGGTTATGGAACGGCCTAGTCAAAGCCCGGATTTGAATCCCATTGAAATGTTGTAGGGGGATTTGAAACGGGCAGAACATGCAAGAAAACCTTCAAACATCTTGCAGCTGAAAGAATATTGCATGGAAGCATGGTCAAAATTTCCAGCAAGCCGATGTCAGAGTCTGGTGGACAATTATGCAAAACACCTACAAGAAGTTTTTTCTGCTAAAGGGGGCTTCTAGCTTCTGAGGCCGAGGGTGTACTTACTTTTTCCACAGATGAATATCACATCTATTGATATTTCTGTTGAATAAATAATTAGAAAAAGCTATCTTTCCTTGTGGTTTTGTTCAAGTATATCAACATCAATAATACGTACTGTTTCAAAGATGATCAAATGTTTGCTTGTCCAGATATGTCAAAAAGTCCACAATTTCCATGGGGTGTACTTATTTTTTCACATGACTGTATATCCTCGCCTCTTTATTGCACGAACACCTTCCAACTGAGCAACTAAACTCCCACTGTTCAGGAATGATGTTTTTGGTATGAAATCCAGCTTCTTGGGCCAGTTCTTGAATGTTATGGGATTAAGGCAGTCTGTTTAAACTGCTGTCTTTTCATGATAATTTAAGGATGGGATTTTTCACCTTTACTTGCTGAGCTGAACAATAAGGCGATTCAGAAGGAAAACAATCAGCGGCTCAGTTATGTATGGTTATTCTGATTGATCTCTGACCCCGCCCCCATTCACAGGGTACGAGGGCTCAGTGAATGCTTCAATAAGCATGAAAAGGTCAATCTTATGCTATGACCTTCAAAGTAACCAGATCTCAACCCAGTTGAACACCTATGGGTGATGTCCCGACACCCTACTAAGGCATTCTATATTGTTTTTGTTCTTTGTCGCCTGTTTGTACATTTGTTTTTATGTCTTAATGTCTATATATTTTTATTATATATTGTTATTCCTAGCTCTCTGTCATGCTTTCCTGTAGTAGGTAGGTAGAACATTTTGTTTTCTTATTTCCAAATAGAGATGAAATAGCACCCATTAAACAAATGGTGGTAGAGGAGAGCTTTTCGATTTTGTCTCCGCTGCTCCATCGGCAGGTTTGGGGAGACGGACTCCACACTGTCACGGTGCAAAGTTGGAAACGGAAGCAAGCGCAGATTTTTAAACATTTAATAATAAACAAACATACAAAACACTCTACAACAAGGAAACAAAACACTGTGGCAAAGACAAAATACGGCAGCATAGACAAAGGTATAGTGAGACGATAACGTGAGACAAAGAGTGCATTGCAAACTGTGACTATATACAAGAGTGCTAATTACCAGGAACGTGAATCAGGTGCGGGTGGTCATGTGACAATGAAGCAGTGGCTGTTGGGAACTGTAGTTCAGAGTTCCCTTACTGATTTCATGACACACGCCTTCAGCAAGCCAGACTCTGACCTTACAACAGAAGTTTTTGAGAAACTTTTAAAATTCATTTGAGAACAAATGCGCACATAATCTTTTGGCATTCTATCCTGCTCGAGCATGTCGGCTTTGGAACGCGCAGAGGTCTAAAAACATGGTGTTCATTTTCACTTTTATAGGGGGCCTCATTAGGGACTTGTGTGTTTTTACAAACAGGTTGTTCATGGCTACAGATGTTGAGCTTCCTCTATGTTAGCTAAGCTTGGCCCATGGGCTTGGACTACCACAGACTGTAGCCAAATTTTCACAAGGCATCATTTCCTGCCTGTCTTACAAATCACCATTGCAGATTTTCTTCCTAGTATGTGTGCATAGAGTGTAAGAGTACGTATTCTGAGAGCGAATATGTTAAATAAAGAAACAGTCTGAAACTATTAAAGGTGGCCTTGTTGAACAGTAGTCTTCAGATTGCTGTTCCATTTGGGTGTGGTCTACTGTTCTCGTACTGATGAATGCTAGACACAGCTGTGTGTGTTTGGTGGTCAGAGATGAAGTCTACCATTAATGGGAGCTCTGGAAAATCTAGCAGGAAAAAATAGGTTCAGCTGCTCAGGACCTTTCTTGAACTATAACTCTTATTTTTAACCTCATTGTTGTGGAGAGGCGGACGAGTGCTGGCTGCCATCCTGCGAGCTATTCTTCAATGCAAACATGTTCCAGGGGTAAGAAACGTCCTCCAGGACACTGAAGCATGGCCTTTTCTTATGTATTTACCTATTTAACAGCTCTTGCCACTTTTTGAACCCCCTGAAAGCTTTCAAGGTGAAAGTACAGGACTAATTTGCTCCTATTCACTTGTCTTAATTTCAGTTTTGAAGGCAAGCTGCTCAGATGGTGAAGGCAGTTGGCGTGCGCCACTTTTCCTCTTCAAGGCAAACTCATCACAGATGTACCTCTCATGTCTTGCTTATGGCTGTGAAAATGACCATAATTAGTGCTGGCAATACACTCTACCATGGACATCTTCATTCTCACATTTTGCTTGAGCTGAATTCTCAGGTCTAACTCTATTGATTGTATTTTTAAACCAGTCCCAACGGAACAAGTCTATAGCTGACCCTTCATTGGCAGATGAGGTCAGGTCAGTCTTAGAAAAATAAGTATTTAATTTGAGCCATTGTTTTAGATCATGTGCATTAATTAGAAAGGTTCCTTGTAGATGAGCCAGTTGATAAGAGGCATGATGACAAACTTAGTCAAGTCTGTCAGACTGTGAAATTGAACACAGTTAGAGCTGGCTGTATGTGTTTACACAGCTAGTAGGAGCACTGGTTCATTTTAATCTTTCATCTTTAATTTATCCAAGTGCCTGTGTCCATTCTCTCAGGTGACTGGAGCCCTGTATGAATATGGATGTCCATGTGTCCTATCCAAGCTGACAGCAGGCTACTCATTTCTCGCATTTCCAAAAATGGCAGACTCCTCCACCTTGGCTTGTTCTCCAAGAGCCACTAATGGTCTCTTTTCTGTGCTGTGTGCTGAGATAGCTGTCTGGCTGAGACTGAGCAGGGTTTGTAGCTCCAGGCCAGCTCAGGCTCAGTGAAGCAGGAGAAGGAGAGAGAGAACGAGAGAGAGAGCGAGAGCAGGGGCAAGGAGTTGGAGAGGGAGAGGGGTCTGGATTAAGCTCACTTGAAAGGATGAAAGCCTGCTGAATTTCTAATGAGGTGTTTGCCAGGAATCTCAGAGTCAGCGAGTCATTTCGTGAGAGTGTGGCCGTGCAGGTTTAGAAGGAAATTGAGCATGGTTCTTTTCCGGGAAGAAATATGATGAGGCACCTTTGGCTTTGCGGGTAAGGCCTTGCCTGGTCAGAGTCAGGCCTGCTTCCCTGTCTTTAGGCGCCACAGCGTGGATATGCGTGTGTATACGAATCCTTTTTGAAGCCACAACGAGTCCAGACCTGTGAGCGAGTTAATCTGGTCTAACAGATGCTTTTAGACTGTCACTTTCCTACACACATTCATGTCTCCATTTGTGAGCTCTAAGCTCCGCTCCTGCTCCGTTCCTGTGCCAGAGCCGTTTACACGTAGCACAAAATATATTTCCAGTCAGGTGCTCAAACAATGGCACCTAGTGCCACTGAAAAGGGACTGTGTTTCCTGGTGTTGTTTTCCATTTTCAGAGTTTGAACTCATTATAATAAGTGTGCACGTGTGTGCTAGGAAGTAAATTCTTCACACAACCCTTAAGGCCAATGCCATGGCAACAGGGCAGCTTACCAGGCTGGCATTTTGGACTCAGAAATCTTGGTCACAGAAATCTTCTTGGTCTCTCTCTCTCTCTCTTTTCTTATACTGTGCTATGGAGCATACTCAATACCCTACACTACCTGCATCCAATTATCTTTTTGTTTAGGTTATACTTCTATTCACTATTTTTTTCCTCCCTATTTTCCCCTTTTCGTCGTCTCTTTCTGTCTGGTTCTCTTTCTTATATTTTCTGTTTATTTTTTCTTCTTTCTCTTTTCAAACTCTAACCATGACTGTCACACATACCATTAACTTGCAGCCATATTTTATCAGTACAGAAAAAAAACCCCACTGTGGTAGTGAAACTAAAGCTGATTCATACCAGACAAGTCTTGCTGTTGAAAGCAGTGTTTACATTCTCCTAAAAATCAAATGAGAGGCCGATTTCTCCCAGCACTGTGGCCTGGTGGGCGCCAAAGATGCTTGAGAAGTTGGTAATACTCTGTTGAGTATGCATTACTGTATATGTATATAGGATGTCATGATGTTAGCTATGTTTAATTAATGTTTTATTCCTGTCTTATTAGCCTGTACATCTCAACACTTTTTACTCACACTTGCACTAAAATGCACCACGTTTATCACCACGTTATTTATACTGTGCTTCATGCAATACCAGATTTAAATAGATGGATTATTTTAAATAAATTCGCTTTAGGCTTATTTAGAAGGTATTACATACATTTACTGAAACATGGCATTACTTATTATTACTCAGCTTCCTGTTGTTGTCCTGATTTACTCTATTACACCATAGTTTTAAGCATATTATATGCTTAAAATGAGGTGGAACTCTTAGGATCTATGCTTCAGGAACACAGGACCTTCATGATTACTGTAAATGACCCATGAGCGTGTGCTGTTGCTCTGGTCTCAGACTCGAATGTTTCAAAGTTTACATTGGACAGTCACCTTGGGTAAACTTAGTGGGTTAGAATTAATTTCATTTGGGCCCACCTATTTACAGAAGTGGGTAGGCCCAAGGTAATCAAACAGCCTATTCAAAGTGATGTGCTAATTTTCCATCTGGTCCAATCAGCCTAAGTAAATTGAGCTAGCTTGTGACTTTCCTCAAATTATAACCAGGCCTGGAGTATCAGTGTCTGTCACGGTTACAGTGCCTTGCGAAAGTATTCACCCCTCTTGGCATTTTTCCTACTTTGTTGCCTTACAGCCTGGAATTAAAATGGATTTTTTTGGGGGAGGGGTTTGTATCATTTGAATTACACAACGTGCCTACCACTTTGAAGATGCAACATATTTATTATTGTGAAACAAACAAGAAATAAGACAAAAAAAAAACCCAGAATACTTGAGCATACATAATTATTCAGCTCAGTGGAGTGTACGGCTTAAAGTGGTCATATGGACAGATACTCCAATCTCCTCTGTGGAGCTTTGGCGCTTCTTCAGGGTTATCTTTGGTCTCTTTGTTGCCTCTCGGATTGCCGGTCCGTGAGTTTTGGTGGCAAATAGTAAAAATGCCAAGGGGCCGGGGGGGGGGGGGGGAATACTTTTGCACTGACTAATTGTGTAGCTGACTAATTGTGATCAGTTCTGTTAATTAGACCACATCACAGCTGAAGTGCATGTTTATGGTATACATGGACCGATGCATGTTTAAAGAAAGAATGGATGAATGATTGAAGAAAGCAGAAATTACTGCTCTGTTCTCTAGTGCTTGCTTTAACATGCTCAACTGTTTTCAAATGTAGTCCATATGCAGTGTCACAGCATATACTCGATCTCTATTGAGGGCTTTATCGACTTTGACTAGTAAGGAGCAGACGTTTACAGCGGACTAGCTTGACTTCACGTAGCACAGTCGATTCTAACTTTATTATTATTTGCATTGTAGCATGTATATTATAATTTTTTATATCTAAGTACTTGAATACTTCCAGAGCTTCTCAGTGACATTTATCACACAGTTGTGCAGATGGTATTAACAAATAAAACTTAAATAATTCTTTTGAAAAGTGCTTAAGACAGCAGCTGCGCATGTGTTTACCATCTGTGCATGTTATAGGCACTCAGGTGTTTTCTTACACTGTACACATATAAATGCAAGGAGCCGAATTATTCCTATTAGTCACATTGCATTGCGTTCCTCATTGTGCAGCTCATTTTTTTCGATTCATTTTCAGAAACATTCTTTCTGCCAAAGACAAAAGAAAAAGTCTTATTTGTAATAAAGCACGCTGTTGAAAAGATCATTCAATGCTGAACAATCCTGTTTGATCCTTTATGTATGCATACTGTATACTGTACCAGTTCGACCAATTTTTAGGAATAGCTGCACATTAATGCAAATATCCAATCAGTATCCAATCAAACAGCGCAATGCATAAAATCATGCAGATGCAGGTCAAAAGCTTCAGTTAATGTTCACGTTAAACATTAAATCGGGGAAAAAATTTGATCTCAGTGACCATGGTGTGGTTTTTGGGGTCAAACGGGCAGCTTTCAGTTTTACACAGAAACGGTGCAAAAAAAAAAAAAAAAAAAACATCCAGCAAGAGGCAGTTCTACTGGAAACTGGCTTGTTGATAAGAGATCTCAGAGGAGAATGACCAGACTGGTCCGAGCTGATAGGGTATAGTTAACTTGACGAGCGGAAAAGCATCTCAGAATGCATAACACATCAAACCATGAGGCGGATGGGATAC
This sequence comes from Stegophilus panzeri, assembly GCA_024331685.1. Lineage (NCBI taxonomy): Eukaryota > Metazoa > Chordata > Actinopteri > Siluriformes > Trichomycteridae > Stegophilus > Stegophilus panzeri. Next base: position 13,763,998 of record JANDJT010000141.1, on the reverse strand, counting down.
AACAGCAGAAAACCTCATCGGGTTCTACTCCTGTCACCCAATCACAGAAACCTGAGGCTACAGTGGGCACAGGCTTACCAAAACTGGACAGTTGAAGACTGGAGAAAGACCAGGTGACGTTTTCCAAGAGGTAAAACCAGATATCTCGTATAGGCCTTCGGAAGCCTTGTGACAGCTGATCAAAGCGTTTATCTGAAATGTCCTGTATCTCTGGACACTTTGTGTACTTCATTTTAACTACATCCACAATCTGTACTGAAGAATACACAGTTACTTGCTGGATTCTACATAAATATACCTACAGTGAAGAACTATGCACACACACACACACACACACACACACACACACACACTCTCAAAGCCCCTGCCATCCTGGAAATGAATCAGCTAGTGTCTCCAGATTGATGGAGCGATAAAGCAGCATTTTTTAAGCGAGAGTGAACATGTGTTTTAAATAAAAGCTTCAAGGCAAACCCCCAAAGCCAGTGTTACATTACAAGAAGGAGAAGATTAAAACACAGAGAGAGAAAAACACGCTTCGACATTTTTTTTTTATCGTTCCTTATCACGTTCCAGCTGGAGGTCTGGTGCATTTAAACTCTTCGCTGCGAGCCCATCCTTCCTCTTTAATCAGCGCAGAAATGATACATGTGTGTACGCACTCCGACTGGAACTCCACAAAGCTCTGACTGAAAGGAAAGACTATACACTCAGTCCTCCTTTTTGCCTCCCTCCATAGCTTTTAAGCTCCTGTGTGTGGGTACTGGGTCTGCAGATGGGGAGGAAACTAAAAGGTTTATCCATGACATTTATTATTATTATTTTTTTGTCCTCTCCTTTTTCTTTATTTCTATTCTTTTCCCCCTTTTGTTCCTTTGTCAAAATAAAGGTTGGGAGGTGCACTATCCTTTTTCACTGTAGAGCAGTTGAAGGAAGCTTTCAAAACAATGGTTATTCTCTTTATGAAGGGAGGAAAGCAAACTCTTTTCAGTCTCTCTTATGTAACTCACTCACTGACTCACAGTCCTTTGATTCATCAGCCATTTACATGCTCACATGATATTCATTTATTTAATTCCATCTGAACGTTTGCTTTTCATAATCGTACAGATATTTATCAGTACCGAGTGTGGGTTTTTTTTTGTTTTTTTTTGCGAGTAGGAGCTGGTGAGTAATGTCTCAGATGGTCACATGGGCCTTTCTACATCTGTTAGGGGTCTTTTCAATAAGTAGTTCTGTTGTAGCTTGGCTAATTCTCACTACTTATAGTGTATCCATCAGAAAGGCGTGACTTGTGTGCAAATCAGTAACGTGGGTGTGTCTAAATCAGCTCCCTAGGTCGTTCCTCCGTTTGGTTTCCTTTTCCTTCCTGTTCTTATAGTCTTCTTGAGTGATTGTGGGAATGATAATTATCATATTCAGGATGAGAGAGGTGGCGTGTGTGTGAGTGTATGTGCGAGAGAGAGAGAGAGAGAGAGAGAGAGAGAGAAAACCTGTGCTTTTTGACATCTCATAATGGAACCTGAGTGCCTATAGGGGTCAGTGATGTACAGCCAAAGGGTTTGTGATTTTATTGTTTTTCTGAAGACATGATTTATAATTTTTTTGAAGAGGTAATTACTACTCTCGTATTGTTACAGTTTTATTGTTCCGTTGTTGTTATTATTAGGGATGTCCCGATCCCACTATTTTATTATTATTATTTTTTTCATCTCAAGTACAATATTGATAGCAGAGGACTGGATGTTGGTTGGTACTTGATACTGATCTGATACTGGCATCCTCACATTAACAAGGCCAGCTCTCTGGAAGCTTCTGCTGCCAAGTTGTGCAAAACACCAGAGACGTGATAGCAGCGTGCTTAAATACAGTTTGTGTCCACCGTCCAAAATATGTGTCATGTCGATCAGCATAACACTTCCTCAAATATTGCAAATATGCTACTCACACCAGTGTTCTTTTAGGACGTTGTTCCTTTCGTAAGATAAAGCACAATACCCTAAACACCAACAGGCACCGATAATGTCAACTTGAATCTTAATCCAAGTTTAATATAACTAGAAAAAGTGCTGTATGTACAGTATGATATCAAATGTTTCAAGTCTTTGAACACATTGTAATCTCTTTGGGTTCTGTGCATGAGTTCAGAAATAAACTAAAATAAAAGTCTCTAGTAGTAAATAAATATGATGACGCACATTGCCTTGCATTTATTCAGGTATTCACCCCGTGGAAGTTTTCCACATTTTCCAGGTGATGAAATGGACTATAACTGGGATTATACATCGTGAATCTACACAAAATAGCCCATGACATTGAAAAGCGAAAGGGGGTTGGAGGGTTTGCATAAGTATACACTCCCATTTTTGTGAAACCCCTCAATTACTTCTGGTGCAACCAGTTGCCATCAGAAGTTGCACGGTTAGTTGAATGGAGTTCACAGCTGTGCAATTAAAGTGTTAAGGCAAGCCCCAGAATCATGAACAGAAGCATTCTGGGACAGAAGAAGTTCTCGATACGTTTCAATTAAAGTTAGTAAAATACTGTATATCCCAAAATATTAACATCCATTATTTAAAAAAAGAATCACTTTAAAGTGACTTAGTAAAGACGTGATTAGTCAGAGAAGCAACCAAGAGGCCTGTTTGTAGTTGGATAAATCTGAGCTTTGATCATATGGACTTTTATATTTATTTTACACCAAAACCTTTCTGGCTGCAAAATGTTTGAGAACTGCCGAAAGGTGAAGATTATGGGTTATATTTAGTTACCATTAGTGTTACAGTTATCATTTTAGGATCATTTTAGCAAGCTGCACACACACGAGATTGACACTACTGCGTCAGATGATTACAAAGGCTTATTGATGTGATCTGCCTCTGTTAAGAATTGTATTCCGCAGCATTTCACAGCAAATCACTGTGCCTCATCCTTCATCTCTTGTCCGCATCGAAATGACAGTTTCATTTTTCCAGCTTCTGCTGTACAGAAAATGGAGCTGACTATAAGCAGAGTGCAGGCTGGAGTGGATTTATTTATGTTTTAGCCAGCGGTGGATGGCAGAACTACTCACAGCTGTTGCTCTATTGCTGTGTGTGTCTCTCTCTCGCTTCTCTCTCTCTCTGACTCTCTCTCTTTCTCTCTCTCTCGTCTATTTCTGCTGTTTTGGACTCCTGTACAGGACGTCATTGACCCCACTTTAGGCTTTGGCAGAGTCTGCTCTCACTAACTCAGGAAGGCTGTCTGCATTGTGTTGCTTCTTAATAAAACACTTGTTCTCTGTGTGCAACAAACTGCATCCAGCCATTGCATTGCCAGTGACAGCCATCTTCAAGCATGAGTTATGCTTAATAATTATTAACTGACATTTGTTGCTACACAGACCAGAAGCCTTTTCTGTGTAGAAATGATGGCTTTGAAAATGAGTGGTGGATGGGGTGAGCTTCTGTTGAGCAGCTGTTACCTACTTCAACTCACTCGCTTTACTCTCACTTGTGTCACATGGCTGTAAACGTGAGGCTGACACCCCCGGGAATCCCTTTCTCGTTTGCATCCCAAATATGTCTCTTCGGTGTCTGAGCTATGTGTTAGTGACGGAGGAGTGAGCACACCCCTGTCATTAGCTTCTTGTCAGCCTAATCCGCCCTTGTTGACACTTTAAGTGGAGGAGGCCTGATATATATGACACTGGTACTACACTAATAACTAGCATGAAACCAGTGCACAGACATGCACATGGCTGGAGTCTCCCTTCCATTTGTTCTTGCACATCAGGGAAATATCGCTATTTATTTATAAACTAATGAATCATTTTTTCCCCCTTTCATTTTCCCAAACCAGCAGAAATTAGAGGGAAGGCCTACATAACAAGACTTGACTCTAATCCCCAGTATATGCTAGCTTCCGCTTTATTTAATGATAAAAAAAAAAAAGCAGAGGAGGAGAAAACAGCAGGGTGAGTTTGTTGTGATTAGACAGGAACTCAAAGCAAACCTAATGTAGCATGGGATGCTACAGAGTGCTTTTCAGAAAACGGGTTCCTAAACAGCCTCAGCGTGTCAGCCACGATTAGACATGCTTTGCTAATAAAAGCACATTATCACAGCACTGCAACGAGCAAGGGATTTTTTTTTTTTGGTTTTGTTGTCTTTCGTCCAGAAATGCACTGCAAAAATCCCAGCTGGAAATATACCTCAATGCCTCGCAGTCCATTTAGTATAATTAACTTTCTGTTTCCAAAAAGATGCAGAAAGTTGGAGGGCTGCGTCGTTCATACGAGATGTAAATAAACTGTGGGCCAGAACGCAACACCTGTGAAAGCTCACTTCTAACCCACACGTGTTTTATTATATTGTAGTGAGGCAGGGATTAAAGAGCTGGTTATAATGCGCCTGAAGTATCACCGCAACCCGGAAACTTTTGGAGTTTAACCAAATGGTCAAATGAGAGCACAGATGTGCACAGCAGGGGGTGTGCAGAGCTGCAGAACCTACCAGTTCCCACGACAGTAAATTAAAATATTCATCTGATGTGATAGTATTTAAATGTTTAATTGATATTTGTTAGCCAACACCCTGCATCATCATTCATTGCTTTTTTTTTAAATATTCTTTTAGGTATTGTTCTCTTTTGTTACTTTGGACATCATCTTGATTCATTTGCCATGACATGACATGACATGGTGGGAAGTTTTCCGCAGTGGCTGAGTCTTCAGGACTGAGGACTTGTTTATGTCCTATTTCAAAACAAGAGAACAAAAGACCAGCTTTTGAGGGAATGATTGTTTATAGCTGCTGTAACATAAGTGATAACCAGGAAATAACTTCTCTGAAAGACATTCCACAACAATAAACGTAACTACATGGAGTCCTGAAAGTCCCCATACACAGGGGACTGTGTTTACCAGCACCAAGGTTGTGTCTTCGTCAGTGGATGTTCGTCCACGTCCACGTCCCGGTTGGTCCTCAACACTTCCAGTCTTTGCGTTTGGCAACAGTGTCGTGTGTGATGTGCGTGGGAAATATATATATATAATATAAAGTAAGTATGAAAAATTTTGGAAGACATTTTGCTAAAAAGTGTTAATTTCCCCCTGTGTATGGAGACTTGGGACACCCTGTATTTGAAAAGTACAGCCTACCATCCATTACAATTACACATTATTAAAATAATTGTTCACAATTGTTGCAAATTGCTGTCATGTAAGAGGAATAAGTTTTGGGATGTCCTGTTATAGGAAAATCATCAACAATCAGCACATCATCCCACCATAGATTATTATTATTATTATTTATTTTATTTTTTTTTTTACAAGTGTTGAATATATTTTCGAATTTGTAGTCAAATTAATTCAGCACGTTTTCACGCAACTCAAACTTTCTCCACTCTTGCGAAAGTCATTGATACACACAACATGGAACAGAGTAACAGATATACTGCAGTTTTCTAAAAGCATCTTGAACGTGTTCATTTAACAGAAGTTAAAAGACCAGCTTAGACACACAAGTATTTATCATTTACAGAACTTCGAGACTGAATCTGCTTTTTACACTATTCAGTTTTAGCTCAGTTCTATTTCAGTGGATGCCATATTGCCCTGTAGACCATATCTCCATATCCATCCTACTGCTAATTTCACAGGCGGTTGAGTGTCTCTCAGGCATGAAAGCGTGTCACCGTGCTCTACATAGCCTTTGCTTGTTGCATTGCAACCACACGGCAGATTCATCTTCCAGCGAGGCAGTCCACCTCCCCTCAGGACCCCAGTGCAGATTACTTCACGCTAAATCAATTATGGCTACTATTATTCATTGTTGTTCTGTTTCTCCCCCTCTTCAGTCGCTTAGATTTCAGAACATCACCTCCCATTTTTATTTTTGAAAAACGAACACGTTGCCTCCTGTTTATTTATTATGTGCAGCTTTTTTTGGACAGGGGTGGTGCAAAAAAAAAAAAAAAAAAAAAAAAAAAAAACCCAGAAAAAATGGGCTATTGGCAAAGTGATAAAATCTGTTTGGAGGCAGGGGTGAAAAAGGTTTTCTTTCGTCTGGGCCAGCTAGTGTCTGATGATGTGCAGATGTGCAGTTGGGCCCCGACTGTAAAAGTTATAAGTATTGTCCTAACATTGTTCGACTTCTCCAGTATTTCCTGTCTTCTCCTTAGCACGTTATTACTGATTCTGGACAGCTTCCAGCTCAGGAATGCTCCGAGAGGACAGGAGAGGAGTGCGAGAGAGTGAAGTTTCAGACTTTTTTTTTTTTTTTTTTTTTTTTTTTACGGGGTTTTTTTTTTTTTTTTTTTTTCCCTTTGGCTGTGTTAGTGTTCAGACTTTTTTTCTTCTGATAACATATAGTCTGTTGGTTAAACAGTGCTGAATGGTGTAGAGAAAGAAGAAGAGAGAAAACGATGGAGACTGAGTGTAAAGAAACGGAGAAGGAGCCAATAGACAGGTCTGTAGAAAATGATGAGGTGAAGAGAAAGATAGGAATCCTCTCTCTTCCTCTCTCTCTCTCTTCCTCTCTGTGTGTGTGTGTGTGTGTGTGTGTGTGTGTGGGAACAGAGAAGCAGAGAGCGGGCGTGATCTCCAGCTGATTCAGTCAGGGCTTTTGTTCATTTCCTGTGCAAGATGCTGTCTGCAGACAAGAAGAGAAAAGGGCTTTTCTTTCTCTCTGGACTCAAACTGAACTCTTTTGGTCTGTCTCCGTTCTCCCTCACTCCCCCTTTTTCTTTATCAGAACACACACTTGCTCACTCACTCACTCACACACACACACACACACACACACACACACACACAGCCTACCCTCTGTTTCTCTGTAATACTCATCCGCCATGTCGAACACTTGTTCACATACACTGACACACTACACGCATAATTCACTCTTCCTGTAGAGAATAGAAGAAACCCTCTTCCTTTTCACTCCCTTCTGGAATTCATCTACTGATAAAGAGAAGATACTTTTTCAGTAATATGCATGTCTACAAGCTCTGCTCACTGCACACCCCCGGCCTCCACCACAGCCTACAGCTTTATGGACCACATACAGACGTTTTTGTATTTTTTCCCCCCTCTTGAGTTCTCCAGGTATCCAGATCAGCCCTATTCCTGAACATCCGTTCCAGATGCTTGGAGTGATGAGCGTGGTAAATCCCTGTAAAGTTTCAGGGCGAAACTGTTGATCATTTCAGACCCATTTTTTTCTCTACAGGCACAGTATAGCTCTGCCTCCAAGGCTGTCAGTCAAAGCTTCCTGCCAGCAAATATGATTTGTAACAGTTTTAGATAGGAAGAGGATGTCAGCCTGGGCATGGCTCGGAACCAACCGGCATGAAAATCCAGACTCGATGAAAACATGGCTCTGTGTGTCAGCTGCCTCAGCCGGGAAGATGATTCAATCAGCAATGAAAAGGGCTTTAGTGACTTTTGAGCAGATTTGTTTGTCTGCTGCACATATTCATAAGTGATTAATGGGAATAAAGAGCAACCAGGTGCATTTTAGCAGCACTCTTACAACAGGGGTGAGGTGGAGAGTAAAGATGCTTAGATGTTCTGGAATACTAATTTATACACAAAGTCTAATTGGTTGTGTTCAATCAGAGATAGCAGCGCATTTTTATTCACCAACTGTGTGTAATTGCCCAGACTACAGGTGGTTAAGCAACAGCACTGGTCGCTTTACTACAAGCTGTTTTGAATTTTTAATTTTTTGAATTTGAGTAATGAGTTTCTAATGATTACGTATCAGAAAAAAATAATCATACAACTTATATCCTTTAGCCGGCATTCAGCGAAGCTGTAATTGAGTAGTCTAAAATCACAGTTTGTGTACTGACCCGTAGCCCATAGCTGTATGAACCATCCCTTGTGGGGTTTTTTTTTGTTGCAAAAATAGACTGTTATAAATAGAATTTTTCATACTTTGCTGCTAGATGGTGTACAGATGCAAAAACCACCTCATTTGCTGGTAAATTAGCATGAAATACTGTTTCCTCAGAGGTTAGAACAATAACTGTATGTTTAATTTGTAAGTAAATGAATGCAGTGTTTAAAGACTATAATCTCAGTTGGGCTTTTTCTAAGAAACATTATAACTATATCAGCCTTATGCCTAATGAAGCTTCCTGACTAGCCGTTAGTTTACAGGCCGTATTTTGTACCCTTAAAAAATATTGTTACTTTGTTGCATAGCAACAAGCTACTTGTGGTAGATATACTTCATTGTGGTTGATATTAAACAGCTGATATTAAATATAGATATTTGAAGCAGTTGGTGGATTGTTTGCTTGATTTTTTTTTTTTTTCTCTTATTGTATAAGCAGTTGTATAAAAGTAATAGAACACTCAAGGCCACGTGTCATCGCAAGGAATGACGGTCTGCGGCCGTGATGTTATTTTCGATAACACACTCCCTCTTGTGTTCTGTTGCTGAAATAAAACGTTGCGGTGTGCAGGTGTACAGACTGACGTGTGTGGTGATCATGCACTGATGTAATTGTGTGTGTGTGTGGGAGAGAAAGAGTGACAGAGCACATATGCTATGATTTCTACTGCTGTTTTATTTTTTCCCCACTGCAGGACACTTGTAAAGAGAATATTAATATTGGTGGAGCGTATTATGTCTGATACTGGTAAGCTCCCCTCTGGCGGTGACGCAATACTTTCTAAATAGTCCTTCTGCAGCTGCAGCTTCCCAGTTTTTATTTGTATAAGTTGTTTTGTTTTTTTGCTCCCTCTTTTGTCTCTTGATCCTCACATACATTCTTTTTCTCACATGACGAATGTATTTCAGAGGATAAAATAATGAAATTGGCACTTAGCCAGCAGTACTCCCCCATCCTAACCACTCCCAGAGCTTCTCTTAAGCCTACTCTAACTCCAGCTCTGTATAATTTGACGTATCAGGTTACTTCTGTGCCTTAGAAACATTGTTTCACAGGATATTATTCTCGTGGCTCTTGAAGAGCACGTCACTTTTACCGCTTCTTTCTGGCTTCGCTTATTAACGACACAGTGGACGCCTCTGTGAAAAAGGCGCCTCATTCTGCTCCTGCGTTAATAACATCCTTGCCAGTCACAAAATGAAATCTGTCCTCTGTTCTTGAGTCTCCTCCAGACTTCGGTGAGATCTTTCACTAAGAACATCATCTCTGCATCGTGTTCTGTTGTACCGGAGGTCCAGAAATAAAATATGAGAACCGCTAGCTTAATGCAGCTTTGGGTTGGGGTGTGTATTTTTGTCTCATTTGAAGAATTACGTGTGAGAGTTTTTAATCAGCTATCACACATTTCTGCTTCCTGGTTTGGCCATGGATTTCACATAAATAGAATCAGAGGTGCTTTTTAAATGAATGTTCATGCATCGTATAAGCAAATCCCACGTTGCCTCTGTGGGTGGTTACAGCTGTCTGATTAAAGTGTAAAGATAAAGGGGGGTTATTAGAGGAGCTTAACATTTTTAATTTGGCTCTCAGTGTAATAGCCTTAATGAGGAGTGCTATAACTAGAATTTCAGTGTACAACTATGGATTAGCCATCATCAGTGAACAGCAGGTCATATATCATCCGGCAGATATATTATTTGGCAATATTTAGGACAATATTTAGGTTCCTCCATTAGAGAAATATGGAAGGTTTTGTGGAACTGACTAGCAAATTCTTTACATGTATACATGTACAGATACAGTCTGGATGGGACTCCAGTCCATCACCGCGCATCACAAGCACACACACATCCAGTCCACCTAGGGATGTATGATCATACAAAACTCCACATATGCAGCAACCAGATTGTCAGGTAATGGAGAGTGATACGGATTCAAATGCAGATAAGAATTTAATGAAAGATAAACAAACTAAGAAAATGTAATAGACTAGACACAGAACAAGAACGATGAATTCGAGGCTGAAATACAATGACTACAGAACATAACCATATAACAACAACAACACAAGACAATGTGTGCAGTGCAAAACGTGACTTATATACAAGTGATCTTAAACCCCAAACGGGAATCAGGTACAGATAGTCATGTGACGTGATCAGGTGAGGTGCAGTGGCTGATGGGAATCGTAGCCTCTAGTCCTTCTTTGGTATTTACATGACATGAATCAATTATTGGGAAATTAAAAAATAATAACTCTGTACGGTCTGAACTCTAATATATAATAATATATCTGATATGGATGTTGGTAAGGATTAAAAATTAATACTTTGTGAAATTATGCATTATAAAACGATTCATACACAAACACAACCCTTCCTGTTATAGATTATAGCTTTTCAAATCTTATTTGCCATTATGTGTCCTTCTTATCTCAGAGCTGCTGATGAAACGTGACTTTAAATGCGCATTCAGATTCGTTCTACTCTCAGGCCTCTTAATGAAGTATTGAATCTTACTCACAGGAGCAGTAGTGACCTTTCTCCTGCTTATTGATCCAGTTTGACATTTTGGCAGGCCTTCGCTGCCAAAGGTGCTTCAGACCCCGCGGGGCCTGTGATGTCAGTGTGTGCCTAAGTGACACCGATTGCATCAATGTCCGAAATTGACCCGTGCCAGACCTGTGTTCACATCGGTTTGCTGCGGATGTGACGGACAGGTGCCAGCACGCAGGGTATATTTAATCATTTACACTGAGAATGCAGAGCAGAGAGCATTAAAAAGTGACTGGCTCAATGCCAGCTAAAGAATGCATTATTATTAGTATAAATGCAGCCGTTTACGTGTTGTTGTAGCGATCAGCTCGACACTGGAGAGTTTAAATCACACCAATGATCAATGTAA
>JANDJT010000141.1:13727249-13752643 GCA_024331685.1 Stegophilus panzeri | reverse complement strand
CTAGGCATCTTTCTTCTGGTGTTTTTCAGAGTCAGTAGAAAGGACTCTTTAGTGTCCTAAGTTATTGTAACTGTGACATTAATTACCTACCTCCTGTAAACTGTTCGTGTCTTAAAGACTGTTCCAGAGGTGCATTTCCAATAATTGTTTATGGTTCATTGAACAAGTATGAAAAACATCATTTAAACCCTTTCCAACAAAGATCTGTAAAGCTTATTTGGATTTTACAAAATTATCTTTTAAATACGGTCTCCTGAAAAAGGGGCGTTTCTTTTATATATATTCGAATCCCACCTCTGCACTGTGTGCGCGGAGTTTGCATGTTCTCCCTGTGCTTCAGGGGTTTAATCCAGGTACTCTGGTTTACCCCCCCAGTCCAGAGTCATTCGTTGTAGGCTGATTGGCAGCTCTAAATTGTCTGAGTGTGAATGTGTGTGAGATTATGCCCTGTGCTCTGTCCAGGGTGTCATCCTCCTTGTGCCTCGAATCCCCTGGGATAGGCTCCAGGCTCGCCCGCAACCCTGTGTAGGATAAGTAGTACAGAAAATGGATGGATTTATATACATATGCATTATATATCATCCATTTTCTATACCGCTTATTCTACATACATGTTGCTTTGTTGCTGGCAATCACAATCTGTATTATTAATATACGTTAATGTGGTGCCCGATCAGCCCAGTTGGTCACATGATCTCAGAATCATGAGTTTGAACCCCATGCTGGGTGCCAACCCCGGCCACTCGGGTTGTACAGGCTAGTGCACTCTCAGTGCCGGTCCCAAACCTTTGCCAAATTAATATGCAGACAATGGAAGGTGATCCACCGTGGTGACCCCTAACGGGAGCAGCCGAAAGAACAACATTAATATAAATTAACATAACATCTAGCGTAGACATGTACACTCCAGACTACCACAGGGCACCGCAAAAGCAAATAGGCCTATACATTTAACATAGACCTAATGTTTTCAGTCAGTGGAAATTTCAGGAAAATAAAAACTCTACATCTGCAATAAATAGACCAGATAGTGTTGATCAGATTTAAATAATGAGCCAGATATTTTAATGGATTATGTTTGGTGGGTGAAATTTATTTTAAAGTCCTGCTGCAAAACTTTTGAGAACTTAGGGCTTAGATATTACTGTAAATGCACTGTTCTGAATACAAGAGGCTGAGAAAAATAGCAGTATTTTGTAGTATGTAAATAATATTACAGTTTTTACAGTTACATTTATATTGCACTTTTCTAGACACTCAAAGCGCTTTATGCTTAATAGTATAGTATAGTATAGTATGTGGGGGAATCTCCTCAACCACCACCAGTGTGTAGCATCCACCTGGATGATGCGACGGCAGCCACAGTGCGCCAGAACTCCCACTACACACCAGATATTAGTGGAGAGGAGAGAGTGATGTAGTCAGTTCAGAGATGGGGATTATTAGGTGGCCATGATAGAGAAGGGCCAATGGGGGAATTTCACCAGGACACTGCTGTTATTCTCCTACTCTTTTACCGTAAGTGTTCTGGGATTTTTATTTACCACAGAGAGTCAGGACCTCGGTTTAAGGACCTCATCCGATTGATGGTGCTGTTTTTACAGTATAGTGTCCCCATCACTATAGTGGGGCATTATGTCCCCCCTGCTGGCCTCACTAATACCACTTCCAGCAGCAACCTTAGTTTTCCCCAGGAGGTCTCCCATCCAGGTACTGGCCAGGATCACCCCTGCTTATCTTCAGTGGGAAACCAGGCGAGAACTACAGGGAGATATGGCGCTGGCGTAATAATAAATAATATTAGAAACTCTTTACCTGACATTACTAGATCTGCACATTGAACTGAACACATTACTAATTTCAAACTTGTCTATGAACTGTAGGGACCTCGTACACCCATCTGAATAATCAATAAGTACCGGTTTCAGATTTTGCCTGCTTCAGGATTCATATAATTAGGACACTGAGCAAATCATTTCTGATCCTTCATGAATTTTTCTCACGTCTTTTGATCGACTTGTGTGCCGAATGCACATCAATGTCTTCCTCTTCCTGTCTGCCTAGAGCATTCATGCCTGCTTTTGTCTTTGGGCCAAATAAGCCCATCTCTCACTTTCTGTGAGATGAGCGCACACAAACTCCATGGACCTGGACCATGAGGGAAAAAAGTCATCCATTTTATTGTATTTTGTTGCAGCTCCTTGTATTTTGTTCTCTAGCTTGGAGAGCAGACTGCAGCTACAGTTGCTTGTACGTAGCACATATGAGCGTACAGGGGCTCATGACAGGGGCTTATGACACACCATAGCAGTACTGTCTGCATAAATAAGAAATAAGACCCCGAGGCCAGAATTTATCTCCGTTGTAAGATTCACTGTCTCTTATTCTCTGGACTACTGAGACCCCCATTCAAACACTCCACATTTAAACTTAACAGTGTAGCATCAACAATTTGCCTTCAGCTTTAACTTCAACTTTTATGGTGATAATTTATTTTTATTAGCCTGAGCAAGCTGATTGTGTTAGACTTTTTTTATAATACAGTGTCTGCTGTACTGACAGTCACACACACACACACACACACACACATATATATATATATATATATATATATAGATACCTAAACCTGAAGCAGTGTAGTTATACTGAACTGAACTCAATGCAGTGGATTATTCATAGCTATTTCTGCATTTGTTCCCACTTATATATTTTAGTTTATTTAGATACAGCACAATTCAGGGTTTATTATTGGCACCCTTCAAGAAAATTATGCTTGTAGAGGGATTTTGGTCCACTCCTCCATTTTACGCTCTTTTATATTCTAATGTTGGATTCAAATCAGGATACTGAGACTTATCTGTTTATTTGGAAGATTGTTTGGCTCACATTGTTTTGTTGAAAGCTCTATCCATGGCCAAGTCTGAACCTCCTGGCAGAGGCAAGCAGGTTTTGGGATGGAATGTCCTCATACATAGCAGAATTCACAATGCTATGAAACTTCACACGATCTGAACCACCAGCTACAAAGCTTGTGATTTTGGTCTCATCTGACTGCAGCACACCGTGAGAATTACAGTTTGCCTGCTTCATTTGTATAATTAGAACACCGCATGGATCCATTTCTGATCTTTCATGAATTCTACACACGTTTTGATCAACTTGTGTGCTGAATGCACATCAATGTCTTTCTCTTCCTGTGTGCCTAGTGCCTTCATACATACTCCAGTCTTCGGTCCAAAAAAAGCCCATCTCTCTCTTTTTTTTGTTTTTGTGATGAGCACACACTCTCCAAGGACCTGAGAGAAAACAGCCATTTGTTTATTACATTTTGTTGCAGATCCTTGCATTTTTTTTCTATGTTTGTGAGCAGACTGCGGCTACAGTGTCGCATACAGCACATATGGTGACACACCATAGCAGTATTCTGTCTGGATCCAAGATGTACTGGCTCTTTTAAGCCCTTGACTAGTGAAACATATGTGGATTATTTGATCGTTATTTTGACATTTGTTTCCAGTTGTATATTTCAGCTTATTTATTTATTTATTTATTTATTTATTTATTCATATACGGTGCCCTCCACCCTTCATGAAAATGAATGTTCACACCACACACAATGCCAAATATAGTTTTAATGATGCATGGTGAATTTAAGGTGTGGGATTTTGTGAGATGCTCTGAGGAGGAGTCTCCATCCATTCATCCATCCATTTTCTGTGCCACTTATCCTACACAGGGTCGTAGGGAGCCTCAAGCCTATCCCACGGGACTCAGGGCACAAGGTGGGGGGGACACCCTAAATGGGGTGCCAACCAATCACAGGGCAACAGTTTGTTGTTATGAAAGTGGTGTTTAACAGTTCGTTTTGATTTCCGCAACCACAAAAATCAACAAAATCATGCAATTCCTAAATTTTGATGTTTGGAGTAACGTGTCCCCCCCCCCGCGACCATCTGTGCTCAGAGTACAATTCCTGGAAAATTTTCCGGAAAAGAATCCTTTAGGTTTCTAAATTGTACCCTCCCTATCCTCCCGAATATTTGGATGGAAGCATAGTTAGCATTGACCACTTAGTAGCTCGTGCCCTCTAACTTTAGTGGCCCAGCTATCCATCACCAACAGTGGAGATGTCAGAAACTGATCAACCTTACTATTTTATTCAAGACTACAAATTTTAAAAAGTAAGTGGAAGTCACTAGATAGTGTCCCACCCCTCACCCCCTTCTTCACATGCTGCCCCTTCAGATGACATTTACAAGAGCAGCCTTAACGAAATGACCAGTGCTACTATATGTAATGGGTTGGAGGTGTAATTACCACAGGGGTCAGTAAAGAGAAAGTGATTCGGGGAGAGAATGGGATGCGGGGGAAAAAACAGTGAACATGTTGTTCTGCCATTAAAGGGGTCAATGCTGAAATTGCGCTAAGCATGTTGGAGAATGGATGTATGAGTCGTTAGATACTGGAGTTAGTGAAAATTGGAAACAGGCTAGTCATTCAATTTGCTGGAGGGCAGAAGGTGGACCTGCAGTTCAGCACTCTACCAGATAGAATTAGTAATCAGCCTTAGCTCTGTTTGGACAAATTAATGCACAGCAGTGTCTGGACACTAATGCGCAGAATGTTTACTGCTGCCGGCTCGCATACATACAAGGCTTTACACAGATGTGTGAGGAAATTGAGGCATTTAAATGAAATGAATACTGCATTGGCAGCTGAACAACTGCTTTATTTTAACTGATATTCTGGTGCATATGGTATGTGTCAGAATGATGACCAAGTTGAGGAGGGTTCTGTTTGTGTATCTGTCCAGTATTGCATCAGTATTATATTTGCTGACTGGTGGGTGGGTAAAGGTGGCATGGACATCTTTTCTCCCCTTACTTCATTGTGTTTTGCATCATTCAGCAGTCTTTATTACAGCATGATGGTTTTTCATGAAACCTTTGCTTTCCTGTCTGCTGATATCCTCTAATAAAGTTGCCAGACACGACATCGACTTCCTCCAAGCTAGACCTATTCAAACCTAACATGCACCTACTAAATCAAGTTTGTGCACTTTATTAAAACGCATTAGGTTCATCACTCTGCAGACTGATGGAGGTGTTTGCCCTCTTTGACAGAGATGTACTTTCCACGTTCCCATATTCCAGTGATTCAAGCCAGGAGTTAATACAATAAAGTGCCTTCATTACCCCTTTTGCTGAAACCTCCCATAATTATCCAAATGAAGCAAAGCTCATGTTGACCAAGCCCTTGACTTTCTCAGTCATTAATGTGGAAGGTTTATTTATCCAAGGTTGTTGGACAGTTAAGACCTAAGCACTGGGTTTGATTGCTACGGAGTTGATGGATTTTGTAAAGAGCTATGCATAGACCTTTTTAGAACTTTGGATTTCCTGAGTTTCTAATATGTTGCATCAGTTATATTGTGCATTTTGTTAACCTGCATTGGGTGAACGGTGTGTACTACATACATGCTGAACTATTTAAAAGATTAGCCAAAGTCAAAACAAGTCAAAACATGATAGGTCTGATTTAATCCTGCAATCATCCTGCAAGTGCAACGTGCAGGCAACTCATTATCAACTCCTTGCTGACAGCTTTGAGCCCACAGACAGTTGGATCTAGGAATTTTGATGCAAAAAATACAAACAAATATAACACTATGTTTACTGGGCAAAGCTGTGGTTTTGTACACTTAGTACAGCATTACAGATGATGACTTGTGGAGTTGTGCATCTTTATGTAGAGAACAATTCTACTCGGTATTTCAAGCTATAACACTTAAAGCTGTATGTAGTGAGCGTGTAATCCATGCTTTTACAATGAGCATTTGACATTGGCTTGACAGGCCAAATTCATTGCTGCAGGAACCCTGCAGCACGTTTTTAACACATGGGTCCACACATCCAGCACTACACTGCTGCATTACTTTGCTCAGAAGGTTTAATGGCATCTCAGCGCTGCTGCTTGGTTATTTGAGCCGTGGGCTCTGAGCTCCATAGAGGCATCATTAGTAGCAGCCGTTCTTTTCCCATCTCCTTCTTTGCACCAATGAGGATTAAATGATCGTGGCCATCTCTTTAGACGTGATCAGTCCATCTCTCTAGGCTGCTGGAATCACCAGTAGGAGTTGGAGCTTAAAAAGATCAGTTCGACCAGTCAGAACGTCTTCTTTTTTTTCCCTGTGTATGTGCTGGTGCTGACCATCGAACGACAAAGAAGCAGAGTAGAGTTAAAATAGGTGGAAAGTGTGTGAAGGTTTTCTACCTTCTTTTCCCTTTACACCTTGCACAGTGTTTGTCTAACTTTTATAGCTTTATACAGCATCATCTTTCTCCACTTCTAGTTAATTGTTTTTGTTTCTTTTTTCCTCTATTTTAAGTAGAATTCTCAGTGGTTTTTGGTAAAGGAACTGAGTCACTGAATATAAAAGGAAAAAGGTGATGGTTGAAAATGTTTCCTCCTATAAACATGTGATGCATTGCACTGGGACTTGAATTTTGTTGTCCAGAATTATTGGGACACTTTGTGAAGATAGGTAAGAAAGTTTATGAAAAAATGTCATTGTGGTTAATTAGTTTAATCAGCAGACTGGGATGATCACTGGACAGCTGTAGTTTGGGGGGGGGGGAATACATCACTTGGTCTTTTTTCCAGCCTTCAACTGCTCAGGTGTCCACTGTACCTTCAGATTCCTGTTCCTGGCTGACAGGAGTGAAACACAATGTGGTCTTTGTTGCTGTGGTCGTAAAGAGTTACCATTGCCTTTCTCTTAGCTCGAACCATTCTGGCTATTTTCCTCTGACGTCTCTCATCAACAGTGCATTTACGCCCACAGAACTGTCACTCAAAGGATGTTTTTGTTTTACACACAATTCTGTGTAAACTCTAGAGACTGTTGTGTGTGAAAATCTCAGGAGATCATCAGTTTCTGAATTACTCAAACCAGCCCATGTGGCACCAACAACAACGCGGTTAGAGTCACCGAGATCATGTCCTTTTTTCATTCCGACATTAGATACGAACATTCAGTGAACCTCTTCGCCTGTACCTGTATGATTTTATGCATTGCACTGCTGCCACGTGATTGGCTGATTGGATAATTGCTTGATTGAGCAGGTGTACAGGTGTTACTAATAAAGTGGTCGGTGAGTGTATACTGTGTCTGATGCATTTTCTTTGAGCAGGCAGACTTCTAAATCTGGCTTCTCAGCTTGATCAATCAAAATGCACAGTGTGTTTGGATGCTTTTGTTCCAGCATTTGTAGCGCAACATCTGATCTCACTAATTAGGTTTGCTTCTTTGTTAAGATGTTGTTTTGCTCATTAGTGGAGTCAGGCTTTGTGGCTCAGGGTAACTGGAGTAAAAACCTGTAGCACATCATCACACAATGATGGTTCAGCAGAGTTCCGGTGCTCTGAAGCAACTCCAAACTTACAGCTGGGAACATTGTCAAGTAAACTGTATATCCTGAATGCTGATATGATATTATTCCTTTCACAAAGCTGCATGTTTCCTGCCTGAGGCCGAGGCAGATTCTCTGTCAGGGTGGACATTCATTCATTTCATCAGAACATGACACCTACCTCTGCACTTTAAACCTGTTTGGTAGTTTGCTCTTCATGAGCCATGTGTTTGTGATCTCTGCTCTTTGCAGGCATTTGACCAGTTGTGTGTTTATATTTTTTCTGTGCCTGTTACCTACTTGCAGGCCATGATCTGGACTTTTTTGGCATCACTGCAAGAGGAAGCAGTGTTCTTGGGTCATTACTGACTAATGTCCCATGCATAGCTGGATTTTTTTTTTTTTTGCTTACATAGAAGGGATCACAATGTTTTTTCTAAATTTTTTCCCCTACATTTTCTTTTTCCTGAAAGACCACCTGAGAAGTTACTGAGGTAATCTGCTGTAATTCCGTATTTATATCCAATTTTTTTTTTTTTTTTTTTTACTAAAATGTCATTAGGTAAATGTGAATATCAGAATAATCCATTACTTTAAAATCACAAATGGCTTTATTCATGTTTTTTTGATTGAATGCTGGGATATTTTTTCCCATATATGCAGTGGTTGTAATGCTATATTATCCAAATAGACTGCAGGTCTGTGCCTACTTCAGCACTGTGTGGTTTATAGTAGAGTTTTGTGCTGAATACACATTGTAACTGCTTGTGGGCCCTGCTGTTGTGCTCCTGAAATGCTGGGTGCTGTACACTAATACTACTCTGGTCCACACACACACACACACACACACAGTTTCATTGATATTTGTGGGAGGTGTGTTTTCCCCTTCAGGGCTATGTCCTTCTTTCCACACTGAATTACAACATGGACTATTAAAGCAAAGTGGGCCTTTACTTTATGGCAGCTCGCAGGCTGTATATTCATATATTTTGTAGAAGTTTATAGCAAAATGACATTTTGCAAATTATTAAGAAGTTGTAAATATAGACATAAAAGCGTGAATATTGAAAGCCATTATACACATTTTCTCCTATCCGGAGAACTAGAACACAGTCCTTTAAAGCCTAAACAACCAACATGTAACTAAACTTATTCATTCATTCATTCATTCATTCATTCATTCATGCGTCCTCATTTACCACTTTATCCTGGTCAGTGTTGCAGTGAATCCAGAACATATTCCAATAACACTGGGCACAAGGCAAGAATACACTCTGGATGGGATGCCAGTCCATTGCAGGGCACCATGCGCACACACACACACACACACACACACACACACACACACACACACAAACACTTTCTCACCTATGGGCAATTTAGAGTAGCCAGTACACCTACTGTCATGTTTTTGGGAGGTCAGAGGAAACCAGAGAACCCGGAGGAAACCCACAGTAACTGAAGCTCAGGACACCTGACCATAACACTCATATGTGCTTGCTGAACATCCCATTCCAGGTTTAGTCCGGCCACCACGCTTCTGGGAATGCTTTCCTCTATAAAAGCTTTTGGAGTGTGGTTGTGATGATTTGTGTCCATTCATCCACAAGAGCATTAGTGATGCCAGGTGAAGCGGCCTGGCACATAGTCCGCATTCCAGTTCATCCCAAAGGGTTGTGATCAGGGCTTTGTGCGGGACACTTGAGTTCTTCCAGTCCAACCTTCTCAAACCATGTCTTCATGAACCTCACTTTGTGTACAGGGGCATCGTCATGCTGGAACAGGTTTGTGCCTTTTAGTTCTAATGAAGGGAAAAACGTAACGCTACAGCATACAAAGACATTCTATACAATTGTGTGCTTCCAAATTTGTGGCAACAGTTTGGGGAAGAACCACATCGTGTTCACAAACCTTTTATTTAATTTATTTGTTTCTTAATCAATCACTCGATCAATTACAAGTGCTGCATATCAGTGCAAACGTTTACTGTATACTACTGTCTTTATATCAGGGATATTAAGAGTAAGTTGAGGGAGTTAAAAATCAACACAATCAATGTGTGGCATTGCTCCCCCAGTCACTGGTCATCTTAGCCCTTCACTGTGTGTCACTGATGTCATGACAGATGTTCTGATAGTCAGTTTACAGTCAGTTTCTGCAGCCATTGTCTCAAGTCGCCTACTGTCACATTCAGACGTTCCCAGAGTGACGGTTAGCAAGGCAGCTGATCTCCCGTTTGCCAACCGGTTGTTGTGTAAGCTGACAGGATGCGTCCTTGAGGCCACTGAATGTAAGATGATACTATATATCATAAGAAGCCTAGATAGGGGACAGTGAAGTCATTGATACTGTCAGAAGGCATAGTGCCTTTGGATGGATAAGGAGAGACTGGAGCATTGTTGCGGCTCTGTAACGGATTTTTCCGGGATACACAAAGCCTTTCTGTAATGATGGTAGACACTAGGAAGACACCTTAGCTTTTTAAAACATAGGAATAGATAGGAATAGATAGGAATAGGATATATTTTACAGTTCCTGAAGGGCTCAACTGACACAAATGATATGATCTATTATTAATTTAAAAAAGATAGATAGACTCTTCTTATCTCTTTTTTGTGTTTAGTTTTTATGTTTGTGTACAATAGAGCCTCCTGAGCTTCAACTCTATCAGATGGATCTTAGTCTCAAGTAGAACAGAAACTTATCTAAATCTCTGATTTCACTGATAGACTTCAGAGAAAGTGTGAGAAAGGTTAAGGATGGCCTCAGAACAGAGTGCTCTCTTTTCTGAGCGTGCAGGTTAGGATGATTGAACTATGGCTGAGAAAGCACGCCCGCTGTGCCAGGTCAAAATAAAACATCTGTCTGTTTCTTTTCTTGACTATGTACCTTTAGGGTGTCTGTATGGAAGCTCATAAACACTTTATCTTTCTTCTCAACTTAGAACGTGTGCCGCTGTATATGTTGATACGGATACTGCGACGAAGCTCCTGAAGAGTGGCTCTGTTTTCTATTCTTTTTAATAACGTGAGCTCATTGCACCATGAAATATGTCAGGAGCTGCAGAAGCGAATTAAAAATATTTTCTGCTTTTGTACTCGGCGACGTGACCTCCCACGATTTTGTATTAAGATAGAATAAATCTTTGCCGAACAAAATCAAAATAATATATTAAACTCCAACGTATGCACAACGGGCTGAAATTTAGCAATAGACTTCAGATTTGTGTAAACTAGGATAAGCTTCTTGTGAAGCAGGACTTGATGGTTCGGTATGTCTAGAATTGTAACCAGATGTTCGCCGTCAGCATTGAGACGGAGCTGCTTGCACCACAAAAAACGTTGATGTAGAATTCCTGAAATTGAAATTGTCGGAAGGGGTTTGCCTAATTTCCCTGTACCTGATTAAATAATTGTTTATTTAATGTAAGAGGATCTGTGGATTGCCTAAGAAAATTAAATTAAATTTAATTTCAATGGCTTTGTGTATAAAACATTCCTTTTAAACTCTTATCCTCAGAGTGGATATTGAAAAGATTGTAACGATCTATTTTCAGATCTTCTTTCTTGATTAGTGTCAGTATACAGTATATTCTCATAGTGGTGAATTCTCTCTCCTTCGAGCATTACAGCTGTGCATTAACTCAGACATGTAATCATACAGTTCCCTGCAGCTGACCACAGGAAATGCCTGCTGTATCAGTGGCTAGAAACTACACCGTGCCGCCAAAATGAAATCCAGAGAACTGTGTAGAATCAGTTGATTAAATTATGAAAAATACATCATTCACATCTGCAGTGTCAATCTAGAAACTGTTTATCCAGCCTATACATCTGTGCTACTCCAACAGCGCTCAGTCTTTTCTAACATTGCAAGGTTTTGATTGATTTGTTGGAGAGAGGTGTGATGGCAGCCAACCACCTCATTCACCTGGGAGCAGTAAAGGAATTTAGTCGAACGTGGGAACACGTTCATTAAATAAATAGATGTAATTAGGTCCGGGGTCTAATTACTCCTGGTTCTTTTTATGAGGGCAAAATCAGTCTGGCTCCCCGGAGCACCTGAAGCAAGGCATTAACAATCAATCATGTCCAAACAGAATGCACCGGGCTACACCCACAGAAAGTGCCCAAGAGCAGCATGGCTATTCATCATGGCCTGCGATGCAAACGCAGGGAGCCTTTTTCTGCTATTTGCCCGGATAAGTACCTCTAACACCCACTCCACCTTTGCAATCCAAGCACTGCTCTGCTGCGTGCAAGAACATTACCCCTGAAAATCTACAACGCTGCCCATAATTACCACAAACACATGATGGACATTTTCGGCCTTGGCAGAGGCAGGGTGCTTTATGAAAGCTCCAACGAGTAGAGCAGCACAAGCCAAGGTTTCTTGTTGTTACAGTAAGCCGTGTGTTTGTGGATGGTGGGAGTCACAGCAGCGGCGGGAGGTTGTAGCGTGCAGTATAATGCATGGCACCGGGGGAAGCCCATGATGGATCCCATCCAGCAAGAGCAACGTGAGGAGCAGATGCAGTGCTGGACTGAAGTAGGTCAGGGAGGGAACAGGGCCCAAGAGCTTGGCGGCCCCTCTCTCTGCGCTTAAAAAAAGACAATACATTACCCCGCAGAGCGACCGACGTGGCAGGCGAGAAAAATGGCCAAGCACTTAAGGAAAACAGACACGATCAAGACTTTCTCTCCTTCCTATTTGCCTTTAGAGCAGCTGCAGCCATCCAGGAGATTATGGTGTTTCTCTTATTTCTTTGACTTGTCATATTCTATGAGATCAAACGAGGGAGGGATTGAAACTTTGCAAAGCCTGGTACATGTTAGTTTTTACAGATGACAGAGCAGTCTAGATGATGATTGAAATGGAAGTTTGGAATTATAAGTCATTTGACAGATGACAGCTATTTCTTTCTTTTCATTTGTAAGTGAGACTTGAAATTGTTGGTTTGAAATCCATTACACACAATACCTTGCTATCTTTATTTCTCTGTTACAAACACCATACACACACACACACACACACACACACACACACACACACACACACACATGTTTTATGTTTCTATCTTTGTGAGGACCTTTCACTGACATAATTATTAATGCAGCTAATTAATGCTTTGCCTACATCTAAATCTAACCCAAACATTAGCATCAAAAACCTAAAGGAATCCTTTTGGTGGTTTTATATTTTTATAATAAATGCGGCAGGACTTTTTTTTTTTGGTCCCGACAAGATGAAAACTGCCAGCTGTTCCTATTTTTGTGGGGACATTTGGTCACCACACACACACACACACACACACACACACATATCCCTACAGGGGCATGTGAATTACTAACAAAAGTAGAGCCCATATTATGTGTGTATTTACAGTAGTAAAGCGGATAGATTGTTACATTAAAAAAAAAGTCAATATATTGATATTTCGAAAATAGCCATGAGTTATGGTAGTACCTGGTTGTATTTACTTTTTGTTTCGCATAATTCTCACAGAGCTCAATATCATCTGTAAGGTGTTGTGAAATAAACGTTAAACCCATGTATAAATTACCAGCATGCATGTTGATCGGAACTGATTAGGCAGTGTTGCCAGGTGTGCTGTTTTTCCCCTATAATTGGGCTACACATTTATCAGATTTCCTCACATCTATTCAATCACAAGAAAAATGTAGTACTCTTTAACTGCACAATTTATTACAAAGCAGTAAATTCCATACACCGCCATCTCTTCATTAAGACGAATTAGTCATCAAATACAGCACATCAGCTGTATTAATGCCCTCTACACTGTTTGTGTAAGTGGCGCTCCTTCTAATTGTTCAAAATACCCAATTAAGCTATTGAATCCAAGCATATAGTTCACACGTGACTCAATGGGACTCTTGAAACTGAGTTCTTCCTTTTTTTTTTTTTTTACTATTTACTGAAGGGATTGAATACTGTACAAAACAACATAAAGACACAGGCAAAGACTAGTGTGCTCCCTTGGCTCAATAGCTTCATCAACTAACGAAGCAGAAGTGAAACTTATGGTCCTTATTAAAGTGTTACCCAATCAGAGGGGAGCAACTGCTTGAGGCAATCACCTGATACAGCTATAAAGTTTTACATGGGAAACACATATAACCCAAACAAAAGGCACAAAAATCACTAATACAATTTTTTTATATATATATATATATATATATATATATTATTAGTATATATACTTATAAGTATATATACTAATATAACTATACTAATAATAATTCATATCAACAAAATATTCCTTTCTTCTACTGGAATGGCTCTTACAGTTTGTTCTGACACAAGAGCCTTTATTTAATAAGAATTTCATTAATGAACACATTATCTTTGTTGCTACTTTGGAACTTTCTTGCAATAGTTTCGAGCTTTTTGACAGCTTGGTGATTCCAGCACTTCACATCAACTTTTAAACCGCAATTCACGCAGAGAGCATTTATTAGGCGGTCCCAGGAGCAGTGTGTGTGATGAGCTACAGCCTCAATTGCATTTTGCACTGGTATACGTACATCTAACCCTGAGTTTGCTGAGTTTTGCCTTTAGTATGTGATTTGGTTTGGCTAGCCACTTTTGGGCTCAGATTGATCATTGGCGAAGCATTACCTGTTTTTGGGAGCCTTGACAAATGAACAGCAAAAGCATTGAGACAAATAGGTCCAGCAGAGGTGTGGGTGTTGTGTGCTGAGCCTGAACACATTGGCCACGTTCTCAGCAGCTGTGCTAATACTGTGAGGAGAGACTGGGCAGAGGCAACACGTGTGAGTGATTTGGCTCAGCAACCCAGAGGGCCAGAGACAGAACTCCACTGAGCTGATGACGGACACTGTGTTTGGCTTGTAACGCTAGAACAGGATAGGAAAGAATAAATCAATCAATCATGGCATGCCTGTCAGACCTAGCATGTGGCCCTCTAAACACCCCACTGAGATGGGAAAATATATACATTCTCGCTTTAGGGTTACAAGAGAACATTGGATTGGGTGTAAATTACCTGTAATTTGATTTTTAACAAACTCACTAGTGAGGTATTGTGGATTTGACAGTGCGCTGTGGACATTGTGTGTGCAGGTGCATGCTGTACGAATACGTACTCAAGTAATTGCTGTGAAAACAAAACAAAAAAAAAAAGGTTTACATTAGTTTTTTGCTCTTTACATTGTGCATAAGTGTCTAGCGACTGCTGACAAGTCGGTAATCCTGAGAATGTGTGTGTGTTTTATCTACTGAAATACGGCCCTATGGACCTGATGGGTTTAAAATAGCCTCTGGCCTGAAGCATGCACAGCCAGACGGAGCGGGAATACTACTTGGATGAAAAGCACTATTGTCGCAGTGGCTTTGCATTTGCTGATAGCTCAGAAGAAAAAAAATCTTCATCCTATTAAATTATTGGCGTCACTTGGCGGCCTTATGGCCACATAGGCTACCATCCTTCATTCACTCTCATTTCTTTTCACTTTGCATGTATCTGTGATTAATGGCGGATGTCAACCCTTAGAGTGAGCAGGTATCAGCGAATGCGAGATCATAATTAGTTTAGCTGACGCGGGGCCCTCTGATAACGCTTGCATCTGGATGGAAAAATTGCCCTGTAGGGAACTGGCTGCTCCCCAAAACTTTTTTACTGATACATTTTGAAACACCCGATGAATCAAGTGCCCTTTGCCTGCCAAGAAAACTCTCCAGCCTCTGTGCCAGAATTATGTCTGCAGAAAGCTTTCCATTCGAAATGTATCGGAGCACAATTAGGAGCATTGTATTTTTCTGGCAGGGGGAATATTGTCCCTGCGCAAGCCTTCTGAAGGTAAATAAATCTCATACATTCTATAAGAGCAAATGAGTTTTACAGGACCATAAGCTGGATAATTCTGTCTTGATGTCTTGGCTGACTCACAAGCTGTTCATGGGATTCACTTATAGGTTGTGTCACTGATAAGACCAGGAGTTATCAAATGAGTAATGTGCTCACCTTTTTATGAACAAGTTCTCTTAGACATGTTAGAGGAGGAGACATATATTGACCAAAAAAAAAAAAAAAAAAACACATCGGCCCACGTTGGTGGTAGATCTAAATTTGATCGTTTTCCACAGACGGGAATTTTGTTTATCATTTGCTGTAAAGATTTTGTATTAGTAACTAATAAAAAGGTTTTTGAAGGTGAGCTGTCACTGGTGAAATGAGAGTGTTTTGGTTCCAGAGATACACCTATCCAGAGCTGATTCTCTCAGGAGGGGAAGTCAGAGGAACTCAGACAGTGATAAAAAAACAAAAAAAACATGTCCAGAAGTCATCAGAAGATTAACGATAAGTTCTGTCCACCACACTATATAGTGACGTTCTGATTGGACAGCATGTCTCTCCCTATCAGGCCATCACTGCTGCTCAAAGCCCCATGATTACTCTCTCTCTCTCTCTCTCCCTCTCTGATTATCCATCACAGTGTCCCTATTTTGCCTTTTATTTCTTTTTTTTTTCTTCTTATCCTTCTATTCATCTTTCTTCATAGTCCACAGTCTCACTCTTTCTCTCTTCTATGATTTCAGAGACGGCGGGGATCAGGGGTCTTCTGTGCCAACTGCCTGACCACCAAGACCTCACTGTGGAGGAAAAATGCCAACGGGGGCTATGTGTGCAACGCGTGTGGCCTCTATCAGAAGCTCCACTCGGTAAGGGGGGACTAAGAAAATAACCAGACAGGGGGTGGGGAGGGGAGAGGAAGGATATTTCACCAGCCCACCTACAGATTACGAAAAAAAAAGGAAAGTGCAGCTAAACAGAAAGGTGCCAGTGCAGCCATTCCTCTTGGTGCAGCTCTGACCAGTCAGCACCCTTGTAACTTTCTCACCTCCTCAATCAGATAATAGCCTCTGGAAGTAATCCTGTAGTCTGCAAAAGCCATGCTTCCCGGTTGTGTCCCAAACTCACTTATTTATGGCATTCCTTATCATGCCAGAGTTATGATGCCCAAAGTCAATAAGACAGATAAAATGTAATTTTGTCTTTGTATTGAATAGATTTGTAGACACATGGAGCAGTTTTCTCTTCAATTTAGTTATGGGTTATACGATTATTTGTGGAGACTGCAGAATCACAGAAAACAAACTCCTCCTCATAAACACTGCTTTTCTGTACTGAATCGTGAAAGGACTTTACAATTGGATTTAGTTTATAGCCCTACAGTTCTCTGCTCTCTGACTTCAGTTTGATCCGAATGAACAAATTTGTGTATGTGTACGTACGTGAACATTCATTCGCCTGTATTTCCACACTCGAGCCCTGCCCTGGAACCTTGAAGTGTGCTTGTGCCTTGATACAGTGTCTGGATAAACATGACGGGTAAATAAATTTGTCAACATGTGAGAAATTACACAGGTGAAACAGAGCAACCATTATGCCTGTGCCCAGAGTTTACTCTGCTTACACATTTAAGCTCTCAAGCTCAGATGGAACTGTGCTGAGCCAAAAGATCCCCCCACCCACCCCCACTCTCTGTTAGTATGAGAGGCATTTGATTTGGGAGGCTATCAGGCCAAGAGTCTGGGTGGTAGAGGCCTCGCAACAGAGTGTTGCCTGAATCACTGTGGTTAAGCAGGGTGAGGTGGATGCTCAAGCCATAAGGCGCTCTTTCAGAGGCCGTGCCACCAGATGGTGTGAGCAGGCTCAGGCCCTGTGAAAGAGCCCATCACAAAGGCTCATCCATCTAAGTGTCCACCAAATTTGCTGTATTATATATGCTGCCATATATAATGCTGTGCACCTGTACCATCTGTTAGCGTTCATCAGTGGAATAGCCAGTAATTAATTTCATGGATGGGTAAGGAAATATGCTATATTAAATCACTGCGTGATCTGTAGAGTTAAATTGAGAAGTCCAACACACTTATGCGTGTGAGTGGATTTGGTTGGATTCCGGACAGAACAAGCGGTGATTGCACAAATTTGTTATTTTAAACTAGAAGGCACAATCTACATTTAACCAATCTTGCTTTATTAATACCATTACCATGAAATACTTTTATGACAGCTCCACTGAAAATGTTTAAAATAACATGCTGGTAATAGGGGACACTGACATTTTATCTGATAAAACCAGATCTAACAGATCTTTTTCTTTTCCTGCAGTAAACCTTCGAAGGTTTACACCTCGAAGTCCCTGAGCTCACAGTGTAGCTAGCTGGCTTTCAAACAGAAATAGGAAAAAACATGATCCCCAATAATCCTGTTTCTAACCATAGCTGCTGGTAGCCTTGAAAGTGTGATTAAACAAACCAAGGGATGCGTTCATTTGATGTCTGATGAAGTTAAATATGGAATTGTAATGACGACTTTGTTTACCTTTTTTGACGCGCGTATAATCACTATACGCAACTGGCATCGGTGGGGAAAAAAAGTTTCACATTTGCAGTCATTCAACACATTCTAGAAATGATCCAGGAAACTACTTTTTATATTATCACCAATCATAAATGCTTTCTCTATCTATATTGACCTATTCACCTAAGATGTGTGTTAAATGATAAGCTGCTAGAAATAATATTCCTCCAACATGTTTTTCCTTGAGGTGCTGTTTGCACTGGACCATTAGACTGTTACACGTCACACTCCATCAGCACTTCATAAGCAAATTGGACAAATCAGGTTCCATCTGAGTTCACTTTTGAGCTTAGGGAGTAAGAGGGGTTTAAAAGACAGGTTTCTGACATGCCTGATCACAAGGTTCTTGGATGTTTCATTAATCAGCTTGACTGTTTATTGACCACCAGCAAATTCCTTTACTCTGATACTGCAGTGAGATTCTAGTGGTATTTTTATTCTTTTTGAACATTAGTCATTTCATAATATCACCTCATAAACCCATGCTGTCATGGTCTTTAAATGGAGGTCCTTGTGCCAGAACACATTGCTACAATAAATGTCTTTCAGATTTTATCTTCTAATAATAGGACTCAACATGTGCACTGGGTATGGCCTGTGTAACTGCCCAATATAAAACTCTATGAGAAGCCTCTGTTTCATTTTTCACGCAAGACTCTTTGACATGGCAGTTTTATTACGTGGGACAGACCTGAAGAGCAAAATATTGCCTGAAAGTTTCACATAGATTAACTCTGTGACCCTCTGGAAAAATATCGAAAAGGAATGAACTTAAAAGCTAGAAAGGAAAAAAAAAAAAACACTTTTGGAATAGTTTTGCTCATGAACTGCAAATTTAATTCCAAAGACTGACCTCACACACACTCCTTCACGTTTCTCCTCCACACTTCCCACAGAAAGCTTTGTGATACAAAGCTTTAAACATGGAGGAGCCTGAGGAACAATGATAGTTTCTGAAATGCAGAAAGCAGCCACACGCAGGAGGACAATTGAAAAGGATTGCCAAGAGAGGAGCTTGGGGGGTGCTCAAGGTTGCAGAGCTTGGTTTCACCTTCTGTCAGCAGAGTTAAGCGCTGTCATCCATTGCCTCAAGGCAAACACAAAGCAGTTAAAGAATCTTAGATTTCCACCAACGTCTGGGGTTTCACGAGAATATGAAAAAATACAAGATCAGTCCTCAAGAAATCTGTCAACGGTGTGAACACCATGCATTTGGTCCTCGAACATTATCTATGATCAGATATCTTTTTGCGTTGTTTTCTGCACTGCATTTAAATTTTTCTATATTTGTGCTTAAAATTATTATTTTTCTTCTTCTTCTTCTTCTTTTGTCTTGACTGTGAAATTTAAAATATGCAGTATGACATGGCCTTGTTAGTGGAAAATGTCAGTCTCATCAAATCTGATATTCCAAACTCATTTTCCCAACATGTTCTTCATATCCTGTGTTGTGGTACCGTAATGGAGCACAAAGCGTGAAGTGCAACTTCATTAATTTATTCATGCGTTCATTTTTTTATTCATTCATTCATCGTCTGTAACCGCTTTATCTGTTACGGGGTCGCAGTGGATCCAATCCGAGGAGCAAGAGAGAAGCACTCTATATTTAATGCGCTTTAATAAAGCAGCAGCTGGAGCGTTTCATAATGCTATAAGCTAAACTTTAATTTTGTTATTGAAAACTCCTACAGTGGGAATAACTGAAAACCCAAATGCAATTTAGCCTGGATAAAGACAGAGAACGAGAGATGGTGGGAGGCAGAGAGGGGTGTGTATGTGCGTACGTGTGCACCGTGGGCCAGAACTGGTCTGGCAGTAGAGGGCACTCTTTCTTTTTGTCTGAGTTTACATGAAGATCATCTCTTTAGACATATGGCCCGAGAATGTTCACTCTCACATTGTCCAGTGCATGTAACATTAAGTGAACTTAATCAGTGCTGTAAAAATTTGCTAAATTCAAACCACAGCTCCAATCATATATGCATCTAATTATTTCTTAATTGAAAGTATTGAGAAAGGTTTGCATTACTTTAAGTGGAATTGTGTTTCTGATTAAATTGCCGTGTTGGGGGAAGAGATGATATGGTCCCTTTGTATCATCATCACCCACTCTGTCTCTCCATCCTTCATGATTCCCTTCTTCTTGCCTTCCTTCCTAATGCTGTGCTTTCCCTGAGAACATATCGATGAACCCTGGTGCAGTTACGGCAGACAGACAGCGGCGTGTTAGTTTTAACGTTCCCTGATGTATTTACTCATCACAGCCAGCATATGACTTGGAGAGGGGAAATCAGAACACTTTTACTTGCATTCTTGTGCCATATTCTCTCTCCTCAGCCCTGGGGGTGTGGGGGCGGGGGGGGTTGAGAACGATGGGACATGTGAAATGAAATAGCTTCACCTTCATCTTCTGCCTCTACCTTCCCAATTAGATGTGACTCCCTGTGGCTTGTGAAGGATTTGTGTAGAGCAAGAGACGATGTGGAGAAAGTGTGTCTAGCAGCAGAGTGGAACCTGATATGTGATGTGACACCTGACTGAAGTTTGCTACCCACATGCTAGAGCCAAATGGCATGATGCAATTTTAGGGCAGATGAATAGGTTGCAGCACAAGTTATGACACTGTGGACATGGTGATTAATGAAAGCTCATACAGCTGTTTTTCTTTCACTGGTAGATCTGCTGTACTTGCACATCATAATAGTATCCCCCTTATGCTTTCCCATCCATTATGCTTTTTGAAGCTGTCCATTAATGTTTCTAATGGGGTAATGTCAGTAAATGAATTTCAGAGTAGATACTTATTTATACAATAGATAATAAAGTATCAGTGTCTATATAAGCTGCCTGTGTAGCTCCGGAGTGCTAGGAGAATTGTACAGTAATAATTGTTCGTCATTTGATGAACAATTATTACACTAACCAAGTTAACACCTGGAAGAGTTGACTCATTGCAATGAAATTTCATTTACAGTAGCGACTGTAGTCAAGACACCTGTACGCCAGGCTTCTCTGCTCTTTACACAGGGTTCTTAAGTGTTGCCTGAGCATGCACACCACACTGCTTAATTGGATTCTCATAGTGGAAGCACAGTAGGAAATTGTTGATGCTCAGCAAAGAAATCACTATGAACATGCAATAAGACTCTGTAATTTTAGGGCAATTTTCCATATCGCTTTGACATTTGATTAATGTCTTTCAGTAAGCCAATGGAGTATAAATGCCTTGATGCCAAGTTTGGCAATGACTTTTCTCGGCCTTTCGTGCACCGGTGCGTACACCAAGGCCAGTCTTATGATTTAAATTATGAGCGTTGCAAAATCTAGCTTTGTCCTCATGCAAACGTTATAATAATGATCATCCATATATAATAATTAATCCTTTCTCCATCTTTCAGACTCCAAGGCCACTGAACATTATCAAGCAGAACAATGGCGAGCAGATAATCCGTCGGCGCACACGGAAACGCCTGAACCCTGACAGTGTGGCTTCAGAGCAGGCAAGCTCCAAGCAGCAGCGTGTCAGCACTGAGGATCGGCTCAATGGCAGCCCATTGGAGCGCAGGTCTGACGAGCCTGGAAATGAGCCGCACGCCCAGCCAGGCAAGGGCCAGCCAAGCCCACGCTCCACCCACGCCTTCCTGCTTAGCCAGACGCTGGAGATCCACAAGCGCATGCCACCCCTACATGCTCACAAGAGCCCTGGCGACAGCACAGGACCTGAAGGCAACGGGCCAGGTATGGGTACGCAGGTCGCTTCTGAAAGGGGTAGTCCCATAGAGAAATACCTACGTCCATCCAAGCAGGCCAGCTACTCACCTCCAGGCAGCCCCATTGAGAAATACCAGTACCCTGTCTTCAGTCTACCGATTGTCCACAGCGAGCTCCAGAACGAGGCCGACTGGCTTCGCTTTTGGACCAAATACAAGATGGCCGTGCCAGGAAACCCAGGCCATTACCTTGGCCTACCTAACCCGTGCCAAAGCTTCGTGCCTTACCCCACCTTCAGCCTGCCCCCTCACTTCCCACCACCTCCGCCTTCTGGACCCGAGAGCGACACCCCTCTTGACCTGGCCATCAAGCATCATTCCAAACCCAGTTCCCTGCCCAACGGTGCCACCATGCCCAAGGAGAAGGTCCCGCTGGAAAAACGGGCATCTCCCCTGGCAAACAGAGACAATGAGGCCAAAGAGGAAGATGGTGCTGTCCCACAGCCCATCAAACCGGAAAGGATTGATCAGGGCACCCAGGATGAGCTGTGCAGTAAGTGTGCCCACTGTGGCATCGTGTTTCTAGACGAAGTTATGTACGCCTTGCATATGAGCTGCCATGGCGATGGCGGACCCTTCCAGTGCAGCATCTGCCTACATGCCTGCGCTGATAAGTATGACTTCACCACCCACATCCAACGAGGGCTGCACCGCCCTGCCCCTGACCCAAATGCTAAGGTCGCGGATGAATGAAGCACAGTTACAGCATTATGGAAGGAAGCTAATAAGAGACTCAGCAGGAGAAAAACATTGTACGCATGAATGCGTGAGATTTTTTTTTCTTCATTGATCAAAATGTGCCAAGATGCCTCCTGGCACCTCATCAACAAATTTAATGGCCATTGATAGACAGCATTTCTATTCAGACCCATGGCGACAGACTCTTGTCTGTTTTTTAAAGAAATGCCTTTAAGGAAAATGGTACAAGTAGGTTATAAATTTAGCTATTATTTTTTGTATTTCTTTTAACCCAGACTTTTCATTTTGACAAAGCAGTTCAGTAAGCTGGGTACATCTACTCAAACTGAATTCTGTTTAATGTATCAGGGCTGTTCCCAGCCTCCTGGAAAGTTCTCTCACCTGGTTTTGAACAAAGCGGGGATGTAGGACTCTGTGTGGCAAACTGTGCAAACAAGCCAGTTCTTTGTCACTATGGCAACACCATAAGTGAGTTTCATCCTCAAAACCAACATCCTCAGGGAATGTATATGGCTGAAATAGATGACATTAGTTTAGGCCTTTCCGTCTCTGGTTAACATTATACTAAATATCTTACAGTTTAATGTTGCTTTTCATAATGTATATTTTCCCCTTCGAGAAGTAGTGTTGGATTACTGTTGTTACATAATTCCATCGAGACATGTTTGCTGCTGCCTCGGTTGCTGAGATGGTAACCTGTCACTCTAGAAATTTGGGAAGGAATTTAAAAAAAAAAAAAAAAAAGAAAAGATATTTTTTTCTAAGTTGATAATAGGAATAATCATATTACCAGTGCCTGATAAAGTATTTTCTACCTGATATGTTGATATGCAACATTGAACTTGCATCTGAATAAGGGCCTTGAGCTTGGCTCTGAAAAAGTTTACATTTGCAAATGTAGCAAACAAGGTAATGAAGCAAACACCTGCTAATTTTGTTTTTCTTTCACATAAAATGGAAAGATATGATCATCCGTAGTTTTTCTTGTTTGAACTTTTTAAAGGTGGACATTAAGCAAAAGTTTATGTTTATCCACCAAAGGCACTATCCATTCCAAGCATAGTTCTTTATGACTTTGTTCAACCATCTTATTTGTGTTCTTATGCTTTGTAGTTAAATAGCTTGTTGTAATGGACTTGCATTTCCTTGTATTTGTCTGTCGGCATTGAACAAGGGAAGCTGATAAAACTCATAAGGCTTTATGTGCTAATTTTGGTGTCCTAGAGCTATGGAGGAACAGCAGCTCACACATTACCCCCTCCACAACCTCTCTGGTCTTTCAACCAGCATGGATTTGATTGAATTCTCTGTGGAGTTCTTTGGAGAGTCAGCATTGTCTTCTGATTGTTCATATGAAACAGATATGAAAACTGTTGTTAATATTTAGTAACTGCAGGTGTTTACAGTGCCTTTTGATGAAACTTTTCTTAGAGAGGTATAACATTGATCTGCTGTTGTAAGCTACACTTTGGCTTACACTCCCCTTCACAACTCTGCATCATATGGAACAAATAACTGAGAACTGTGTCTTACTTATAAAACAATTTGCCCTAAAATATCGTGATTATGCATTATTACCAAAACATGATCATAAGGTCAACAACTTAAGTTATTAGGTGAGCACGCATTTCACTTTTCCACTTATTTTCGAGTTACTTTTTACACTCCGTGTTTGGTGTAACACAGTCCACATCAGCTCACGGTTTTGTGTGCTAGCGAATGTGTGCGCACACTAATTTGTTTCACTGTATGTTTCTCATACCCACAGTCTCTTTTATTAGCCATGGACTCAGCAAGCTGGGTCTTGTCAGGCTACACACAGACATTATTTATATGAAATGGGGATGTGAAAGAGAGAGAAAGAGAGATGCTCTGGATGTCTCGAGGACATCTCTACATTTCACAAATCCTCATGTATAGCCTTACAATGCTGCTTACCTGCAAAAGCCTCCTGGAAATAAAGTGTCGCTTTTTATTGGAGCATTTATACAGTTGGGTATTACGAAGATCTTTGTTTTCTGCAAACCTTACAATTTGTAATTATGTTAATGCTTGCACTTCAGTTATTCATTTTGTTTTTTGTTTTGTTTTGGGTTTTTTTTTTTTTTTTGCCAAGGAAGAAATGTGTTTTATTAGCATGCTATTACTATGAACAGGTACTCCATTGTAATAAGCAAACAAGATTGTGCCTTTTTTTTTTCTTTTTCATTTTGTTTTTTGAAGGCCTTGTATAAGGCTTTACCAACATTGAAACACAAAGGAGTATTTGTTTATGCCTGGAAGCCAGTTTGGCCCTCGTCAAGGCAGAAGACAAGACTATGTAAATGTTTTAACTATTATTTTTAGAACAATATTGTTTTTACACCTTTGCTGCATTTAAAGTGCATAGATGATGGTTTAGAATTTTCTTTATTTTGATTTTCTTCAGCTGCCACCTTAACATTTTTTGTGTTGTAGGTTTTACATGCAAAAAGATTAAAAAAAGATGGCAAAGATGTCTGTTACATCTAAACTTGAATAATGATGATGATAATAATAATAATAATGATAATAATAATAATTAATAAAGTAATAACGAAACATTTTGGCAAATTGTGCATTGTTTTGTTTGTGCGAATATGCCCTCTTCACATTTAAAACATGGCACGGTTGTACAGTGGGTAGAGTCGCCACCTCACTGTTTCAGGGAGCTCCAGGTATCCCACATGTTCTCCTCATGTCCACATGGGTTTCCTCAGGGATCTCTAGTTTCCTCACAAAACATGCCAGAAGGTGAATTCTCCATGCTACATTGCCCTGAGGGGTGTGTGTGTGTGTGTGTGTGTGTGTGTGTGTGTGTGTGTGTGCGTACATGTGTGTGGTGCCTTGCAATGGACAGACATCCTATTCAGGGTGTATTCCTGCCTCATGCTCAGTGGTCCTGGCATAGGCTTCAGATCCACCACATCCCTGACCAGGATGAAGCAGTTACTGAAGATGACCGTGTGAATTCAATTCAATTTTATTTGTATAGCACTTTTTACACTAGACATCGTCTCAAAGCAGCTTTACAGAAATATCAACACGGTATATAGATATTAAAGGTGCGAATTTATCCCAACT
>JANDJT010000141.1:13713107-13727149 GCA_024331685.1 Stegophilus panzeri | reverse complement strand
TCCTACTGGAACATCCAGACAGTAAGGCATTACAGTAATCTAGTCTAGAGGTGACGAAGGCATGAACTAATATTTCTTATCTTAGAAATATTTCTGAGATGAAAGAAGGTTATCCTAGTAATATTATCTACATGAGCATCAAATGATATATTGGAGTCAATAATCACACCAAGGTCGTTTACTGCTACACATGATGAAACAGAAAGACCAGAATGAATGAAACAGAATGAATGAAATGATTATCACTAATTAACCACAAAATCTTTGAGCTTTATTTCTTGGAACAAGCAAAACCCCACATCTCTCACCCATCAGCTCTGAAGATAACAGATCCCTAAGTCCACCAGTTAAACACCATGGTAGTCCAGACATGCACGTGACATGCATAATCACGATACAATCCAAACTGAACCTCTCAGAGACATTATTTTTGTATCTCTTATCTCTCTAGGCTGTTGTTTAAGGGCTCAAGTCTCAAAGAGCTCAAAATACAATTCTATTGTAAATATAATTAAATATACATGTGAATATATACAATTACGGTTTATGTACATTTTTTCTAAAAAAAAAATATGAGAATTTAATATGATCACTATTAGAATTGTGTAACCTTTAATTCTAGTTTTAAAGGAATCAGGCTAACTTAATTTGTTTTCATAATTACAGTTTTATAATGCATTTATTTTCCATTTAGTAATTGTTATATCAACTCAGTAATGCTTTGCTATAATCTAAGGTTTATTATACACAGTGTTGCTTTTTGTTAGCTTTGGTTACAAGCAGTTTATGAATGGAAATTCAATGTTACTCATAAATAACTCAATTAACACAAGCATTTCAGTTTCTCTACCCCATCCAGGGTGTCCCCCGCCTTGTGCCCGATGCCCTCTGGGATAGGCTCCAGGTTCCCCGCGACCCAGTACGGATAAGCAGTACAGAAAATGTATGGATTTCAGTGTTTCTAGCAATTATTCTGTTTCAGTTTCTGTGAGCTACAAACTGTAACCACTCCACATTTGTAGGGATTACATTTCTGCCATTTGATTTTAACAGCTGTTTTTGTCTTGAGACGCCTGATATTTAGGTCCCAATTACTTGACCTTTTTAACAAGCTGTTATCTATTTACATGTGCTTAAGTTTAGGAAGTCACATAGTAAATGTGGATGCCAAAATGTTATTTAAAGCAGAAATTTATTATAAATTAGGTTTGACATTAACAAGAAATGGACCAGATTTATTAGCTTAATTGAAAAATGTGACATTAATTTAATCTGAAACGTCTTTTAATATAGTCATTATATACATTTTGTCTATATATACACTCAGAGTCCACTTTATGAGAAGCACCTATACACTAGGACATTCATGAAGTTATCTTATCAGCCAATCATGTGACAGCAGCGCAGTGCATAAAATCATGCAGATACAGGTCAAGAGCTTCAGTTACATGTTTACATGAAACCTCAGCATGATTTCTCAGTGTGTTTTCTGTGACTTTGATTGTGACGTGGCTGTTGGTGACTGATGGGCTGGTCTGAGGATTTCAGAAACTGCGGATCTCCTGGGATTTTCACTCACAACAGTCTCTAGAGTTTACTCTGAATGGTGCAAAAAACAAAAAACACTGAGAGAGAGAGAGACAGTCCTGTGGGTGGAAACGCCTTGTTGATAAGAGAGATCTGAGGAGAATGACCAGACTGGTTCGAGCTGCCAGGAAGGATATAGTAACTCATATAATCACTCTTTACAGCCGTGGTGAGCACAAAAGCATCTCAGCATCATGCTAAGCAACTTAATGGGCAACATTTAGGGTTTTATATCTCAGAATGCACAACACACCAAACCTTGAAGTGGATGGGCTACATCTCACCCAGACTCACCCAAACTGGACGACTGAAGATTAGGAGGAAAAAATCACCTGGCCTTTTTCCAGTCTTCAGCTGTCCAGTTTGGGTGAGTCTGTGCCCATGATAGCCTCAGATTCTTGTTCTTTGCTGACAGGAGTGGAACCTCATGTGATCTCAGGTTTGGTGTGTTGTGCGTTCTGATATATAAAACCCTAAACTTCCCCCATTATGTTGTTTAGCAACCAAAGCTTAATATGCTACATCGCGTGGAGGAAGAATTATTCATTGTGAATATTATTAATAATACATTTTTCATTATTTGCATCTACATACATGTGGTGGCCTACTTGTTTCTCTTTTGTATATATCTCAACAAGAAATAAAGCTCTAGCATTTTAAAGTCTGGTTACCTCCAAAAGTGAAAAGGGAGAAAATTCCATTAAAAAATTTATTTCCAAAAAGTTTCACTGAGACAGACTAATTTCTATGCAATTTATTGATTACAAATTCAAATATGAACATGAAATCAATCTTCAAGCCTACAAGCCTTTTAATAGGCTACAAACTAACAGGCTATTCAGAAGTCCCGCCCATCTGTCAGTCATTCCATGTTTAATAATATTTTTGTAAATAAAAAGTTTGTATTGTTATTATATTATGTTTATTATTATTATTATTATTATTATTATTATTATTATTATTATTATAAAAATGTGCCCTTAATAGCACTGCTGTCTTTATATTATCTCAGTTGGAATGATTTTAACCTATTTTAATATTATACGATTGCAAGCCCTACCCAACTCTACATTTGTAGCCTATTGAAAACAATACATTAGTGATGTTTTAGTAAAAAATAATTCTTAGAAAATTCTCAGATCAGTCTGTAGTCTCCCCAGGTCTGTAATTTTCCCAGGCTGTCTCAAACATACATCTCTGCCCTGTCTACAAATCCAAAATGAGGCATTATCTTTTGCCTTCGTGAGTTATCTGAGAATTTTGTGTTTCCTGACACATAAGGCTGCAGTCAAAAAGACCAAACAGGGATAAGCAGTGACACCTCTGTTGATTCTGCTGTTTCGGCATCAGTAGATTCAATTGAAAACCAGTCTTTTGAGATAAAATCCAGGATGGATACTTTCCAGACCTAGCATAACCATTTCTTAACGGAGTCGGTTATGATGTTAGCCAAAAATTGAGGACTTAATGGATGTCCTCTTTTCATGCTTTGTTCCCTAAGAACTTTTGTTCACTTTCACTTTGAGAAGTGTGCAGTCTACCAGTCTGGATAAGAATGAGCTTTCCTCACTTCATCAAAGGAAAGGGATGTTGATAGAGATCGAGGAGCTTTCTCCAGAAGGACTTTGAAGGCTTTTCATGGGGTTTCTTTTGTGCTAGGAGCTGGTCAGCCAGAAACACAGGAGCTTCACTGCTCATACTCACTGATAAGGTGGTTTTGGGAAGACACTCATCAGGAAGTCCTATAGAACTGAAGTGTGCTGTGGTTACATGTGGTTACTCCTCGTCCTTGCCACACAGAGGATGTATTTTTCTGCTTAATTGCAATGCCTATATTTACATCTGAGTATAACATTAATATCTTTAACTAGTACCTTGCAATTTCTCCGTTGTTGGCTGAAAGTGTGGAGTTGTGCTTTCAGGTCATAAATGTATGAAATTTCATTTTTGCTTTGTGACGGTCCCTGCACAGCATCCAAATTCTCATGCACGACATCCAAGACACCACAGGGCTTATGCCCGTACAGTAAGTCAGCACCTGTGGAGGCTTGAACTTGGACTTAAAAAAACAGGGGTTCAAACCACTTATCCCAATTCTGAGCATCATCTTGCATGAACTTAAAAATAATATTTTTAAGCATTTGATTAAAACGGTGCATCTGTTTGCCGATGGTAAATTTTGGTACAACTCGGCTTAATCCCTAACAATTCATACAGCTGGCAAAGTGTGAGTGATATAAAAGTAGTGTCCTGGTCAGTCAGAAACGCTTTCATAATTACACAGCAGGAGATTACTTTCAAGAGTGCCTCCACAACATTGCATGCTTGTGAAGAGAAACAGCTTCCAGGTATCACATTTTATTGTCCACTAGAACAAACACACATCAATGTCTTTATGCACTCCATTCTAATGGCCCAAGAAGATCCATATGGATTCTTTGAAAGGGGACCTTGTATTTTGGAAGTCGGTGCAATGGCACTTTTGGGTCTGCCCGAGATTCCACCAGCTGATATTTAAGCCAATACAAACAGGCTATGAGAGGTTAGTGTTTAGTGTTTTTCCTGTCTTAAATGCCCAGCCATAGGATTATGGTGAGCCCCATGAAAAAGCATTAACTTGTGGCATTTTGGCACCAGCAACTGGAGGCATTCTTCTTTGGATTGAGTGTCCTGCATAACTTGATAGACCCTATCCTTGATAATTGAAAAGTATGGGTAGCAAAGTGCAGCATTTGGCTGGGCTTGCTAACCAACAATTGCTTTTACTTGGTCAAAAGCGTGCTTTAGAGTTTCATCTCACAACTGCTCCAAGGGGAAACAAAGCATAATATGTACCTCCTTGAATACTCATAGGTATGCGGTACACCCCAGGTCAATCAGGATAAGCCTGTGGCACGTCAGATAGCTGGAGCACTTCCCACTTCCTTGACTGGACACTGGTCCTGGAAATACCTGGGCTCTCCACAGCACCAATATGCCTGCCTAGGCCTTAGCCCTGAACCTGTGGCTCCCTGAGTGCCTACCCTACCCATGTGGAGAGAGAGAGGAGAAGTAGGAGGTGATGGAGGGATTGGGTAAAAAAAAGAGTAGAATCAAAGCTTGGGCCCAGGAAAGAGGTTTAGGAGGTAAAGAGGGAAAGAGAAAAAGGGTGAGAGGAGGCACCACCTACCAACAGATATGCTGATTTTTGGTCCTCTATCTGGATTTATGGGTCCAACATCACTGGCAAGTGACACTAGACTTATTCCGATGTTTTCACTGGTTATTGTGCAACAAACTGCTCCAGCACCATCTGGTCCATGATGTTGTACCCTTCAGTCAGCAGCCAATTGCAACAAGCATCCTGAAGCTGCTGGATAATCACAAAGGATTGATCGCCCTCACACTGTCAATATCGCCAAAAGAAAGCCAGACTAAACTTTGTGAATATCAAATATCCAAATCTTATGTTAGGAGGAGCTATGGTTTTTGCTTTAAAATAGAATTACTCATATTCTCAGAGGTACTCAACACTGACTTAAAAGTCTATCTTTACATAAGTATCACTACAATTTGAAAGTTTGCTACTGTTTGCTCCTGTGTGGCAAAACTCAACCATTCTTCAAAAAGGAAAGCACAGTTAGCTAGTCAGGTTTTAGACATCTTTAGGAAGACTGGGTTTTTGCCACAGTGTTTTTAAACTGGGTCCTAACCCAAAATGATCTTTGCAGAAAGCCTAGACATAATTCATCCATCTATAATCCATCCACCCATCCATTTTCCATGCCTCTTATCCTACACAAGGTCACGAGGGAGCCTGGAACCTATCCCAGGGATCTTGGGGCACAAGACAGGGGGCACCCTGGACAGGGTACCAGCCCATCACATGGCACAATCACACATACATTCACACCGTAAACATAATTCAAAAATCAGATATAAAAAATCTAACGTAAAAAAAAAAAGATCAGATATATTTATTGTTTGTTAAAGTTGAGGTGTTGATGTATGTTATAGGTAAAAAAAAAAAAACAACAACATCATTTTGGCCAAACCCCAATTTTTAAAAATTTTTTTTTACTGCCAGAATTTAGCCACACCAACATTTGAGGTTTTCCACACTGCAACATATATAGGGTTTCAGCATGAAATCAGTTTCTAAAAGTTTTTTTATGTGCTTTATCAGGTTACCTGTCAGTTAGCAGCATAACAAGGACATACTCCTGGTCACTGATAAACAGAAATGACTTTTAAAGTCCTCAGTTTGTGATTTCTTTGTCAGCCCATTAAAATATTATTATCTCTGGTTTTGTAATAATTAATGACACATTTTCAGAGAGTGATCTTTATCATAACTGCTCTGTGACTTTTTTTTCCAATTATTATAGAATTGGTCACCCTGGAGCTGAGGTAGCAAATGCTGCGCCGATGCCTTACAAGAAAATTCAAGACAAGAATAGTCAATTTAGAGGGTGCGCCACTTTTTTTTTTTCTTGTGTAATTTGCCCATATATGAATACTTTTCAGAAATTCCTTGTTTGTGATCTGGAGAAAGTTTAGAAAGTGCAGGAAATTACTCCACATTCTGCTACATTCCAGTTTAACTTTTCATAACAAACTTTATCCATCCATCCATCCATCTTCTATACAGCTTAATCCTTTTCAGGGTCACGGGGAACCTGGAGCCTATCCCAGGAAGCATTGGGCACAAGGCGGGGTACACCCTGCATGGGGTGCCAATCCATCACAGGGCACACAATCACACACCCATTCATACACTACGGACACTTTGGACACGCCAATCAGCCTACCATGCATGTCTTTGGACTGGGGGAGGAAACCGGAGTACCCGGAGGAAACCCCTGCAGCACAGGGAGAACATGCAAACTCCACACACACAGGGCCACGGTGGGAATCGACCCCCGACCCTGGAGGTGTGAGGCAAATGTGCTAACCACTAAGCCACCGTGCGCCCCATAACAGACTTAACGCTAAGATATTGTACCTCTCCTAATGAACATAATGAGCTCCCTAATTCCATAAGGCTGTTCTTTAGGGTTTGAGAATCCTCGGGTAACAATTTTGAAGACAATAGAAAATGAAAATACACAAAAAGACAGCGCCCTTGACCCGCCACACACTTCCCAATTGGGAGAGTTTGCCAAATAACACACAGACAAACAAAGTTCACATGGCAAGATCTCTCCTTTATTCAAAGAAAGGCAGAATATATATCATGCTTGACACACAACAGAGACAATGGGTTAACTATTGATTGGCTAGGCAGAAGGGCATATTTGCATAAAACAAGAAGCATATCAATTTAAGACAGGAACACCATATATGGTTTTCAGGAAGTCATAGGAATATGAGCAAATGTAATTCAGGAAGGTATGCAAATGTAACTTCGGGGAGATGATGGAATGCACAAATGGTGAGGGGCTTTATCTGTTTGTACCTGAGTCAACAGAGGAACAAAGAAAAATGTGTTAACACAGGAACAGAGAGGGGGGAGTGTTCACAGTAAACTTATCAGTTCTATCGAACAACTGAAATGCAGTTTGACCACTCAGCTCTGTAGTGGTCTCTCTCACTGCAACCACTCAAAGCATGCAGCCTCTTTTTTCTATTAGCACATTATTAGCAGATTAAGTTAGCTATGGTCAGGTCAGAATGTCTAGTGGCTCTGAAGCTAATGGCTCTCAGTGATGCAGACAAAGAAATTGAATCAGGAATGATATCCTGAGTTACAGACTCCTACATGATCCATGGAGGCTGGAGCAAGTCCTTGTGGTGAAACAGTTATTACAGTTATAGGTTAATTTCAAAACTACTATGCATTGGTGTCACGATTCAAAGTACAGACGGAAGCAAGCGCAGATTCTTAAACATTTAATAACAAACATACAAAACACTCTACAACAAGGAAACAAAACACTGTGGCAAAGACAAAATACGGCAGCATAGACAAAGGTATAGTGAGATGATAACGTGAGACAAAGAGTGCATTGCAACCTGTGACTATATACAAGAGTTCTAATTACCAGGAATGTGAATCAGGTGCAGGTGGTCATGTGACAATGAAAAAGTGGCTGTTGGGAACTGTAGT
The DNA here is from genome assembly GCA_024331685.1 of Stegophilus panzeri. Classification (NCBI taxonomy): domain Eukaryota; kingdom Metazoa; phylum Chordata; class Actinopteri; order Siluriformes; family Trichomycteridae; genus Stegophilus; species Stegophilus panzeri. The sequence goes on along the minus strand of JANDJT010000141.1, from coordinate 13,719,474 downwards.
TCAGAGTTCCCTTACTGATTTCATGACAGAACCCCCCCCCAAAGGGTGCTTCTCCTGGAGCACCCAAAATGCACCTCTGGTGGTCCTGGCCCCCTGGCCAAAATGTCCCCAGCTGAACCAGGAGACTGAGCGGCATCCTCAGTGGTGCAAGAAAGCAACGCAATGTCCTCAGCGGAACAGGTAAGCAGAGCGGCATCCTCAGCAGGGCTGGAGCCTGCCTCTGCAGGGCAGGACAGCGGGACAACTTCCTCAGCCGGACAGGAGAGGAGAGCGATGATCTCCGTGAGGCCCGAGGGAAGCTCCAAGATTTCCGCGAGGTCATAGAGGGGAGCGAGGTTCTCTGTGAGGCCAAAGGGAGGAACGATGCTCTCCGCGAAGCACGAGGGGGAAACAATGCCCTCCGTGGAGCAGGAAGGGGGAGTGACATACGGCGCGCAACACAGGAGAGGAACAACGTCTTCAGCGGAACATGGAGGCAGAGCGATGACCTCAGTCGAGCAGGAAGGCAGAGCGACGTCCTCAGCCGAGCAGGAAGGCAGAGCGACGTCCTCAGCTGAGCAGAAAAGTGGAGTGCCTTCCTCGGCTGGGCAAAAAAGCCGAGCGATGCCCTCAGCAGTGCAGAAAAGCAGGGCGAGTTCCTCAGCGGAGCAGGCAAGCACAGCGGTGTTGTGCACGGGGTTGGAGAACAGAGGGGAGCACTTGGGTGTGTTGGGACATGGAGCAACATCTTCGGCCAACCAGGGCGACTGAGCGACGTCCTCAGCTGATCCGAAAGGCTGGACTAGATCCATAATAGGGGAGGGACGGTGGGAGATGGTACCAGCCCAGTTAACAGGCTCCCACTTGTACCCAGGCTCCTCCATATCCTCCTCCTGTTGGCGTAGCGTAGCGTAGTTCTCCGCGAACATAGGTGGCAGAGTGAAGCCCAGGTATTTCATGGTGAATCTGCTGCTTCCGAGTTTTAGGTCTCACGTTCTGTCACAATTCAAAGTACAAATGGAAGCAAGCACAGATTCTTAAACATTTAATAACAAACATACAAAACACTCTACAACAAGGAAACAAAACACTGTGGCATAGACAAAATACGGCAGCATAGACAATGGTATAGTGATACGATAACGTGAGACCAAGAGTGCATTGCAACCTGTGACTATATATAAGAGTGCTAATTACCAGGAATGTGAATCAGATTTCATGACAATTGGGAAATGGTAGGATCAAGGAGTAGTTAGAAACATCTGTCCTATATCATGGGATATGTAAAGTAATGCATGACATGTTCTTATCATGGGTATTGTCATATCACAGCAAACCAGTGACTCTCATTTCCCAGGATGCACCACGAATTACAAACATGGCCGAAGAGGACTACACTTCCCACACACACACACACACACACACACACGTACACCTTCTCTGGAGTTCTAATCACACACACCTGTTACCAATCTCACACACACTCACTCCAGAGTATATAGAGACTGTTTCAACACAATGACTTTGTGAAGTATTATGCTCAGTTGCCATAGTCTTGGTCATGTACTGAGCCTTTATTTCTAACTTTATGGTTCATGGTTTTGATCTGGTTCCCGTCCTCGTTATGTGAGTCTTGTCTTAGTCTAGTTTATCCTGTTTGCTGATTGCCTGACCATTTGCCTGTTTTGATCATGCTATTGTTTCATGATTTGGATTTGTCTGCCTATAGCTCCTATATTAAAACTCTTATCTGCATTTGCATCTGTTTGCACCTCCTTACATGACAGAATACTTTGCCCATTATGGATGCAGCAGGAGAGCGAGGAGAGCATCATGCCAGTGTACATAGGAATGTCTGGCCACCATTCATGTCAGTCCAGTTTCCCCAGTGGATAGACATAGAACTCCCGGACCCGAATTATGGATTGGGCGGCTATCCAAGGCAGTTCATGTTTCACTGCTATATGTACTTTTAGAGCCTGGTGAACTCCAAGCCAGACAAGCGGCAGTGGCTCGGGTTCATTGTGTCCAGGCTTTATGGCCCGGCTCATGATTCGTTGGAGCATCTGGCCAATACAGGGTCAAGTGCCCTAAACAGTGTAACTCAGTTTGCGGTACTATTTATGAAGGAGTTTGGGCGTCCAGGGCAGAACTACAACCTGGATAAACCTTGAGGGGAGTCAGTGTGAAGAGCAAACCTGATATGCCATTCCACACCTTTTATGAGTGGATCGACAGGTCAGCCTCCATAGTTTAGCTCCAGCACTAGGCCGACAGGGCGGCAGTAGGGGTGATACAGGCATGCAAGACCGAGGGCTGCCATAAAGAAGCCACCCTACAGTGTCCTACATGCAATAATCTTAGCATACCCAGATCATATTTCTGCTCTCAGGAATGTTTCAAAGGCAGCTGGCGTGCCCACAAACAGCTCCACAAGAGAGCAAGAGCAAAGCTCCCGCCTGAGACCCACGAGGTGGTCTCACCTGTCGAGCTCCAGCCGGAGGTAACATGGCAACTTCCTCACCAGAGCCCCAGCATGAGACCCACAAGGCTGTCTCATCTCCAGAGCTCCAGCATAAAGTCAGGTTCCTGTGCGAGGTCGAAGAGACGGCCTCTCAGGCCACGTTCCTGTGCGAGGTCGGAGAGACGGCCTCTCAGGCCACGTTCCTGTGCGAGGTCGGAGAGACGGCCTCTCAGGCCACGTTCCTGTGCGAGGTCGACAAGGTGACACTCCAAGCCCAGTTCCAGTCTGAGATCGGCGAGGTGACCTGCCACGCCAAGTTCAAGTCTACGGTTGCTGACACAGAAAACTAAGTTCTGCTCACGCCTGAAGCCGACGTCATGACCAACCAAGTTCTGCTCACGCTTGAGACTGACGACACGGCCAACCAAGCTCTGCGTACACCTGAGTCTGCTGACACAGCCAACCAAGTTCAGCCTGCAGAGTCGATGGAGAATGACTCTTAGCCTCTCTGCGGAACGGATGTCACTCTGCCTTCCTGCTCCACTGAGGATGTTGCTCCACACTCAAGAAAGGCCGATGAGACGGCCCACCAAGTCAAGCACCTGTCTAGAGCTGACGACACAACTTCCCAGGCCTGGGTCTTGCCTAATAACCCCGGTGAACCAGCCCCAGCCTCCTGTCTGCTCCTCGGCTCCTTGAGGAACCTGCTATTTGTAGGACAGTGCCTGCATTGGAACCTGAGGGGCTGTGAGGACATTTTGCCCCGGTCCAGGACTGCCGGGGGAAGGAGTGTATATTGGCGCTTGGGGAGAAGAGCCCTTTGGGGGGGTTGTCTGTCATATCCCAGCCAACCAGTGACTCCATTCCCCAGGATGCACCATGAACTACAAACATGGCCACAGAGGACTACACTCCCCCCCACACACACACGTTCACCTTCTCTGGAGTTCTAATCACACACACCTGTTACCAATCTCACACACACACACACACTCCAGAGTATATAGAGACTGTTTCAACACAATGACTTGGTGAAGTATTACGTTCAGTTGCCTCTGTCGTGTTCATGCCTTATCTGCATTTGTTTCCGTCCTCAACCTCCTTACGTGTCAGGTATGTGATTATCCAACTCCCTTATTATTTTAATAAATTAACTGATACCAGCTTGACCAGCTCAACCTGTGTTTTGGTAGCTGATATCTGCTCTGAACAAGCTGGATATTTCAGCAGAATTAGTAAAAAAAAAAAAAAAAGATTTAAATAAATGTACAATCATATTTGGATTAACAAATACAGTAACATTTCATTAAAGTAGAATTTGAAAGTGTTTCCTGTCTGTTTATCCTGACAACAATCAACATTCCAGTAATATACTACTTTACATACAAACCGATAACAAAAGTCAGTGCACTTCGACGTTGATAAAACTCACTGAAGGAATTCATGGTTATTCATGGTCAAGTAAAGGCATTCGAGAATTTTGACTACAAAACACAGCAAAAAGGTGAAAGTATCTATTACAGCTCACAATGTAGACCTAGAAGAGCCGGTTCAAAGTGATTCGTTTGTGAAGGACAATTCACTATTGGTGAGGGAGAAAGTGAGAGAGTATGATATAAAATCATCATAAAACAAATGGAGAATAAATAGCACATCTGTGAGATGATCTGTATATGGGTACCTGCAAACTGTTGTAAATGTAAACGGGGAATGAGAGTAAGACAGTCCAGTCTAATACTATAATGAGATAGTGTTTTAGCTTTTTTTTTCTAAGGCATTTATTTGTTTTCTGATTAGATTGCTAGCTATTTAATGAGTATCAGCCAATATATCTTAATTTTAGAGTTTGCATCATTACACCATTGTTTAGCTACAGAACTCCTGATAGCAGGCTAGTGGATAGCAGGTATCTTTGTTGTGTTCTTGTGTGCTTTATGCATTTAAAACAGGTGAAAATTCAGATGAAGGTGAGTCTATTGTTACTTTATTGTGTGTATTTTATCCATGGATTAGTGTAGTTTATCCTCTTCTGTGTTTTAGTTTAGAGCTCTAATGTAGCCAGCTAATGTCTAGGATGTTTCTGGTGGGTTTCTCTATTTTATGCATTTAAAACTTGATTATAACAGGCAACAGTGAGTCAACTGTGGCTTTTGCTTGCCTAATTGTGTGAATATTATATCTGGGTTTTTCAGTATTTGGTAATACGGAGGAGATGACAATAATGACACCAGATAATTATGTCTTCTGATTTGCAGATACTTGGGCCACATCCCAAACCACTTTATTATATGTATAGTGTAGTATGTTAGTCCCCCAATCATATCTCTACTGTTACTATTTAGTGCCTAGAATGTGGTTTACTTCATACATTATTATTCAACCTTAAATTCTTGTTGAATATGAACTAACTTGGCACTTAACCATCAGATTAATCTGCGTGGACACAAAGCAACCCATATAAAGTAGCTAGCTTTTTTTACCCAAAGAGGATGAAATTTCCATATTGTCCATCCAACAACTTTAAATAAAAACATGAATTTATGGGTTTAATTTATAAAAGCAGACCATGCCAGTTCTGTGTGACAACTTCTGTAATTGGGTTAACAGGCACTCCTCTTTTTCCCACATATTCAGCATTTCTGGACATCCACCACCATGCTCATCATTCTCAAGTCACACAGCTCAACAAAGCTGCATAGATCTTCTCTATCTCTTCAACACGTCTTCAGAAGTAATCACAATGAGACTGAAATCTAGCTTTACTGGCTCTTATATTTATAGTACCATCAGAGTGGTAATAAGTTCTTTGACCTGGGAGATGAATAGGCAAGGTATAGCGAGTTGATTCCCTGTTTGTCTTGAACTCCAGAGGCCATGAGATTGCTAGTAAAAAATGACTCCGAAGCTTGAGTGCTACTCCACAGTATATAGACTTGACATTTGTGAGGAGGGAGCTAATAAATCGCATTGCAGACATGGAGTAGTTCTGGCTGTGAATGAAAGTGCTGGGAAATTCATCCACTGGTTGGTTTTATATATATATATATATATATCTCTGTTGCAATTGGAAGTTTACATACACTCATCATAGACATGAATGTCATGGCAATATTGGGCTTTCAATAATTTCTTTGAATTTTTCTTTTTCTGGGGAAGAATGATTGTACAATATTCATCTTTTTAATAAATAAATAAAAACAAGAATTTGGTTCACAAGTTTTAATTCATTTGGGGTTTTCTGTAATCAACACAGGACCAAAAATATACACACAGGGTAAAAATATACTTACAAACACTTGGATTATTAATTCAGTGGTGTTAAAAGTTCCTAAATGTCCTTTAATTCCCCAAGTCCAAGGCCTCTTAGTTTATTGTTAGTGATCATGATTGACTACAGCTGGCAGCTTCTCTGTGCCAACATAAAAAGGGTTTGTTTGACAGCACTCATTGGATTGACCAACACACTATGGGAAAGTCCAAGGAGCACAGTGCAGATCTGAAAGGCCTGTGTCTTGATGATTACGGCTTACAGCTCATGGAAATCAAAAATCCAGTATCTCAAACTATTAGAATAAAGAATTTATAATACAGAAATGTCGACCTTGGGAAAAGTATGTTCATTTATGCACTGATACTCGGTCAGGCCTTTAATCCTTTTGCAAGAATTACTGCATCAATGCGGCGTGGCATGGAGACAATCAGCCTGTGGCACTGCTGAGGTGTTCTGGAAGCCCAGGTTGCCTTGATAGCGGCCTTCAGCTCGTCTGTATTGTTGGGTCTGGTGTCTCTCATCGATTCTCTATGGGGTTCGGATCAGGTGAGTCGGCTGGACCATCAAGCACAGTAATACCATGGTCACAAACCAGTTACTAGTAGTTTTGGCACTGTGGGCAGGTGCCAAGTCCTGCTGGAAAAGGAAATCAG
>JANDJT010000141.1:13702324-13713007 GCA_024331685.1 Stegophilus panzeri | reverse complement strand
TATATAATATGTGTGTGTGTATATGTATGTATGTATGTATATTGCAACCTATTGTAAATATTTGTTTTCTTGGTATCACGAAAGCTGTAGGGGTTGGGTGCTGTTTATTTTGAGTCGATCTTTTGTCCTCCTGTTTTTTTTGTCATACTCCTTTACTGTCGCAGTGGAAAGTAATCTTCTTCTTTTTGTGTCGAGGTTCCACTTCATAGTGGAACCATCGTGGTGGAAGGATTAGCCACTCAGCAGCATGATACTGAACGTTGCCCAGGGTGTGCCAGGGGAGGCTTCTTCCATGCACACATTCACACACCCATTCATACACTATGGACACTTCGGACATGCCAGTCAGCCTACCATGCATGTCTTTGGACTGGGGGAGGAAACCAGAGTACCCAGAACTACACTACCCAGCATCCCCAGCATGACACATGGCTCAATCACTCTCACCTGTGTCTCCTTATTCCTTGTTAGCATCACTATTTATTTGTCAAATTTTTGTCTCATTTGCTGTTTGTTGTTGGGTATGCCACAGTATAGTTTATTTTTCATGTTTTCACATTTTTGTTTAGTTTTGTTTTTTGTTGCTCTATTTTATTCAGTAAATTATCTGCACTGGCATCCACCTCCTCCTCTAGTCCATGACTACTTGAGTACATGGTTCACTGTAATGGTACTTTTTTTAGTGTAGTTAAATCATAGTACTTTACTTAAGTTTTTCTTTTTAAATAAAACTTTGATTACATTTACTTTTTAATCACTGTTGCAGAGTAAACAAATGTATACAGATTCATTTAAACATGGTAGACTCTAAGCTAATTAAGAAACTGTAGGTGCAAATTTCAAATAATTCAAATTCGAGATCTAATCAGAATAAATCTGTTTCCTTCTGAAGGTCACGTTAGGCACCAAGTGCTTAGTCAGCAGCAACAATTGTCTTTTTTATGTCTGTTTTATCTTCACTTTTTAATGTTTCAAAGGATAGTGTGATAATGCTGATAATGACAAATGATTTGAGTCAAAACCTGTGGAGGTCAGTATTTCACAGCTCAACATCCAACCTGTGGAAATATATACAGGTAAGCCATTAGCTAGTGAGTGAGCTAGACTACTGTAGCTAGCAAACACATGTACATTTTTACACTATGAAAGCTCTGCATTAAACTTGAGATGTCAGTCTAGTTTTCAGTATTGATTGTTGTGTTAAATATATCTAAGTGTGTGTATATATGTTATGCTCATTATGTGTATGGGCCAACTTTGCTAGGTAACTTTGAAGCTAGAAATATGTATGAATTAACATGAACTAGTTAGCAAGCAAACCTACCAAGCTACTGAAAACCGAGCAAGTTTTGCCTAAAGTTAGCTAATGCTGGCTTTCCCTTTATATACTGTTTATAATTGGAGTGGTGTTCACTTCAGCATAACTCACTGGGTTAAAATAATCGTTAAAGAATGAATGCCTCAAATATTGAACATTTTTGTATTAGTTGTGTCAGTGTAGACGTATATATATATTTTTTTAAAGTAGTTTTTTTCACCACATGACCGATTACTGTTTGATCTACACTTTTGTTTTTTTAACGATAAACAAATGAGCGCATGGGGTTACATCAAGAAACACAACCAGCTGATTGAATGAAATGATTCATCATATTCATTTTAAAGGAGAAGAAAGTACTACAACAATTTACATTTTAAGAAAGCAATAAACCATATAAAAAGCTGTATACGGTTTTCACTGTCATGCATATCAGTAATTGCTGGACATTTTTATTACACAAGGCTTTCACTTCAGGATTTAACTTGACAGATAGATGAAAGTCTGACAGATAGAGACAGAAAATCTCATTTTAAATGAGCTAAACAGATACTCATCTCCTGAGAAAATAAACTGACATGGTGTAGAAAACCCTTCTGCTGTGGGTTTTGAATCTGCGCCTGCTGTAGTACGTGAAAACCATACGGTAGAGCAAAACACAGGGCTTAGGCAACCAGTGCTCAATTATTCAGGCTCATCTCTGATATGCTGCTGCCTAGAGCATGCACCACAACAGCTGGCTGTGGTGTTTTCGCTCTAAGGGAACAATAGCAGAAGTGGCGCACTCCACTTCAGGAGACATTCTCTGCCATATGGCTCACTGGCATGCATGCAAACTAGCTCCATTGTTAACAGGTATCACTGTACAGCTCTGGTGGAATGGGGGAGAAGCCACACTCCTATCAGAGTCAGAGACGATTAAAGAGCATGTTTTCTGTTAAGGATTCTTCTCTACTGGGGAACAGACATGTCAATTGCAGCATTTTAAGCCCAGTTCACACTGCACAGACAGACGCCAACCAGCACCAACAGACACGTTTTCGGGTTTTGTCAGATCAGTGTGTGACTGTCAGCGTCTGTTGGCGTTGGTTTTCACTGTTTGACTGAACATCGGTTTTTCTTGCATGTGAGGGCTAGTTCCTTATTTGGATTTAGCCTTATCACTGTTTGCAAGACTAAAAGACATAAAATATCATATATATTTGATATAAAATATAACTTTTGGCTATCTAAAATGAGACTTGCTAGCCAAGGTGTTGCTAGCCAAGCCTCACACTGACTGTTAGCTAGTGTTTGGAAGAATTGAGAGCTGTCAGCCAATAAGACTCAAGTATTTCCACATATTTTCCAGTAAACCCTCTCTGATTGGTCTCGCCTCCGTTCACTTAAAATCTAAAAATTTAAAAAAATTGTAAAAGGATCATCCATTTTTAAAACAGTCTGACTGTCCATCAAAATGTTTGTTGGTGTTTGTTGGGGCTGTGTGAACATGACAGTTGTGTTTCCCAACAAGGTGACAGGTCAAGGGAGTGGGGTTCATTAGTCTGCACTTCTCAAATTAACATTTAAAAAGTAGCAGGAACTCTGAATATATAATCATTAGGTGGATTGTATGTGAAACACACACACACACACACACACACACACACACACACGTGTACAAATACAATTGCCAGGTTTATGCAGGAAAACAAATCTACCTTACAGAAGATCATTGTGGAATTGAAAGTTGAACATTTTGGAAATATTGTGTCAGTACAATTTGTTACATTTATTATTATTAAAGCAATCTACAGAATCTAATACACATTATCCTGAACTTTTCAAATACTTGAATAGCCTAAACTAAAATAGAATTGTCTCCTGGTTAATGTTAATATCCAGAAATTAAATAAAAGAAAGAAAGAAAGAAAGAAAGAAAGAAAGAAAGAAAGAAAGAATAGATCTCACACCCCCATGAATGCAGTAAACCCCAGTCTTAGTGTCATCATGAAACAAATAATTATTATAATGAATCAATAATTATAATCATTGCTGTGCTGCTTGAGCGAACATGCTCAGCAGAACACTGAGAACAGGTCTGCCACAATAAAGGACTCCACCTGCTGCTATAGCACCCCTAGTGGCAGTGCTTAAACTCACATACATGGAATTAGGAATTTTCAGGTGACATATTTTACAACTCAAAACTGATTTCGCATTGCTTTAAAGTGACTGCATTCATGTACTTGCCTATGGAGCATGTTACCAGGCTAACTTCATTCATACTTCACATTTAATTATTTATTCAGTCTGGATGAAGAGGCAGCAGTGTATTTGTATGCTGAATGACAGAATTACTTCTGCTGAGAATTAACGAGAGGTTATCATGAGCAGAATTTCAAAGATCCACGCCTCATTTATCTACTGGCATCTCTGAGCTCTGACTAATGCAGGATGTCACCGGACTGGAGCTTAATTAAACACAAAGCAGACCTTGCTGTTCTATGGCTCCCGCTCACTGGTCCAGTGATTTTCCACAACATTTGCTGAAAAATTGCCCTTTTATACTGATGCAAATCAGTTGTGCAGATTACAACCCACATGATATACCGACTTCATGTCACAATGCATTTCTGCAGTGTTACTGATTACTGACTGTGCAGGTACACATGATGAAAGTTTTGTCAGACATTTGTCGGGACGTCAAACAAAGCACACGGGCACAGTATATTTTTCATAAAGCCGTAACAATGTCTTATTTTTATTTTCAGTATGCCTCGTTAATTTGGAAGTTGTTCCAACTCCAAAAATGAGTCCTCAGTGTTTTCGCATACTGGAAAAAAAAAGATAAACAGATAAACTGATGCTGCTACAAATCAAGGAATCTGGTCTGCATTTAAAGGAAAACCAACTGTCAGCTGCCAACAAAACTGAGCCTTTGACTTGACTGCACTTACAGGCGTCATTGCGGGTGAAATAATGGAAGTAAGCCATCAAGGGACTGAAAAGTTCTCCCACAGAGACTGCATATACACAGTCTTTAATGGCATAGTAATTATGCACTGTGGGCTTAATGAAATACATAACCTTCTAATCTGATTGAATTTTTGAATAGAAGATTACTCATGTTTGGGGTTCGCATTGATCTTTTCATGTTCTCATTTCATGATTTTATTCAACTTTAGATATCTAAAGCATATAAAGTTAAACATTTATAAGGATGTGCTAATGAAAGTTAAGCAGAACTAAGCAGAAATTGGAATTTCATCATGTATAAAAGAACTGAGTATGTTATTTAACTGATGAAAATCTGTCAATTCCTCTTCCAATGTCTTAGGTCTGAGTGAGTGTGCTTTGCATTTGTTTTAAGTGACTTATAAATGATGCATGATCAAATCCATGCATTTTCCCATCCTGTGCGCTAGGATTGTATTCTGTCCTACTTTTAAATCATTTTCCATAAAAAAGCTACCAAATAAAAACTATAAAACAATTATAATGGAAATAAGTGTGCAGACTTTAGGCTTTACAGCAGTACTTCATTTGTACTGGATCATACTGGAACAGTTCTCTTAGATTTGATGTGCCTGCATTCTGAAACTTATTTATGTGGATCCTTCACTTGTGCAATTTTTTCTCTTTTATTAAAATTTTGAATAATCATTCTTTGTGTAAACCTCCCTTCGAAAAATATAATCAGCTCATTTCCATAATGACCGATTTGCATGCTTGAGTTACCAGACATGATGCTCATGCATCATGGATAAGGTGAAAAAAGGCTGATGACTTTTTTTTTTTTTTTTTTTAAAGTAAGCAAACGTGTTGGGGCAGAACCAGATGCTAAAAAAGCAAGGGAGGCATCATTTCCGTTTATGAAATGTGTTGGCGCTTGATAAAAAATTCAACCCTGTTCTATATATGCGTTTTTGGTTTTCTAAAGGGCATCCGCCACAGACGAGCAAAGCTTTGTTCTGGAGTAATTTGGATAACTAGACAAGCTTAGAAAGCCTTTTTTTTTCATCGATATCAGTATTTATGTTCATGCACAACATGGGCTAAGTGACATACAACATGACAAAAGCTAGACGATGAGACACACTGAATGGGAAGTGATGGGAAGTGTAGTTCTGTGCTGTGTTACCATGACATCTAGTCAGTATGACAGTATTCAACACTACTGTATTACATGAATGGGTTTGGAGTTGTGTTTACATGTTCAGGGATCTGTTTCAGAGAATCCTTTTAGGTTGCAGTTGCAGTAGTTATGTAACTACAGCTGGGTAACAAATTAAAGATTAAAGGAAAAACAGTGAAGTAAATAAACAATAAAGGAAACCAGGGCCGGACTGGGACATAATTTCAGGCCGGGAGGCTCACACTCATTCAGGCCACCTTATACATCCACAACAAATTCTGAAACCATGGACAACCCTATTTTTTCTTTCCTAAATTCAATTTATTACACACAGTATGGCCATCACATAAAAACATAAACAAGCAACCTAGAGGTAGTGAAGCAGTCCTAATTTATATCAGCGTACATGGGTATGCCAAGCATTTAACAAAAGACAACTTTTTAACCTTAATGTGATTTGTGAGCACAGAATCTATATTTCTTTTAGTTAATATTAAAGCGTCATATTAATACAGTGTGATGCTTTAACCTGAGATTTAACCATATAATAGTTCATACAAATATATTAAAGCATATTTAATGTCTCTTATTTTACCTCTACCTGTCATCTCAGGTTGACCCTGAAATGTGACCACTGCACAGAACTAGTGCCAGGTTGACTCTCTCCACCTTATTGTGAAAAAAAATTAATACAACCTCACATATGGGCAGACATAAGTTTCTAAATTGCCTAAATACATGTTACCACAATACTAACTACATCATGAAAAATCCTAATATTGAACATGATGTGTGTGGGGCGGCTATGACTCAGGTGGTAGAGCGGGTTGTCCACTAATCGTAGGGTTGGCGGTTTGATTCCCGGCCCATGTGACTCCACATACCGAAGTGTCCTTGGGCAAGACACTGAACCCCAAGTTGCACCCGATGGCAAGTTAACGCCTTGCATGACAGCTCTGCTACGATGTGTGTGTGAATGGGTGAATGAGACACAGTGTAAAGTGCTTTGGATAAAAGCGCTATATAAATGTGCCATTTACCATGATGTTGCCTTTTATGACTCATAGCTTAAAAGTGTTTGTTGTTGTTGCTGCTGTTGTTTGCCCTAGCTGGATTTGTAATTTCAACGTTTAAAATAAAAACACGGAGGCCTCCCTAAATCTACTGTACGCACTTTTTGGATATTTGTCTGCTAAATTACTTAGTATTATAACTACACAGTAGATAATGCTGTCTTATAGCATATTTTGAGTGACGCCAGTACAGTAATAACGTTTGTATGGATGTATTTTGGGGACAATTTTCAAAAGAAATTGCGAACTGTATTTGCAATTGCGTTTCCTACTTGTGGACTCATAAATTGTGACATAATGCAAATGAAAATGCAAATTGTGTATAACTGTTTACGTTTTCGTTTACACGAACGTACCATGTCTGCCAAATTTCAAATAGAAACGTAACGTCCATTTGCAATGATATCAAATCCCTTTGCATTTACATTTCCAATGCCTTGCACTGAAACTACCAATCTGTTGGGGGTGGGAGTTTGTATTTGTATCTATGGGGCATGTTTGTATTTGGAAGTGATGTCAGTCACAGTCAATGGCCAAGAAGGAAAATGTGCTGTACAGATGATTGTGCCAATGCTTTATTTAAAGATAATGAAGGATAAATCTGTCACCATAAAACCAGAGATTTTGGCACAACACTGCTCGCATAAAGTTCTTCTAATAAGCTTATTGTTGCACCTGCGATCTAAGAAATACACTCCTATCATCAGGCGAGGTGGTTCTTCCTTCCTAATGGTGAATATTGTATTGAGGATTTAAGATGTGGAAGTGATATGCCATTAATTACCCTTGAAAACTCAACATGTGTCACATCAACATTCTTATCCTTGGTAAATTTTTTGTAACTAAATGATTCCCCAATAAAATTTTAACTGAAAATGTTACTCTTCTCAACACATTTTTTGTTAAATAAGGCCCTGTTTCTATGCAGTGCATACTTCTTATTCTACACAATACATACGTGAGGTGAAAACTTGTGTATAAAAGCCAACTTTCATGAGCATAAGGCCTGTTCCACACTGGATGCGCAGAGCAGAAGCAGCCTGTATTATTTGCGGCGCCCATGTTAACAGGTTAGAGCGTTCACACTGCACGCCGAGGTGGCGAGCAGTGCATAGCAGAAGCAGAGCAGAAGCAGCAGTGCTGCAATCGTTTCGCCACTGAGTTTATTTTTGCTGTAATGCTTGCTTGTGGAAAATGGCTAGTTTAATGGGCAATTTGTTACAGTTAAAATTAAATCCCAACAAAAACTTTAAATTATGACCGTGTACGACCCAAAGGCACTCTAACATGTGCTCGACTGTGAATGACATCACTTCCAAATACAAACACGCCCCCCATAGTACACTCCCACCCCAACACTGATTGACAGGTTTCTGTGCAAGGCATCGGAAATGCAAATGCAAAGGGATTTGATATTCTGTTTGAATTTTGTCAGGCTCCGTACATGACCCCGTGGAAGTGAAATATGACTGGATCACAATTTGTAAGACATGGTAAATGCAACTGCAAATGGACTTTGCATTTCCTGTACGCTCGTGTAAACGAAAACGCAAACAGTAATACACGATTTGCATTTTCATTTGCATTATGTCACAATTTATGCGTCGACAATCAGGAGACGCAATTGCAAACACAGTTTGGAATTGCTTTTGAACTTTGTCTGCAAAATATTTCCATATGTTTGCTAGTAGTGAAACTGTGGTGAATACTTGCTTAGCTAAGTTAGCGAACACAAAGCTACAGTATGTACATATGAGACTGTCCTGCACTTGAAGCCCTGAACAGGTTAGTAATTTTGTTACATTTTGCTGCTTCTTTTTAGAGAGCTTTCCTTTTGCGTGCCCTTTCCCTCTCGGCTCCACCTGGCTGCTTTCGCCCTATCCTCGCTCTGTGCAGTGATGACTTTCGCCGGTGCTAAGGTGAATGCTAGCGTGGCAAGTCAAGACTAACAGATTCATGGTTTATTATCGATTTATCGAATGCCGCATTCAGAAAGGATCACTTGAATACATAGGACAAGCAATAATATAAAACAATAATGAATAAATAAATAAATAACATAAAATAAATTCATTAATTAAACAGCAGGGCAGCGGGCCAAATCAGTCGTCAGGCCACCGGGAATTCTCATGGTGCTCCCAATGGCCAGTCCGGGCCTGAGGGAAACTACTTACACCTATCTATATAAGAAAATACAAGCGAACAAGAGAAACAGAAATGAGCGGATGAATTATAGTATCTAAAGCTGATGGATCATATTTTTTTCTTTTTTAAAAATCATATTAATCTAGAGGTTTAGTAAGTATATGATCTAGCAGCATACTAATATTCATTTGCTGTTCTTGTTTATTTTCTTATACTTGCTCTCAAAGGATTATTATTAGATTTTTCTTCTCCATCTTAAATATCAAGATTTGTTTTATTAATCTTTTTATTGAAATAGACTGGTTGGAATTACACCAAGTGGCTTAATGAGAGAAGTGGTTTGAAATAGTTTTAGCAATTACTAAGTTAATGTCTAATAATATACCTGTAATTGCTGCCAACTGTGGGCTCATAAATTGATTAGCTCAAGCTGGGAGCACATACAGTGTGCTACATGCTGACTCTCACCTTTGTACACACACTGCTTTGGCCTTCGTCACTCTTTCTCATCTTCTCAGCATGCTGTCACAATTACTGTTACACATCCTTGTTCTGTTTTACATGTGCTCTATATCCGACCACAAATGTAAGCATCAGCTCCGACATATGCACTTTGTTTTGACATGTGTGAGCTACACAGACAGATGACCTCTCTCCTCTGTATGTGATCACTGAGAGAATCTGGGCCTGATGAGGAATGGAAAATGTGAATTATAGCTTGTGTGGTTCATGGGAGACTCGATCTAGCTGTAAACATGGCAGATCCTCAGACTTTAGAGCATTAATTAGATCTGCCTGAAACTCCAGAGAGGGAAAAAAAAATAGAGGGATAAATTAAAGTAATTCATCCATAAGCATTCCTCCTCACATGTGTCTTACAGATTGAAGCGTACACTTCTTTCACCTTTGCTCATAGCTGCTGATTAGACTGGGGAGTTGCTCTGGCACATGTGGTGTAAGTTGGATTGACAAGCTTTGAAGGAAGACAAGGCCACAGGACAAGGGTCAAAGTGACTGCAGTGGCACTGTGTAAAGCCACTGATGTGTAGGTGATAAGGCTATAAACTGTTTAAGGACGTGCAGTGAATGTCCCTCTGCTGCCTTTGCCACTATAGAGTGTTGAATAATCCATAAAGCACAATAATACACAAAGCGCAGTAGCTTATGAAAGTAATTTTCTGACATTTGACATACATACACAAGTTGTGTTCAATGGTTTTATAGTTTGTTTTTCAATTGTCAGATGCTTGGTTTTACATTTAGAGAAAAAGCATCTACTTGTGGGAGTGTGACATTTTCCTTGCTCTCACATACAAATAAATGTTGCTGGGCTTCTAATGCATTTTTTTTGTGAGAGTGGGACCTCATTCTGCCACAAGTATTGACATTGGCATAGCAACAACCAAAAAGAGCTCTAGGATATGTTTTGTATTCACAAGGAATTCTATTATTAATTCTATTATTAAGTCATAAAGCATTTTAGCACTAAATCTGCAAATATTAATGGTAGTCCATAGAGCTGCAACAACTAATCGATAAAATTGACAATAATCGATTATGAAAATCGTTGTCAACAAATCTTATTATGGATTAGTTGGTCTGTGCGCGGTATATTTACTCATTACGTTACTTCTGTTCCGAAGATACGCTTCAGAGAGTAAATACTAAAATTTTGTCCCAAATGAAGTACTGTACACTTACACTATGTACTCTACCGTCTAGTGTGTGGATTTTAGTAAGGTGATATCATCTCAAATATAACACTAGCGGGTTTTTTAACTAACCGGAAATATAAGTCGCTTCCTAGTCGACGGCGCATGACGTCATACGCATGTAATGTGACGCCGCTAGCTTTAGCAGACACCCAGAATCACCGACAACGACTTTCTTCAGCTTACTGTTTCTGTCAGCGTTACATTTTATTCCCAACATGACCTCAGTCTCCATCAGACAGAGGAGAAATCGTCACGTGACTGGGGAAGAAAGTCCTCTAAGGCAGGGGGGCATTTTATATTAAACACCGCGGAGAT
>JANDJT010000141.1:13686363-13701696 GCA_024331685.1 Stegophilus panzeri | reverse complement strand
TGTGTAAAGTTTTAGTCTGAAGTTTATATTTGTAACACTCAGTTTGTGGATTTTATTTTAAATAAACAAAAAAAAAAGGAACTAAAGTTTGCCCCTCCCCATCCGATCGATCGAAAAAATTATCGGCCAACTAATCGATTATGAAAATAATCGTTAGTTGCAGCCCTACTAGTCCAGATGACTTGCAAGTCACTATGTCCAAATCACAACCTATCATAAATGTCTGTTTCAGCAATCAAATTAATGTCTCTAATTTATTTACTGACTACAAGCTTTACACTGAATTGTGTCAGTTGCACGAGAATTTCAATGATTGTGGAGTTACTTCAACTATTAAAGCAGTACTACTGTAGATCAAAGTTTAAACAACTCTCTGCTATTTGGCACCATGAAAATTGCAGTTCAGCCATGACAACTCTCAGAGTGAGATTGTGAGCTTTTATAGATGGGGATGGAGTGTAAATAGGTTTGGTCTGGCGGACGAGATCTGCTATGCTGCTGCTGCTGCTGAGCGAGTATGAATACTTGCGCTGATAGTCATGGACAGACATAGAAAGAAGAGAAACATGCTGCTGCTGAGCGAGTACAAAGGAGTACAGAGTTTCATGGCTGAACTGGGCATTTATGTATGCAGCGAAGATGAATCCATGAGTTTTATACATGAAACAGTTGCCCTCTCCACGGTGTAATTAACAGTTGTATCATTGCCAAGGATGGCATTTTTCATAATGGAACATCAACAGTGACTGACTAATGTAGAGGTTGTCATGGTAAACTCATAAATGAAAACCTATTGGATAATTGTTCTACTATGATAAAAAATGTTTTTAAAAAATAATTAAAATTTTTTTTTGGTTTGGTTGATTTAATACTACACTTAAACAAAAATCTAAATGCTGAAATGTCAAAAATATTTTCCTTTAGATGTTTACGAACTTGGATACCAACAAAGCCATACCTTACACTTTCAGAAAAAGGGTGCTAAACTATATCTTAGTTTTGCTGCTGGGATGGTGTCCTCAAGTGTACAGCTTTTGGACCTTTAGTATGTACTGTATCTTTAACCAAGAAATATGCAAATAGTGTACCTTTCACTAAAAGTTAATTATAGTCTAATTATGTGCCTTGTCATTTTTAAAAGAAAGCTATAACCACATTTCAGGTTTTTCTGAGAGGGTCTAGTCTGTTACATAACCGAGTAAATTCACTATATGGCCAAATGTGTGTGCACACCTGAGCTTCACACCCATATGTTCTTCTTCCCCAAACTGCTGCCATAAAATTGGAAGTACACACATGTACAAGATGTCTTTGTATGCTGTAGCATTGCAATTTCCATTCGCTGGAATTAATAGGGCTAAGCACCTGTTGGTGTGCAAGAAATCGAGTGGCCTGCACAGAACCCTAATCTCAACCCCACTGAACACCTTTGGGATGCATAGGAACACTGACTGCACCCCAGGCCCCTTCACCCAACATCAGTGCCTGACCTCACTAATGCTCTTGTGGCTAAATGAACACAAATCCCCACACCCACGCTCCAAAATCTAGAGGAAAGCCTTCCCAGTAGTGTGGAAGTTATTATAACAGCAAACGGGGGACTAAATCTAGAATGGGATGTTCGGTCATGTGGCTGTGCTGGTCAGGTGTCCACATTCTGGTCGTATACTGTATGACTGTGTGGATATTCTACTCACATATAGGTTAAACTAAAATGCAAATCCTGCCATTAATACACATGTATAAGCTATGCAAACTTTGCAGAAATATATTTGACACATTTAGATGATTGTTTTCATGTCTGAAATCAGCAATTTTCATTTTATTTTTCTGTGACATTGTGGATTGCAATATCGTGTATGAATTTACTGTTCAGACTGGAACTGCATCAGCCAATCACTGTCAGTATTTATGGAACATGCCATCTGTAGCAGGGGCGCATGGTGGCTCAGTGGTTCGCACCTCCAGGATTAGGGGTTTGATTCCCGCCGCTGCCTTGTGTGTGCAGAGTTTGCATGTTCTCCCTGTGCTGCAGGGGTTTCCTCCGTGCACTCCGGTTTCCTCCCCCAGTCCAAAGACATGCATGGTAGGCTGAGTGGGGTGTCCAAAGTGTCCGTGGTGTATGAATGGGTGTGTGAATGTGTATATGATTGTGCCCTGCGATGGATTGGCACCCTGTCCAGGGTATACCCCGCCTTGTGCCCTGGGATAGGATAAGCGGTGTAGAAAATAGATGCATGGATGGATGCCATTGTAGCAATAATGTCAACCCTGCCCTTTCTCTTAAGTTAGGAATTCCTTAGAAAAAGTTCCTCTTTACTTTTTATAAATAGATTGAAGAAGAAACAAATAGGATCTCTTAGTGCCACATGGGGGGCACAGTGGCTTACTGGCTAGCATGTTTGCCTTGCACCTGTGGGGTTGGGGATTTGAATCACGCCTCTACCCTGTGTGCATGTGCACCCCAGTTTGCATGTTCTCCCTATACTTTGGAGGTTTCCTCCCGAGGTTATCCAGTTTCCTCCCGAGTCCAAAGACATGTGTTGTAGGCTGACTGACATTTCCAAATGGTTGGTAGTCCATCTGGGATCGTGCCCTGTGAGGGTTCTGGCTCCCTGGCCAGGGTGTCCCCTGCCTTGTGTCCTGAGTTCTTTGGGTTAGGCTCCAGGCTTCCCGCCACCCTATTTTTTTTTTTTTATTTTAATTTTTTTAGGAAAAGTGGTATGGAAAATGGATGGATGGATAGTGCCACATAGGAGAACTCATAATGGAAAGATAGATTTATTTGTGAATATGGCCCCTGAAGTCTTTTTCTCCAACAAAATTCTCCAGTCTGTTCCATCTGGATAGTAAAACTGCACTTCCAGATATTACTGTAGAATGTGCGTATGTCTCTGTAAAGCCACTAGCCACAAAACAGCCACAAAATATCCATATGAGGGAGTTCATAAGTACTCAGAGGATGTGTCTCCATCAATGTCATCTCTTTATCTTACAGTTTCTCAACATGTATGATCTCAACCTGCACTAGTTCACAGGATCCATTGCAGGGAAAAGACATGACATACAGAGAATCACTTGAGCACAGAGCAGTTAAAAGTAACAGGACTTACAATCATTCTGTCCATTTTCAAGTCTCAACGTAAAATTAACAGCCCATCTGCTGCTGAATATTGCATCACTGCATTAGTGGTACATTCATGTTTCTAAAAACACATCTCACTATCTTGGAAGTATGCCCTTTGGAAGTCTTTGGGAGGTCATTTTTACATTGTGTGCAAAAAGGCTGCCCTACATGGCTTGATAACAATGTAGTCTTAAAAGTTTATTGCTGGACACACTGTATGGGATGATGGCAATAATATCTTGCTGACATTCTGTGGTGAATGATTTCACATCAGTTAGGTTCATATGCGCATCATATGATTATTTTATGATAGTTCTTCAATACTATAAAATAACAACATTCTGCTATGGGTGACTTTTTAGATTCATGCATGTGTAGAGATCACATTAGGAGATTTTGTGCCGAAATTTCAGACACCGACAGAACTTGTTTGTCAGGAGCTTTGGTTTCAAAGATGCTAAATCGCCCACCAAAGGGGACCATCTCAAATCATAACATTCTTTCACTATTTGTGATTATGTCTATGACAGCATTATCATAACAAAAACCATACACTCTACTGCAGCCTTAATGCAATCATTTGACAAATGTCATACCTGCACCCAATGAACACTATCAGCATCAACAGAGCTCACCAACAAGTACTGAATGATTGCAAGTCATGCCTGTATTTGTTTAGTTTGGTTACATGTGTTATAGAAATATAGCTGCGTTCTCTTGCATTTTAACTTTGTGATTCAGATTTTGTGAATAAACCTGTACTTGGGTTTAGTTCCACTCTCTGGTCTTGATTCAATCGACTATTTTGAAGACTATTAATCAGTCCGTACAAGATTTTGTGAAGTGTTTTTCTGTGTGAAATATGTCAAAAATGCTTGACTTTGCTGCAGCTTTTTTCAAAATTTGTGATGCAATTTGTGGAGGTTTTTGTACTTTTTGCAGAAAACTAATTGAATTGGTGAAATTGCAATTGCTTGAAATTGTTGTGCACGGTCTTTTGCAGTGATGTTTGTTGGTGTCATATATCAAGGAAGTAACTCTGGACTTCATTTGCCAGCAGCCACTGCACCATACTACATCATTGTCACATGACCACCTGCACCTGTATCACGTTTCTGTTTAACGAGCACTCCTATATATAGTCACTGTTTGTACTGCTTCCTCGTCTTACGTATTGTCTATCTTGACCTGTGTCCCTGTACCATGTTTTGTTTCATAGTTTATGTTTAGCTTTAGCCACAGTATTTTGCCGAGGTGTCTTTGTTTTGTTGTTTGTTTGTTTATTAAACTGTTTGAAGATCTGTGCTTGCTTCCGACCCTACCTTTGAACTGTGAGAGTTGGTAAATGAGACCTTTTAGCTGTACTCATGTTCGACACAGGTGAATCGAAGAGGGCTTTGGCTGAATGCGCGTTGTGATGACGTCACATGACGTGTCTTGGCCCAAATCTGTGGAAAATCTGAAAAATTGCAAGCTCCTCCAAATATTGCGGAATTTGCTTGATTTTGCGTTCATTTCTGTGATCGTAAAATCGATAAAACTTGGACGGACTGATTAATGATAAAGCATTCCTTTATGTTCTGGAGCAAGTCAACCTAAATTAAGCACTAAATCTAGAAGTGAGCAATAAATTTGCAAGTACTATAGATGTACCTTTTAGTGTTATGGTCCACATTTATTAATTACTTTGATATATTGAAAATAGCAAAAGTAAATACAAAGGAGAAGTAACTGTTAAATGGTCTGAAACTAATTCTGTCACTATGATGTATGGAATTCAAAATAGTCACACTAATGCTGTACTAATGCAGCAGCAAAAATGCTCTAATGCTGTGTCATGAAAGAGGTGGAATGAAATAGGAATAAAAAGCTTTTTCCTGTCTTTTGTAATGTTCCTTTTTTGTGCTTATTATAAAAGGACACATTCCATTATTAGCATAATCTCTAAAAATTCATGTAGCTGCATGGCAGGCAAATTGACTTTTTCCCCAGAATATGCATTCAAATTTTCATTCACAGTGCTGCCAAAGTTTCAAGATATAATTCCAGGCTAATAATAATAATAATCATGTATTGTTTGCTGCTCCATCATCTGACACATGAAAAGTTGCTCAACTGTGTTAGGTGAAACTGATATGCAATAATTGTAATAATGCAATAATTTATCATTGTTCAGTAACATATCAGTTTATTTAACTACTAAAGACATCTATCAGTGTATTTTAATGGCTACTCTGCAAGGAACATATTCTGACAAATCCTGGCTTTTGAACCACGATTATCCTAGTCTTCTGTAGGGCTGACTAAGATTTCTAATTCCCAAGCAGTCTGAAGACTGGACAAGTCAGAAGACAGACTGTGCAAAATGAAGATGGATATCTAGCAAGAGATTTGTTGGAAAACAAGTGTGTCAAAAAAAGTAACACGTGTCTGATGCATGTGATGTGAACTAAGATTGTCTCCTTTTTTATTCAGTGCTGTTTAACCACAATAATCTAGTCTTTACAAATTAGATATGGTGTTAATGATAATGAGTCTTTATTAGTCACATATACATTACAGCACAGTGAAATTATTATTTTTTTGTGCATACCCCAGCATGTTAGGAAGCTTGAGTCAGATCTCAGGGTCAGTCAGTGTTCTGATGGTCTGGTGTTCCCTTTGCTATTGAGGTGTGTGGTGTCATCATGCCAAGATCTACAGAGTTCTGTAAGGCCTTCAGAAAAAAGGATATGGATGCATATGGGTCTGGCAAAGGATTTAAAAAGATCTCCAAATAATTTGAAATACATCATTCCACTGTAAGGAAAATAATCTACAAATGGTGCAGATTTCAAACGACTGAAAATTTGTCCAGGACTGGCCGTCCCAGCAAATTCAGTCTGAGAGCAGACCACCTGATGCAAAAATAAGTCTCCAAGAACCCCAAAATTTCATAACAGGATCTTCTAGTAAGTCTTGCAACTGTTGGTGCCAAAGTGCGTGCTTCTACAACAAGAAAGACATTGCACAAATTTGACCTGCATGGGAGGTGTGCCAGGAAAATGCCTTTGCAAGACTACAGTTTACCACTGAGCACATAGGCAAAGACCAGCCCTTTTGGAATAATGTGCTCTCGACAGACAAATCAAAGATTCAGATGAATCTACAATAGGATTCAAACTGGTGGAAATGTTATGGTTTGGGATTGCTTCGCTAGCTCAGGGACTGGACATTCATTGATTCAACTTGCATTCATTGATTCAACTATGAATTCTGCATCATATCAAAGAGTGCTTGAAGATAATGTGAGGCCATCTGTCCAAAAGTTGAAGCTTAACCGAAAATGGACCTTTTAACAGGATAATGATCCTAAGCACACTAGCAAATCCACCAAGGAATGGAATGGCCTAGTCAAAGCCCGGATTTGAATCCCATAGAAATGTTGTGGGGGGATTTGCAACAGGCAGTACATGCAAGAAAACCCTCAAACAATTTATATAATTTATAATAATTCTTTGGAGGTTGAGATTATTAGGGGCTCATGACTGATAAGGGCCAATTGGGGAATTTCGCCAGAACACCGAGGTGTCTTTCATCTTGCAACTGAAAGAATATTGCATGGAAGAGTGATAAAAAAATTCCAGCAAGTCTGGTGGACAATTATGCAAAATGCCTGAAATAAGTTATTTCTGCTAAAGGGGGCAATACTAGCTTCTGAGGCCAAGGGTGTACTTACTTTTTCCAAAGAAGCATATCAGATCAATTGATATTTCTGTTGAATAAATGATTGAAAACGCTATTTTTCCTTGTGTTTGTTCAAGTATACCAACTTTATTAATATGTACTGTTTCAAAGATGATCAAATGTTTGCTTGTCCAATTATGTCAAAAAAGCCAAGAATTTCCCTGGGGTGTACTTATTTTCACATGACTGTATATGGTATACAAAACATGGTTGTGTAACTCTAATGAGAATGATGATTGGAATTATTATTATTATTATTATTATTTTAAAAATCTCATTATGCATGTGCAGTTATCTGCTGCCTTCTATCTCTTTACTCAGACGCAACAGTATTAGCTGGAAAAGCAGCAAAAGTCTTTCTGCTTTCTTACCATGATCTGAGAAAGCTGATGAGCTGCCAGCTGACCTCCAAAGCAAATCATGTTTGTGATGAAGGCCTTTGAGGCCAGTTTATTTTATCACTATTATGGAAGGCATCTTGCATACAAAAGCATTTGCTGTTGTTGTCATGTCATGGATGTGACATCATTGATATGAAAAGCATGTACATGTGGGTCATTTTAATGCAGAGCACTGTAGGCAATGATGACAGATATAAGACCGATAAAAATGCAAATGTGAATGGTCAAGGCAGAATGACCAGATCAAAGCTAGCTAGCTAAATCAATCAATCAACCAATTAATCAACCAACCAATCAAGCAGTCAATTAATCAATCCTCTATGCCATATGCGCTTACAAATTGTCACATATCCAGCACTTTTTTCGACTTCGGTGTTTCCCCAGTAATGAACCTCTTGGTGAACTAATTTAATGAGTTAATTTACTCAGGCATTTGAGTATTACCACAGTGTACTGTAGGTCTGAGCACAACTAAAAGCCACAGCCACACAGACCTCAATTTCAGCCTGAGGACCTTCACTACTCTACTATCCACTATATTCATCAGTGTGAGAGTTAAATGCCAGTGTGTACGTGCTCATTACTGCCCTTGAAGGGCAACTTTTAATTAAAAAAAAAAAAAAAAAGTAACAAAAGCATAATCTGAAATGTTATCTATTAATCTGAGTTCAGAAAAATTACCAGCACATCTTCCTTAGAATAAATACTGTATTAAATATTAAAAATGAATGAGGAAGCCAACACAAATCAAGACAATTTTAAGAAGAAATGCCACCATATAAAAGGACAGCAGGCTAGTCTGTGCATGTGGTAGCCTCAAGCAGAGCCGGAGCAAATGGCAGAATTGATATTACTGGAAGAGTTAGCACATGGAGTGGATATTTAGAGACTAGAATAATTTTTTTGGAGGCTGAAAGCTGGCTTATAATTTGATTTTGTTTGCCACAGCATCTTCTATTAATGCTATACAACACATTGGAACCAACACAAATTTGGCCGACAAAAAGATCCTGTGCCATTCCTATGCATGTCCAGGTTTTGTCCGTGCTTGGATTTCATGCTACTGGCATGTTTCAACAAAGAGATAAATGACCAGTCTGGTATGTCGCAACCTACAAAAAGCCATCATTTCTCTAGTGTGCTGTGTGCAATTATCCAGCATGTTCCCGAACACGAGAGTGCATTTCTCCTCCATCCTTTGCCTGCTTACTGCATGACAGTGCCTCATCATGCATCTGTAAAGCAAAGGCATAAATAGGAGAAATTCTTCTATTTAATTTACATAGCATGCTGTATTTCACCTTTTCACATGATGCGCTGATTTGGCATATTTGCTTTAAACTTGAACTCATATCTCTTAGACTCTTCAAAGACAATATTGGTGAGGATTGTTAGTTTCTCTCCATATTTTGGTCTTTTCAGGTGCTGTGACTCTGTTGCTTACGCTGTTAAATAATACTTTTTATTCTCGTACAAATGAGTCAAAAATACTTCCACTTCTGCCTCTGAGAAATTCTACTTTTTTGCCTTTGATTGACATTTTCTTAAAACACGTGATTGCACTAGTCTAGCCACAAACGCTCATCTATCTAGGACAAACTAGCAACAGAATAGCAAAATTTTTTGTAAATGAGTTGTTGGAGAAGGTAGTGATAAACAGTGTACCTGTATAAATAAGAAACCGTAAGAAAATTGAAGATTTTTAAAGACCATACAGACAATATAGTCAAAAAAACCCAAAAAACACACAAAACACAACTTTTGTTTTTCTTTCAAAGCTTAACTTGTTGCAAAAGTACCCCTGTGGTCAGGGTCTACATCAAGGCTGGTTTTTATTCAGCTTTTCTTTTGTTTTTAATGTAATTCCTTCCAGAAATGTTGTAGTCTAGGCTTTTCAATTCACACCATGTGCAACTCTCCAGTGTCATCTTCCTGACTGTGAAGTAATTATAATGTGCAAATGTACAGGTGATTAAAAAACAAAACATTAACACATATCACAACACTATAACACTGTAATGGAAACACTGTAAAATTATTGGAGGTTAGGTTACTAAATGTGACTTCATTGCTTCAATGTGTCTCCACTTGTGCACCATCATTGTCACACATTTTTGAACCTTTCCCATGTGGTTTGCAGAGCCAAGGCGCACATTTCTGCCCGTATTATTGCAAGGAAATGTTTAATTTTCTCTCAGAATCTTATTCTAAATTCTCCATAGAGTTGACTGTGGAAGACCACATCTTGTGCTGTATCATCTGGATTTCCCTGCGCTATGCATGAAAGCTTATTGTTAAGCACGTATGTTTGCAATGGATCAGCTTGTTTGTGGTCAACCACTCTTCCTTCTGTAATGGTCAGCAACTGAACTGGTTTGGATTAACTTGTCATAAATGCAGTACATGGATCAAACTGGGTCACTGTTGAAATGTGTGCAATATTTGTTGTGAACCATTGTAGGGGACTGAAAGACCTCCATCCATACAGCGATCTTTCTTCTTTGCTCCAAACTGAATCTGGTAGCCATTTCATAAAAACAAACAGACAAATAAACAAACAAACAAACAAACAAACAAAATACCCAATAACAGTACTGTAAAAATGTTGAGAGTAAATTTTAACATTTTATATCACACTGTATTGTGTATTGGACTGTCAGATTATTATGTTTTATGAAGTCACATCATATGCATTATTACTGCACATGATCAAATCAAGTTTATTATCCCAATATGATAATCAAGGTGTCCGAGTGACTGCAGAACAAGTGCTTTCTGTGCCTGGTTACAGTGATTACATCGTAACAATATGTTACAATGATTGACATAAATGCATATTGTTACCTGTTACCACTGATACCACTTCATTATATTTTTGGGTCATTCCATGACCCAAGTGGTCCAATACAGGTTGCTTGACCATTTTAAATTTTCCTTTTTTTTTTTTTTTGAGTGATTACCTCTATGTATTGTCATTGCAAAACTACATTTATTATTATTATTACATTTATTATAAAAATTTTATTTAATTGTTTTTTATTTTATTTTATTTTATTTACTTGGTTTAACTACAACCGTCATATTTGTGTCATGGCACACAACATATTTTTGTTATACAACTGTATATGTAAACCTCAATATCTTGGCTCAGGATGGTCCTACCTCCTTGGGACAAAAACTGATCTCTAGTGCACGTTACATTTAGTAGATTCTTGTTCCTTAGACTTAGAACTTAAGTCCAATTGTAATGTTCAAGGTTGTTCACAGCTCCACTTTTAGGGTCAATTTATAATGGGAAGGATTAAAATCTCAGTCTTAATTTTTTTGGAGGGTACCTTGGTAAGTATAGTGTGCATACAGAACATTTCAGGTTGAGACTTCGCTCTTTTTTATGGGGCAAGAAAGTGCAATTATTTTAAATTCCCCTCACTTTTGGATTGAATATCTCTGGTGGTTTTGCAATGCCAATACATAGAGGTAGTCACTCAAAAAGTTTGAAAAGTTAAAAATGGTCAAGCAACCAACTTTACAGTTATTGGAACATTTGGTTTTACTACAAGGGTTTACTACAATGTGGCATAACTTCTCATTTAAATACAACATGAGTGAATGAACCAAAAGACTTGCTGCTATAAAAATTTGTTGAAAGGCCTAATATAGTATGTTAATATAAATCTGCGAATTTCTTAGAATTTGAATAATTGTGTACTCATTTATATTCCCTGTTGAGTACTCAAGCTGCCAAAATGTACAAAAATATACATCTCTATCTTCAGACTGTATGTAAGTACTCTACAGAAAAGCATATTTCTATATTTCTAGACCCATATGTGAATACATCACAGTGTCCAGAGGCACGTGGTCTCTGCATTTAAATCAAAAGAACATGTTTCGTAAGGGGTATTGCAGGTAAGTCACATAAGGACTAGGTGAGTGGCATGAAGTGGTTGAACGGAGGGGGACCTTAGATCTGCTATGACAGATCTGGCCCAGCCTGAAGTGAGAGCAGCAATAAACAGATGGACTCAAAGCTTATTTTAGCAGAGAGGGTTTTCAGAAATGCTCAAGTGAGATATAGTGAGTAACATAACTGAAATTGAATTCATTTGCTCACTGAAATTGCAGTGTTAAAAACCTCACAACAGTTTCAACTTTTTGTTATGACCTTGCTCATAATGGTGCAGTCCATTTCAGAACGGCACATAAGTGTACCTCATGCAGTGGTGATGAAAACCGCACACTTCAGCAAGAGGAATGTCATGTGTTTTAGGCTGAAACCTAACAAGGATTTGTTAAATAATTATTGATATGCTTTGAGCTGTAACTAAAATCCAATGTCTTTTAACTGCCTCTAACTGAGTCTAGTCTGTAGGGATTGTGTGGGTAGCTGCAGAATGAAATGTTTAGCACACACGGTCATCTTAGTTCAGATTAATGTCTGTAAATGTATGATAATAAACCACTGATCCCTGCTGAGTTTCTAAAAGTGTTCATCACAGAAAAGGAATGATGAAAAGTTCTTACAGAAGGCCATAAACTGGATGTGGGACAGAAAACCTGGCTTTTTTAAAACAGATGATAATGATCTCTCTGTATATACTGTACCTTAGTTCTCTTTCCAAAGGCTGATTGAGTGATATTCATTTAGAAATAGGTGACAGTCTGCCATTTTATATTAGGGTTATTCTTCACTTGGCTTGTCCAGAGCCAATGTGATCCCATATGTACTCATCAATATGCCCGATGAATACCTTCTCCCACATCAATCCAGCCTGAGAGTCACTATGACTCCTAATCCTCAAATCCACAGCAGAGATATGTGGCCTTTACTCATCTCCAGAACTCATCCTTTTACATGAATTGCCTTATTTGAGACCTGACTCAGAGGTGCTCTGAATTATGTATGGCGGCAGAGGGGAGGCAAGTAGACACTGCAGGGACCACAGCCTTTTCTGAACTGCTGCCATCATACACATGCATGACCTGGTCAGGCCTGGGTAGATCTAAACTCACTTGAGAAATGAGGAGGTGGCTGAAGCTACACATGAATATGTTTTATTGTAAAATGTAAGCCTTGTTGTCAGATACTAAACTCAGTTCAGAATGTTCAGAAATCCCTGCTGAAAAAAACAATAGAAACGATTACAGAAATTCTAATGGCTTACATTACAAATACCATTACCATCATTAGTCCTTAATGGTATCCAATAGACATAACATGCCACAAATAGAAGGCAAGAAATTACCAGTTGAGACCCACAGAGACCATTACAGTTTTCATTAAAACCAATGCAATTCCCATTATAACCATTAAAACCATTAGGAATTCTATGAGGGTTTCTATTGTTGTTGTTTTTTCAGCAGGGAAAATAATAAAAAATAAAGCTCTATGGCTCCAATGCTTAGCTCAAATAATATAGTGCAATTATATAGTATAGTTGGATTATGTTCATAAAATACATCTGTATTGTGTGTTTTCGTGGAATATTTTTTTTTTACAGCTAAAGGGGTCCCTGTCTGCAAAACGTTTGAGAACCCCTGTGTTAGTGTGAATATTTAATGGTTTGACATTTTAACTGTTTGCTGTAGTGCTCCTAGAGTAAGTAGGTAAACTAAGTGAACACCCATGCCTTTGAACCTTCAAGTAAGCATCTTAATCATCTGCCCCTCATGAGAATATTTAGTATTCTATATTCTCTGTATAGCCTTTTTGTTTGTTTGTTTGTTTTTTGTTGGTTTTTTTTTAAAATTTGAACTCAAGAATGTGTTATCATTGGCTGTAATTGACCTCATTTATTATTGTAAGTGTGTGTGAAGTGGATATGAGTGTTGTTAGATCCTGTCTAGGCACGTCTCCCAGTTAGAAAGCATGAAGCATACCCCTCAGCACACACTGTCAGACAATTTATCATCTGATGTGTTCCTCGTTGCCATGGATACACCATTTTCCTTAGTAGCTTTGATGCAGTACAGATGAGGCATTGTCACGTCTCTATCTGGATGAGATGGAAAAAGGAAGTTGGAGTGCTAGAGAGAGAGAGAGAGAGAGAGAGAGAGAGAGAGAGAGAGAGAGAGGGAGGGAGGAAGACGAGAGCAGATCAAAGACATATCGCTCCTCTACATGCAGGCAAACTCTCCTTAAGAGCTGGTCTAAATCTGATGTATCTACTACTGTACAAATAGTGCACAGCAAAAAGTCCAGTGTTGAATTAACTCCCACAGAGTTGATTTCAATTCTTTTTCAGGGTTTATATAGCTCCACACTCCCCAGAGTTAACCCTTTCATGCATAGTGGTCACTACAGTGGACAGCTATTCAAAAGCCATTTTCTGGTTATTGCAAGGATTTCAATAGAATAACTGCACAACAGCCACTAGAGTGGACACTAATTCTTCATTTGAATGCATGCAGTCCACTGGGCTGGACACTTCAATAACTTTTTGAAAAATGTATGTAAAAGTAAAATGAAGGTAAACATTTTTTTCATGCCTAAAGAAGAGTAAAAACACAGAGAAAAAAAATCCTTGATCCGGATTTCATAATTAATGCATGAAAGGGTTAAATTTACACTTTTAAAATAGTTAAACATTTAATGCCAGAGTTCCTTCTTTAATACACAAAACAGAGTTAAAGTAACACTAATGGGTTAGACAAATAATACTGCTCTGAGTCACATTTTTAACATTTGGGTAGTGTTAGTTTCATTCCCTGAAGTGTCAAACTATCTACACTGAATTAAAAAAATAAAAATAATAATAATTCTAAGAATTAATTCCAATAAACAAAATATTTTTCAAAAATAACATTTATTTTTGCCCTTTCACCCTAGCAGTCATTCATACATACATACATGCATATATACAATTAAAACATTGTGAATGAAGATATAAATGTACAAACTTTCATCTGAAACGTTGTACACACTCTGAATATCAAACTCTTTATGAAATCTAATCTCTGACATTTTTATTATACACGTTTCCTCACTTTGTAATAATCTGAAAGCATAATGATGGTCATCAAAATTCTCTGTGAATAGCTTGCTTGTCAATAAAAAAAAAAGTGATCTTCAACCAAAAAGTATGTCACTTATTTGACAAAAGACTGGAATGTCTTCTTCCACTGCACTACAAGTAACAAGTCCAGCTTTATACTCTACACCACCAACTTTGACCCAACTAGTTGAGAAAATATCTTTAGACAAGATCATTTCAAGCATTTCATTGTTGACCACATTCTCATCTCTGAGGGAAAAAGATTTAATTGGCCTGTACTCTTTTTTTCTTGAGGATCAATGTTTCCCAGTGATAAGCAATGGCTATCTGATGCTTTTTAGCAAGTGATTTGGTTATGTTTTTTACATTTTTTAAAATAAGCTTTAAACAGCCTGTGTTTGGCTTCAAACCTCATACACCACACATATAATAACGGGCCAATTTTCCTTATAGAAGATGGGTAATGGATCAGAAAATGATGCTTAGGTATCAAGTTCCTATGTGGATACAAGTAGTTAATAACTTAAATAACAAGCTTAAATAGTTTGTGGTGGTCAACAATCAAATGCTTTAAGTATATTGTCATACCTAGAGTAAGAGCTTCCTAGCTAGTTCCTAGCTTCCAGAAAAAAACTATGTTCATTATTTGAACAGTAACAAATTCCAGTTTTTGTTTCCTGAAGGAATCATGTCACCAAACAACAGTTGGATGTTTTTCACAAGACACAATGTCTGAATAGAATTCAAACCAATGCCATTGCCAGCACGCTCCAAAATAATCTTTGTGGGATGTTTTTTGTTGTTGTTGTTTGCTTTAAAAATCCATAATCAAAATGATAAATCCTGAAAAGCAAGTCCTTTTCCGACATGACGTGTTGTGTGAGATATCCAAAAAGCAATTTGATCTTGTACTGAGCCACACCCTCAAGAAGATCATGCATTATATCAAATGAATAGTTATTACAAACATGGAAATAGTTCAATGAAATAAGTGTAGATTTTTTTTTTATATATATACAGTATCTCATAAAAGTGAGTACACCCCTCACATTTTTGTAAATATTTGATTATATCTTTTCATGTG
>JANDJT010000141.1:13645820-13667137 GCA_024331685.1 Stegophilus panzeri | reverse complement strand
GCAAACCCTGTTCAATCAAATCAACACTTAAATAGAACTTTTTCAACAACATGAAGTTGGTTAAAAGGTCTTACCCAATAACACACTATGCCAAAGGTGAAAGCAATGCCAGAAATGATGAGGAAGAAGATGACTGAAATACATCAGTCTGGGAAGGGTTACAAAGCTATTTCAAAGGCCCTGGGACTCCAGAGAACCACAGTGAGAACCATTATCTCCAAATGGAAAAACTCGGCACAGTAGTGGACCTTCCCAGAAGTGGCCGACCTTCTAAAATTCCTCCAAGAGCACAGCAATGACTCATCCAGGAAGTCACAAAAGAGCCAAGGACAATATCAAAGGACCTACAGACCTCTCTTACATCAATAAAGGTTACTGTTCATGACTCCACTATCAGAAAGACACTGGGCAAAAATGTCATTCATGGAAAAGTGAATAACCACTGCTAACCCAGAGGAACATTAAGGCTCATCTGAATTTTGCCAAAACACACCTTGATGATCCTCAAACCTTTTGGGAGAATGTTCTGTGGATTGATGAGTCTAAAGTGGAACTGTTTGGAAGACAGGGGTCCCGTTACATCTGGCGTAAACCAAACACAGAATTCCACAAAAAGAACATCATACCTACAGTCAAGCATGGTGGTGGAAGTGTGATGGTGTGGGGATGCTTTGTTGCTTCAGGGCCTGGGCAACTTGCAGTAACTGATGGAAACATGAATTCTGCTCTCTACCAGAAACTCCTAAAGGAGAATGTCCGGTCTTCAGTCCGTAAATTGAAACTCAAGCGCAAATGGATCATGCAGCAAGACAGTGATCCAAAGCATAGGAGTAAGTCAACCTCTGATTGGGTCAAAAAAAGCTAAAGTAAAGTTTTGGAGTGGCCTAGTCAAAGTCCTGACTTGAACCAATTGAGATGTTGCGGCAGGACCTTAAACGGGCTCAAAAACCCTCCAGTGTGGCTGAACTAAAGCAGTTCTGCAAAGAAAAGTGGGCCAAAATTCCACCACAGTGCTGTGAATTACTGATCTCCAGTTATCGGAAGCGTTTGGTTGCAGTTATTGCTGCTAAAGGTGGCACAACCAGATGTTCAGTTTAAGGGGGCAAATAGTTTTTCTCATGTTAGGTGTTGTATAACTTTTTTTGCTTCACTGAAAATAAATATATAAAAAACTTTATTGTGTGTTTTTACTCAGCTTGCCTTTGTTTTATATTGTATTTTGTTTGAAGATCTAAAACTATTCAGTATGAGATATACACAAAAACAAAGAAATCTTTAGATTACATTTTTACAGCACTGTATATGTATATACATGGAAATTGTTATCTTTTTTGACATATTTGGACAAGCAAACATTGTATCCTCTTTGAAACAGTGCCTATTAATAAAGTTGATAAACTTGAACAAAACCATCAGGAAAAATAGCTTCTATTGAACAGAAATATCAATGGATGTGAGATTCCTCTGTGGAAAAAGTAAGTACATGCTTCTTCTTTTTGAGCCATTTCTTGGTGGATTTGTTAGTGTGCTTAGGATCATTATCCTGTTGAATGGTCCACTTTCGATTCAGGTTCAACTTTCGGACAGATGGCCTCACTTTATCTTCAAGCACTCTTTGATATGATGTAGAATTCATAGTTGAATCAACGAATGCAAGCTGTCTGGTCCCTGAGGCAGTGAAGCAACTCTAAGCCATAACATTTCCATCACTGTACTTCACAGGTGGTATGAGGTGGTTCTCCTGAAAAACTGTCTTTGGTCAGCGCCAAACATGTCTACTGTTACTGTGGCCAAACAACTCTATCTTTGATTCATCTGTACAGAGCACATTATTCCAAAAGGCCGGGGCTTTGCTTATATGCTCATTGGCAAACTGTAAACTTGCTCTAATTTTCTTTTTAGACAGCAAAGGCACGCCTCCCATGCAGGTCAAATTTGTGCAATCTCTTTCTGATTGTAGAAGCATGCACTTTGACACCAACAGGTGCAAGACTTATTAGCAGATGTGTGATGAAATTTTGGGGTTCTTGGAGACTTCTTTTTGCATCAGACATTCAGCTCTTGGGCTGAATTTGCTGGGACGAATTGAAATCTGTGATACTTGTAGATGATTTTCTTACAGTGGAATGATGTATTTCAAATAATTTGGAGATCTTTTTAAATCCCTTGCCAGACTCATAAGCATCCACAGCCTTTTTTCTGAAGGCCTTATATAACTCTCAATCTTGAACACCTGATTCTAATTTTATGGATTTGAAGGTGTGATAAATGTAGGGGTGTACTTACTTTTTTCCATGTGGCTAATCTGTTTTTTTGTTCATTTAAATTGTGATAATTACTACAAAATGACATTTTTTTTGTGGCATTTGATAGAGTGTATCAACTTTATTAATAGGCACTGTTTCAAAGAGGATCAAATGTTTGCTTGTCCAAATATGTAAAAAACAAACAAAAAAAACAATTTCCATGGGGTGTACTTATTTTTCACATGACTGGAGATAGATAGATAGATAGATATATAGATAGATAGATAGATAGATAGATAAGGCAATTTTTATTTGGGACAAAAGGAACTATGTCAGCCTAATTACTAAAACACCAAGCAAGGGCTCTTTCTCATTCATAAACAGAGACAGAAATAAGAGGCAAGCCAGCTGTCTGCTGGATTGATTGCTTTATTAAAAGCACGCAAATGAATTATGAGCAATTAGACTAATGAATGACACATTAATACAGGCTTTGGATACACGTTAATACTCTTTGTAAACAAATCCATGGCCCTTGTTAGAGAGTCCCTGGTCTCCCACATGCTTTTTCTGAGTGTTAGAAAGAGTGTCCAAATTATGATGGATCTGGATTTTGAACAGCCTGGTTCTGAACTTCATTTAACCTCAATTACAATGATCAATCTGGCTCGTTGCTGCCACGGAGAGAATAAGAAAACAGCAAGTATGCTTAATTTCCCTGTTGCTCCACATGGAGTCTAGGCTTGGCTCAGAGGTTGATGACAATTACAGAGTTGCAGCTAAAGCTTAATAGTGGTCTAGGGCTAATGGTACAATTGGATTAATAAGGACAACTGATTTGCCATTTACTAATGTCTGTTCTCCTTCAAAAAAAGAGTACTTTCATGTGTTTCATCCTTTAGAAATGCTGGGAGGTTTTTCCATTTATTAAAATTTCTTTTGCTGTGGACTCATATTTCAAGTTAAGATACTTACATGCTGTCTGTCATTTTTTTGACCAATGATGAGATAAGGAGATGTTACATAGTGATAAACTTGAGTTAGTGAAGTAATCTATTTTCCTACAGACTAGATGCTCCCTGAACTCATTTCAGTATTTGAAGCCTATGGAAATTTTAAAAATAGGACAAAACCTCATTTGTATGTCACACTTTTAATGTCACACTTTTAATCCTATAACATGTCATATCATGTGATCAACAAATCTCACAAAATCAAATCATAAAATCATGTGTTTTCTAAACTTGTTTCATAAATTTTTTTTAACCCTTGTTGCTTAATCTATGTAAATATAGTACATCAATAACGGCATTCCTTGAAAGGTAAAATAAAAAACAAACAAATAAGTATATCTATCTATCTATCTATCTATCTATCTATCTATCTATCTATCAGAAAATAGATAATTGAACAAATATTATGTTACATCACATTTTCAACTGCCACTATCAGAGACATGCTTTTTCTGTTGATGAATCACAAAATTCAAGTAAAATGAAACATATACTCTATGTAATACGCATATATAGTGAATAGAAAGCCATTTGGTTTACCCTCTGTTCAAAGGGCTGATTTAAAAAAAAAAATCTTAATTTTCATAATTAATTTCCTACTGTGATCTAAAGCTTCTGTGATGAATTTCCCCCTGACTGCAAACAAAAGAACAACTATTTTCATTGAAAAGGTTTCTGAATTTCTTTTTTCTGCCATTTTCTTCAGGCTGTTTCGAGTTGCTTGGGACTATATCTGGGACTATTACCAGAATTAACCATCTTCTTATATCAGCTGGATCTTCCTCTTTAAGCATGAATGTCAGAAAAATTGCATCTTGTTAGAATCTTTTATCCATTTTATATACAAGTTGTAAGTGTAGTAGTTCATGTGTAGTAGTGGTGAGCTTTTTTATGGTGAAAGAAATCAGACTTTAAGAAATCATGATCTACACCTATCACTGTAAAAAGGTAGACACACTGTATTATTGCCTATTTATCACATAGTACTCTTTACTTACACATGGGCATATTGAAAAGCCAAGACAATGTTTTTCATGATAAACTGAACTATATAAATCTCACAGCCTTAAAGATTAATAAAATCACTCACCTTGTAATTTGAGTCAATTAAATGAGATCACAATAAAGCAATATCTATCTATCTATCCGTCTATCCATCTATCCATCTATCTACCAACCACTGTTAATCCGTTTGTGATGTGACACAACCATACAGTTCTGATCAGACAGAAAATAGGATTAAATTGTAGCTAGGATATACAGTCCATACAGGATTTCGCTGAGATTTTTTTTTAGATTGTTGCAGCCAAAAATACTTGATTTTGCAGCTGCTTTTTTTCTTTTCTTTAAAGTTTATGATGCAACTTGGGGAGTTTTCTGTGCTTTTTTGTGGAAAACTGCTTGAATTGGCGATATTGCAATTGCACAAAATTGTTTTGCACAGTGTTTGTTGGTAAATGAGACCATTTACATTTACATTTACATTTACATTTATTCATTTAGCAGACGCTTTTATCCAAAGCGACTTACTAATGAGGAAATACAAGCGATATATCAAGCAGAGAACAATACAAGTAGAAGATCCATTAATTGAGTTCCAGAAGAAGCAAAGTGCGCAGAGTAGAGGTGTAAGTGACAGAGTAGGGTTTTTTTTTTTTAGGGGTTAGTTACATGCTCACGGAAGAGGTGGGTCTTTAGCTGTTTCTTGAAGATAGTGACAGATTCTGCAGTCCGGATTGAGGTTGGAAGTTCATTCCATCACTGAGGAACAGTTAGTTTGAAGGTTTTTGAAAGGGACCTTGAGCCACGCTGAGTAGGTACTACTAAGCGTCGGTCGTTGATAGATCGCAGCTTTAGCTGTTCTCATGTTCAACGCATGTGAATCGAAGAGGGCTTTGACTGAATGTGTGTTATGATGATGTCACATGATGTATCTTGGCCCAAATCTGCAGATAATCTACACTAATTTTGAATAATTGCAAGCTCCTCCGAATATTGCGGAGTTTGCTTGATTTTGCGCTCATTTCTGCAATCTCAAAATCGCTAAATCCTGGAGGGACTGGATATATATTTCTTGAATCTATATCTCTTGAATGCTTATTTATTGGTCTTTAGTATTACAAACCTTTTACATTTGAAACCATGCTGCCACTGGGCCTTTAAAACAAGTAGTTAAATTTGCTAACATGGTAGCTGAAATTAGGCTAGGTTGACATTAGGGTTCTCAACCTGGCCAATGACCCTATCCTAAATAATTTACTTAAAACTCTGCTAGACACAAAGTATATTGTACACACAGGCAAGGCAAGACAGACAACTGTCACAATTACATTGTCAATTACATTGTCAATTACAATCAAGGAGAGAAATATAGCACTGGTTTTTCTTATATAGACATTTACTGTACATAAGAGCCCAAGATGGGCACTCTTTAATCACTTTAGGTCTAATTAAAGGACTGAGCTTGTGTATCGCACTGCTGTTATATTATTATAAATATACATAACCACTGTATGATCAAATAATTGAGTGTGGTGAGATAATAATTGAATGAGATCTTCCCTCCTACACTTAGTGGAAGTTAATAGAACTCTGACAGTCTGAAACAGTCTGAAATATAGTCTGTGTGTTGTCTAAGGGGCTTACAATACAAAATACAATGGCAGAACTTAAGTTGAAACATGTGCTTTGTTCAACTGCCCAGTGTAAAATGTCACTTTAATTAACATTGGAGTGTATAGGACACAGTGCTGCTGTGGTCTGGTGTTAAGAGGAGCTCCAAATTGAATATTTACCCTAGGTTAATGAAATAACAATGTTTGGCAAAAACTCCTTTCACTACACATTATTCTGACAATTTGATTTATGTCTTCTCTCAAGTTACTTTTGTTGATGTGGTTATGCACAAGCTAAAGGTGAATAACTTGAGCTGATCACTCAATGCCACACTAGCTGCCAAACCCTCATTACCCACCCCACCCTTTTTTTTCATCTGAGAGCACATGGTCATCCCATAATGCCTTATTTCTGCTCCAGGCAGGATACTTCCTGCCCCATCTGTACTTGCTGTTCTCAGAGAGTATTCTGTACTGCTGGGCATCTAACATGTACATATTTCACAAATCTGTGTTTCTTCAGCAGTAAGAGAACGAGAAGTAGAAGTCTTGCCTCATGTGTATTGATATGTCCACGTATGTCCACATGTGGTTCTCCACATTCAAATATTTCTGCACTTAAGTAGGCTACCATATTCAGATGTGTGATATACTATACATACAACTCTGACATACCATATGATATGAATGATAAGTTAACGTCATTTCCTACAATTTATATTTGTGCATTTCACTGCCAGGTTGTTTATGAAACATTTCCCTGGCATGATTGGGTATTTTTTTTAAGCTCAGCTCAACCCATGGTACTTATTTAAACTGGTTCTGTCATTCCTGAAGCCCTCCACAGCTGCACAAGCCTGGGCAGGCTTGACTACAGAGTATTAATTTTCTATCACCTTAACTGTACTAGGCTATACATTATGCAGACAACCTGAAGGCAAGTGCCAGGTCTATGATAAAACTTTTGGAATACTGATAATGTTTATCACAAGCTCAGTGCTATCCCATATGCTTTTAGAAAAAATTCCACTGGATATAAGATGGAGAAAGGCAAAAGCACATTTTGCAAAAGCACACTGATGCCAAGTTTACACTGAGCATGTTTTTAGTATTAGTGAAGGAAACACTCACTTGGTGCACCTATATCCTAAGTTACATATCATTTAATCAAATAAACCTTTTCTTTATACTGGTTGAAATGAACTTGGTAAAAAAAAAAAAAAAAGGGTACAGCATATTACACTCATTAATTCCCCTGTTCTACACAAGTTTATTTATTTATTGTACAAATATTGTCATGTTCATTGATGCTCTTCAGTGCACTGCCTTATGCACTCTATCACTAAAATAACTGCACTGTCTTCCTTAATTCCAAGGACATTTAGTGAAAAAATGCTCATAGGCACTATATAACTGATATAGATAACAGACTCGGGGCAGTGTCGAGGGTTCAAGCCCCAGCACTGCCAAGCTGCCACTGTTGGGCCCTTGAACAAGGCCCTTAACCCTCTCTGCTCCAGGGGTGCTGTATCATGGCTGATGATATCATGGCTGACGTATCATGGCTCTGACACCAACTTCCTGACAGGCTGGGGTATGCGAAGAAAAGAATTTCACTGTGCTCTACCATATATGTGACCAATAAACACTCATTATATTTATCCTCAAGTGGAACAATTCATTTTAAGGCAGATAGTAATGCATATAACCTATTGCACATTGATAGTAGATTGTGTAATTAAAACAATATAATATTATATATATATATATATATATATATAAATTTTTATTTTATCTTTATAATGTCAACAAATTTCAAAGCAGACAAACTTCAATAAATACACAAAATACTGAGCAATTAGTTCACTAATGCAGATTGGAATAAAGAGGAACTTATAACATCTTAGCACAAGGGCTGCTTATAGGTCTCAGTTTCTCTGAACAAAAATCTGAAAAAATATATGAATTTAAGTAAACAAAGGTGATGCAGTTGAATCCATTGAATTGAAAAGGAATAAATGAATGAAAAGCTCGTTTAACAAGGAGTCAGGATATTTCCTCTCCCTGCCAGCAGAGGTCACGCTTACCAGAATTTTAGCATGACCTCTGCCCTCTCATTACCTCATTTCTTCCTGGTTCTACACTACACAGACTGTTAATGAATGCTGTCTCATTTCTGAGGTGTTAAGTTCTGAGGTGTATTTTTGTATCTGCATTTATGTGTTTTGACCCTTGCTGTGTTTTGGATTTGTTATTTGGATCGCCCTCTTGCCTTCATTTATTATTGCTCTTCTGCCTTGACCTCTGTCTGGTTTTAGACATTGTTTTGGATTAGCTTTTGGACTATGTTTGCCTTTGTAGGTTTTAGGTTTTCTGCCCCATCCAGGTATTTCATATCTTTTCTGCCCCTAGCCAGTTCAGGTATTTCATGTGTTCCAACTCAAGCACACCTGGTGCAACTAATGAAG
This sequence comes from Stegophilus panzeri, assembly GCA_024331685.1. Classification (NCBI taxonomy): domain Eukaryota; kingdom Metazoa; phylum Chordata; class Actinopteri; order Siluriformes; family Trichomycteridae; genus Stegophilus; species Stegophilus panzeri. Next base: position 13,658,795 of record JANDJT010000141.1, on the reverse strand, counting down.
CCCTTGATTAGTTGCATCAGGTGTGCTTGAGACAACACCTGTTTTGCATATTTGTGCTGTTGTGAGGGATTCTATTCAGGGGTTGAATAATTTTGAGACTGGAGAAGTCATTATAAGTTGCATTTTCAGTTGAATTTGGGGAAACCACTTGAAGCGTTTGTTGTATTGAACTATTTTAATTGCTTTTGTTTGATTTGTTCATTGCAAACAGCTGAAAGTCTGTACATTTTAACAATAAACCTGATTTGCAATAGGGGTTGAATAATTTTGATTGCAACTATAAATGGTGTGTACATGATTGTATATTATCTGATGTTTCAGAAATACACATATTCTTTGTATCTATGTTAGATCTCCTGATTCTGAACAAATTTGCCTCTAGGATCACTGCTGTCAATCAAATCGTTCATGAAATATTTGAGATTATTTAAAAAAAAAAACTCATTTTGCAAACTAGTCCTAGATCTTTCGCTCAACCGAAATAAAACCCTCGCAAGGGCACATCAAAAAGTTTGACGTGGATGTGGCCACTTTTACTTAAATGGCTATAATTCTTGAACGGAATGAGATATTTTCACCAAACTTGGGGTACACATGTATGGGCTCAATCTGAGAACAGATCTAAAAACATTACTGAGTGTGACCAGTTCGTGGCGCTATAGCAGAACAAAACATGAAATTGGCAGTAAATGTGGATCCACTGGTCCAATAGACTTGATAAATAAATCTTGCAAGAATTGTCCTTGTCCAAGGTCCAATCAGCATATACAACGACAATTGTGAATCTTGAAAAACATGGCAGCCATTGGTCGAGCAATGTTCAGCAGCTATTAGACAAGTGTTAATGAAGGCTGATATTTCTTAAAATTATCTTGGTTTTTCATTGATTAGGTGATTATAGGATTGCACAATATTAAGTAATACCTTTTAACAACTTTAAGGGTCCTAAATGGCTTGAAACCCGATAATTGCTGCTTACAGCTATATTTATTAAATGTGCACACATGGATCCTCACCCCATGTCTGAATCTACCATGTTACACCCCACCCCTAACCATACAACATAACAAAATTGCAAGTGTGAGACTTTATTGAAAAAAAAAAAAGTCCTGACTTTGAATTTCACGTAAATTAATATGCCTTACACTTATAAATACCAGCAAACATTGAAGTCTGGGTAGGATTTAATACTTAGCATGGTTATTTATAATTTAGGCTCATATACTAGTTTCATACATAACACACATGGGTTTTCAGGCAGATTGTGGCTTAAAACTACTCCCAAGGTAGTGAGGGAAGATGTCCATAAAAATTAGGTCTGATTTCATGAATGGCTTTTGAAAAGATGTATTAATCTGACAACGGGATCTGAGTATGAGATGGATTCTTACATGGAGATAAAAGCACACCCATATAATTTCTTTTGCAAGTGCAGTCCATCTTGAATACTGGAAGATTAGAAAAATGTCACCTGGTCTTTTTACAATCTTGAACTGTCCAGTGTCTGTGAGCCTGTGCCCAGTGTAGCCTCAGATTCCTGTTTTTGGCTGACAGGAGTTGTAAAAAAGTGGTGATTTGAGTTACTGTAACTTTCCTGTCAGCTCTAACCAGTCTGCCCATTCTCCTCTCTCTCTCTCTTCAACAAGGCTGTGACAAGGAGGAGGGAGAAGTCAGGTTATGAGGCACCTGGCACTGATTTGATTAATTAGTGGGAGAGAGAGAGATAAAGGAGCGGCTGGAGGAGAGAGAAAGAGAGAGAGAGAGAGGGACGGACGGACGGACAGACGGACGCACGCTTTGTGTTCTGTTTGTGTGTTTTATTTTGTTTTATTTGAGTTTGGTTTATTATTATTTAAGTTTATGTTTATGTTCAGATGGTTCCCACCTCCTCCTTGCCCATAGTTTAAGATTGTTACAAAGCCATTTCTGCACACAGAACTGCTGCTCACTGGATATTTTTTCCGCTCACCATTCTCTGTAAACTCTATAGCCTGTTGTGTATGAAAATACCAGGAGATCGGCAGTTTCTGAAATACTCAAAGCAGTCCATCTGGTGGCAGCAACCATGCCATGGTCAAAGTTGCTGAGATCACATTTTCCCCATTCTGATTTGTGATATGAACATTAACTGAATTTCTTGACCTGTATCAGCCTGACTTTCCACATTCCACTGCTGCCCCATGAATGGTTGGTTGGAGAAATGAATGGGGTACATTTAGTGTTCATGCATATACATTATATGGCCAAAATTATGTAGACACCTCACTATAACACCCATATGTGCTTGTTGAACAACCCAATCCAAATTTGGTCCCATCTTTGCTGCTGTAATTACCTCCACTCTTCTGGGCAGGCTTTTCATTAGCTTTTGGAATATGGCTGTGGGAATTTGTGCTCATTCAGCCACAAGAGCATTAGTGAGATCAGACACTGATGTCAGGTAAGGAGGCCTGGTGCCTCTGTGTTCAAATTCATCCTGAAGTTGTTCATTGGAGTTTGGGTCAGGGCTCTGTGCAGACCATTAGAGTTCTTCCAATCCACTCCTAGCAAAGCATGTCTTCATGGACCTTGTTTTGTGCACACTGGCATTGTCATGCTGGAACAGGTTTGAGCCTCTTAATTCCAGTGAAGAGAAATCTTAAAACTGCAGCATACAAAGACATTCCAAACAATTGTGTGCGTTAAACTTTGTGGTAACAGTTTGGGGAAGAACCACATATGGGTGTGATGGTCAGGTGTCCACATACTTTTGGCCATACAGTGTACTGTATATTAAATAACACCATTTATAGAGAAAAATGCTATCCCTCCCACTCAAAACACAGGCCACAGATAGCTGTGGCATTGCTGGGATTCAAGCTCGCAATCTCCAGATTAAAGGGCGATACAACTGACAGTCATGACTGCTGTTAAGGCTTCTCCACATTGCCTTACATCACTGGAGCACAGACGCCCATCATCTACCTGTAGTTCCACCTACATTCCTTGTGACTTGCGGTTTTTGTGTGGCTTGTTCTAGCTTTCTCAGTATCTCCACAATTCTACTAACCTAATGTGACTGTGTATCTCAATAGGTGTAACTTGTATTTGACATGTGCACAGTAAAGAACTTTTTGTGGTTTGCATCCACAACCTTGGACTCATTCATGTGTGTCACTGATTATCTAATCAAAAGCGTGCATCTGTGTTCAGTTTGTGATGACTTGGACAGTGTAGTTTGTTCCAATGATGCATAAACAGACACAAGTATTTTATGTTTAGTTTGAGTTACCTATTGGCATATGTTTATCTGTAAAAGCACATCCTCTCTTTGTACACTGGAAACATATTTATCCCAAGTCAGATAATACATTTCTTCTGCCTCTAGTCATAGTTCAAACCCGCATCTGTTGTATATTCCATTTGCATCCCTTAATTACAAAATGGCCATCTAAATCTTGTCAGCTTGGTTGCTGTGTTTGTATTTGTTGCACCTGATATTTTCCTGAATATGCATTTCTACATAATTCTTTTTTTGCAGCACACCTGGCTCTTCATAATACAACATGGCTGATTTTGCTTGTTTTTTGGCATACTAATTCCAAACTGATTTGATTTTCAAAGTAATCATGAAGAAATTAAGAATAGCGACAGCTTTTCCTTTAAAAAAAGAGACTTCTTTGTTTAAGGTTTAACACGTTTCAGTAGTTGACTATACAGGAGAAAATCAAGTAGCAGAGAGACTTTTAAATGATGTGATTGGCTATCGTGTTACTAGCTTGTAAATGAGACAAAATCCTGTTTTAAAACCAATCTACTTATTTGATTGTAATACATTCGGAAGTGTACAGCCATGGCAATCTCAAGTCACGTGCAGGGCCCAGGGCAATATTTTACTTGCATGGCCCAAGCTAAGGGAATGTGGCTGGTGTCTCATGTGCACAAACAAATAAACTTAGACCTGAATAGAACCACTACTCAAACAGCATAGCAATTTAAGTGTTTCTTAAATACGACTTGAATTGCCATAGCTGTCCACCAAGGTTTCTCATCTGTAGGAGTCCCACAGAGTGAGACAGTAAGTGCGGGACAATTAATGCGCTGGCATATGACTGTAGTGTGCTGGGTCTCTGAAAAGCAGGAACCAGTTCTTCCACTCAGATTTAGCAGCAAAGGCAGTGTAAATGGTGAGCACATGGCACATCAGAATACACACAGAATAAGTATGGCTGCCCTTCTATAGCTGCCCTTCTGTGGCTGCCCTTCTATGAGCTTGAGAGTGAATAGGTGTATACGTGACTAGGAAGTAGGACTAGATTAGAGAAATATTTCAGCCTAATATTTCTATAATATTTAATATTACTTAAGTTTACGCCCTTAAAAGACCAGCAAATAAAGTATCTTTCACATACAGCAGAACATCCAACAGGTGATTACTGATATCATTATTTCTTTCTATTGATAATTCTTTATAATCAATAATACAAGCATTTCTCTTACTCTCTCTGACTGATCAGCCATGCTTCATTTATGGTTTCCAGGCTTTGTTTATAGTTTCTGCTATCTGTTGCCAGCAAAACATCATAGACTATCCCTGACTGAATCAAAAGGAGCACACTCCTCATTGTTTTATTTGTCAATTGGTAACATTAAAGCTTGAAATACAATGACTAAGAAATAATTTGTTCATTAAAGTTCTCAGTAGCTGGTTTGCTTTTTTCTTACTGATTGCAGGATTTTATCTTAGCCTGCATTTTAAAACAATGTCTTCATTTTAGCTGATGCACAGTCTGAGATGGCTCTGTGTGTGCCATGCTAGACTAATGGGAAACATATAGAAATGGGGGTGTCATATTCGCTTTTGCATTTATTTATTTTATTTATTTGTTTTTTCAGGTCTTATACATTTGTCTGCATGCTATACCATGCTATATTACAGGCAGTGGTGGAAATGTAAAACTAGTTAAAGACGCACAACAATGTATTTGGCATCTGTTGTGTCATGTACCTACACTATTAAAAATAAAAGTTCCTATTAGAAACAAAAATGCCTAAAGAACTAAAGAACATTTTACTCAAGTTCTTTGGAGAACCATCTATTTACTGGTGCTTTAAAGAACCCACAAATGGTTCTTCACAGCAGTGCCACAAGGAACCATGTTATCACAAGTTCTCTAAAAAACCTTTAGTTAGTGCTTTAAGGAACCAAAGTAAGGTTCTTAAGGGCAGTGCCAGAATAACCTTCTCACAAACCCAGTCTCACAAAGAACCATAAAGGGTTCACTTTAACCTGTTAAGGGATGATACCTTGAAGAACCAATACACTGTTCTGAAGAACCTATAATGGATCCTAAAGAACTTCTTTAATCTCCAAAGAAACATATAGTTTAACTCAAGAACCGTATACAGGGAAAAATGGTTCTTGACAAGAAGAAGGTTATTTGTAGAACCGATGGTGATGTAAAGAACCATTGAAGAAGCTTTCTTTTTAAGAGTGTAGATAGGGGTGATGGCACCCAGGTGTTGCTGAATGAAAAAAGTAGGTCTGGTATTTTTACATTTGCCATCAGAAACTGATTGTTATGAATGCAATAATCATGGCATTTTTCTACAATTAATATGTTATTCTCGAAATTGATACTTTATTACCATAATGCTTCAACTGTATTCTCAAAATATTATGAATTTATGCTCACAATGCTATGAGTTTTTTCAACAACTGGAAAACCGGGGGTGGGGGGGGCTTATGGCTAGCTATGCCTATAAGACTGTGTACTTAACATCCTCAGTGTGGGACTAAACTACAGTCCCATGAAACATTGCAAATGGCATAGTCAAATTAAAAACTATACAGAAATATAAAACTATGGGCTGTTTTTTACTATTAAGTACATGTCATCCATTTATTTGTTTATTTTAATTAAAACTTTAGTTATATAATGAAAGAAATTAATATAGGCTATAGTATACTGGCACAATCATATTTTTGCCTATGAAACAGTGATGTTTCGTTATGTTGTATTAAGTATAGACAAGAATGCGTTGCAATTTAAAGATATAATAATGTTTGAATGTACTACTAATTCTTTCATTCTATGGCACTGATGCTTTAAAATCGCCCAGACTGCTGTGGTTTTATTCTTCAGTTTGATATCACACAGAGGGGGTGGGGTGGGAAGTCATTTATCCCTGAGAGGTAATAATATTTGGGGGGGGATCCACATGTCAATAAGTATGTGGCAAAAAAAAAAATAGCAGGATTCATCCTCATCAAAAACACAAAGAATTTCTTTGTTGCTGAAACAAATCCTACTGAAGCCCTAAGCGGGCATGCATTATTATTTTTTGTCTTTGTTATTTTCATGTGATCTCAACTTAATTTTCTCGTGATCTTGACATAACCAAAAACTGTTTTCTCATGACGTGAGATTTTATCCCTAGAAAATCTTGCACTTTGTAAATGGGACTGGTGTTACATGCATGTTGGCATCTTCCCTGCTGAAGAGATGGACTTTATCTCCTCATTAAGAGAGAGGGATGTCCCCCTTCTCAAGTGTCAGACACTAATGTGGGAGTTACAATCCTGCAGGGATGACATATTTTTGTAGGCCACCCCAGAAGTTAGCATCACCCTGATTCCCTCGAGAAAAGGCAATAGGATTTTTCCATTAACTTTTGGATTATTGCAGAAAATAAACTCTGTGACCAACAAAAGGTTATGATTCTTACATGTTTTTTCCATCAAGTTAATCATCACAAATGAACACAACTTTTATTCATTTTGAAGCCTAAATACAATTGCTAGAAGCAAAAGCTAATGTTAGGCTATAAACGAACTACACCATGGTCACATGACTTCAATGACAACTGTTTCAACAGTTATAAAAAAAAAAACACTACAACTGGAAAATACTATAAACTGAAAATCTACAAATTTGAGAATAGTTTGCAAGAGTGCGAGTATAAACACAACAAGGCTGTAATAGAAGAGTTTTCCTGTTCAGCGTGATGACGTTTAATTTCCCAGACAGCCTCTGTAGTACCATTTAGCCACTTGTTAGCAACTGTCTTTTTCAAAACATGTAAAAGCTTAACAAAATCACAAGTGGGGTATTACTGATGTATTTTATGTCGTAGTATAAAACGTGAACATATCTTGAGATTGTGTTGAGCACAGACCTTATTTCAGGCATTTAACCAAAAACCCCATTCAAAAAACCCAGTGACTTTGGGACGATTTCGATTACACAGAAAAATTTAGTCGAGATCAAGAGAAAACAAGAAAGAAATAAAAAATTAATAATGCATAGCCGCTTATGGCTTCTATGCCATTTTTCTAACATTAATATGTGTTTATATTAGAATATATTATTATGAGAATATATTATTCTCAATATATTATGACCTCAATCTCATAATGCTACATTTTTATATTTTAAACGTGCTCTTGTAGCCGGTCCGCCTGCTCAGAGTTGGGCTCAAACCAGCATTGACCGGTTAGTGTATGGTTTTCCCCAGAAGCACAATATTTCATCATGCACTTCTGGGGAAAAGGGGAGTTTTCTGCAGTATAAGGGAGATTTATATTCACTGGGGAGATAGCGCTCATCCAGCCTGCTATGAGACACTCCCAGTCTAGATTAAGTTTCTCTTCAGCTGTAGTAATCACTTCAAGCAGCTCTTTATATGCTTGAGAGCTGCTGTCCATTTTTGGTGCGGTGGCTCCCCCCCTCTGGCTCCTTGGAGTCAGAGAGGGTGGGTTGGCTTTCTATACTGGAAGGAGGAGTCGCAACATGAGCTCCAAAATCTGGCGGAGTGCCAGACCCGGAAGACAGAGCAAGAGATAGAGCCGTGCTCGTCTCTGGCTCCAGATCCATATGAGATCCCCAGGACCTGAGCCAACTGGCTGCCTCGGCAGCGGCTGGCCCAGATCCGCGAGGTTCTGAAACCCAACTCCCTTCGGCCGAGAAGAGAGTGAGCTGTGAGTGGATCTGCCTGATTATAAAGTGCTCACAATGAGCACAGTCAGCCCCCTCAAGGGCCGCTGTGGCATGCTCCACTCCCAGACACTTCACACAGAAAGTGTGTCCATCCGTTCCTATGATGAAATGGGAGCAAGGCATGACACACTTCCTGAATTCTCTGACTCATACTTTTCTTCTTTTTTTTTAAAGGGACAGAAAAGTAGAGATATATATATTTTTTGTTGAAAAAATAGAGAGGAAATGAAGAGTCTTTTTTCCGAGCATTCACACAAAAGACTGGCACTCAGTCGTTTACTGATGATGATAAGGCTGAGGACGTGGTTCACAGGTGCCGTTTTTATAGTCACACAACGTTTGTTATTGCCACGTCACCTGACCACAGTAGGCCTATAAATAGGCATGATTTCACAAAGACTTCAGATACCAGTCATGCGTGAGGGCGCTTCCCACAGAGTGAAGCTCACACAACGTTGAGGTCCATTTGAAAGGGAACTAACTTTTTCTAAACTTTATTTATTTATAAACTTTATTATAGAAAATGTCAAAATTTCACCATGTGAAAGGTTTTCCAAGCCAGCCATACATGTATGTGTGAGCTCATAAATAATATCTGTAGGTGTAGATGATAATTAGAAGGTGAGACTTGGGCAGAGACCACACTGATTCTCAAGAGCCAAATCTTGTTGGCTCCTAGAGTTGACCATTCAGTTCAACAGACAGCAAGGACTAATTATTTGTTTCTTTGCTTGAAATAATTAGCTGTTGTAAGTAAGGCAATAACCCATTATGGGCTGTGATCAGGGCAGAAGTGGTGCCACTCTGAACTAGTTAGCAGCTAGCGAGAAATGGAAATGACAACATCTGTCACTAGCTGAAAATCTATGCCAGCTTTTACCTGCTTGTCCTGAAGAGGCTCCAGGGGAGGTAAATAGCATATCTCCATCTGTCACTTGGCCCTGACCAGCTGTTTTACTATGGTCAGTTCCACCTGTGGAAAATGACCATTTAAACCTGAGACTAAGGAGGAGAATGGTGAGAACAGATAGATGTCACGATATAAACAGTATATACAGTATATCCCCTCTGAAAGTATTGGAACAGCAAGGCCAATTCTATTGTTTTCGCTATACAAGACATTTGGATTTCAGATCAAAAGGGTGAATATGAGACGATAGAATTTCAGCTTTCATTTCCTAATATTTACATCTAGATGTGTTAAACAACTTAAAACATGGCACCTTTGGTGGCAGACTACTTCATTTTTAGGTGAGCAAAAGTATAGGAACAGAAAGTCTTAAAGTACAGCAAAGTAAATAACACGCAAATCCCTTCTTTCTTGCATTTTTCTTTTGTTTTGCTTTTCCTTTATTGTACTGCAGCTTCTTTCAGCTGTTTGTTTTGGGGGGTTTTTCCCTTCAGTCTCTTCTTTAGCATGCTCAACTATATTAAAGTCTGGTGATTGACTTTGCCAGACTAAAACCTTCCACCCCCCACCCCCCAATGAAGTCCTTTGTTGTGTTGGCAGTGCTTTTTGGATTATTGTCTTGCTGCATGATGAAGTTCCTCCCAATTAGATCGGATGTATTTCTTTCTGGAAATACTGGAAGACAGTTTGTTTCTGTAGACTTTTGAATTCATTCTACTGCTATCATTTGGAATCAATTTGCATCAAATGGTACTGCACATTTTACTTGCTACCAATGAAAACGGCTGTTACGTTATCCAATGTATTTCTGTTTGCTCTATGTGCCATTTGTGTGTCTATGCCGGTGGTGGGATGGGTTTCTTTTGTCTCCTCCCCCTTCTCTACGCCCAGCCTACTGCATCTTGTCCACGCCTCCTCTGGCCTTGTACACTAGGATTGGTTGGCTGCACGTTTCTGGAAGTGTACTTAAGCCTCGTCAGGCTCCATCCCAGGGCAGATCATTGCCATTGCTTTGTGTATAGTGAGAAGTGCTTTCCGTGTATGACGATTTCACCTGTGTATGACCTTATGTTTGATTTGACTTTGTTTATGCTCTGCCCCGTTACGATTCGAGTGATACTCTTGTGTATATATGTATATATTATTTTGTTAATTAACCCAGTAATAGTCACCTCTGTAAATAGTGCACGGTTAAGAGTGGTTTGTAGGAAGTCGGCGCCATTTACGTTGATTCTCCTTTTCTCTTGGTTTTGGGTTAGCTAGGGAGTGAGGGAAGACAGTGTATTTTTGTTTTCTTTTCTTGTACTTTAGTTAGTTTTCTTTTGGTAAAGTTAGAAGGTATTTTTGTTTATTATTTTGGCCTGGCCGGCTTCTGAAGAGAAAACCACTAGATATATAAAAGTTGTTACGTTTGGAGAATAAAAAACAAAGCAAACACAATCCTGGTCTCGCCAACCCTTTTCTTTTTTTAAAAATTTTATTGTATGTTGCGGCCTGACCTAGGCCGGGTCGTAACACGGCTGTATGTTGTTTGGCAAATACAGATATAGACTCAGTGGTGGTCTTTCTTTGGCAAGTTTTAAGAATAGGTACAGGTCTTGTTCTTCTTGTTTGATATGGTTTGGGCAAAACCAGATAATACTGACTATAATTGGCCGCAAGTTACGTTTAGGTCTTTAAGCTGTGATTTAAACTGTGATTTTTTTTTCAGTTGTCGGTGCAGATACGAAAACACAACTAATGAATAATATTAATGGAATCTACCACATACTGGTGTATATCTGTTTGTTTTTCATGTCTTTATTGTTAATTATTATTGTTTACAATGTCATAATTTGTACATTTGGCTGTTTCACAGTTATACTGTCTTGATGCTATTCCTACTGTCAGTGTAGTACATATTTGTAATCTTCTTCACTGTTCTGTGCATTTATTCTTCTACTGCATTTTGTTATTTGTACTAGAACTGTTTTAGATAGTGACTTGGATAGTTGTGACTGCATTTGAGCTTGAATTTGTCCTCTGGATTGCGACTGACTTATAAATCATGAAGACATAATATTCCATAGTATACATGCATATGATTTGTATTACTGTAAAAATCAATTTTGACTACTGTAAATGGTTTGGTAATGCTTTGACTTATGGTTTGGTAATAAACTATTTACAGTATAAGCAAGAAATATGTAGTTTACTAATCAAAAAGAATGTAAACAAAGAAAGTAAATAGATTCATTAGCATATTTATTAAGCAATTTGCAAACAAAACAAATATATGAACGGTTGGCAGAGTTTCTCAACTCCAGTCCTAGGGATCCATTACATGACAAAGATTCTACCAAGTCCCTGATGCAGCTCAGGAGTGGATTCTCAACTCATTATTAAGATTTTTGAGAAGAGTTGGGAGCAGAGAAGGCTTGAAAATGTGCATGGCAGTGGCTCATAACATCATATAAAATTGTTAACCAAAAAAACCCCACAGTTTTATTATACTGTGTTTGTTTATAGGGTCATACCATTTTTAACCACTTCTCAAATTGTTTACGTGTACAGGCTAATATATGATATAATAATGAGTATATAATGAGTAATCAGGCTTTTGGCACATTGTTCAGTATATTATGTTTGTAGTATATTATGTTTCTTTGGAAAGTTCTCAATCAAATGTGCTCACCAATGCTTTTATTAGATAATTATGAATAAGATGTCCTAGCTATTACCACTAACTACTTAACTACATAGTTACTGTAGCATAAATTCTCACTTATCTAGTGTACATACCTAGCGTATTTAACCAGGACCATAGAGAGAAAGAGAGCTTATCTGTCTTCACCAATTCTCTGCTTGGTGGATGTGGCAGCAGGGGCATAATTGAGCATTGGCTGCATGAAGAAGACAGGGTAATAGAGAATGAGCAGGAACTGAGTTACATGCCTGTCTTTTCTATGTAGGCTTCCCATGACCAGAAAGAAACTTTATGTTTGTTTGCTTGTGTGTGAGCTGGATTGCACTGAAAAGTACCCGCTTGTGCCTTTAAAAAAAATTATATATTTTCTCAGAGTAAAAGGAAAAATGACAGCTTTGCAACTTCCCATGAATACTTGCAGTGTCCTCATTCTCCACAGATCAGTGTGTTACAGTGATACAGCAGCATTATTATAGCTTTCTTCTAGTAGTTTGTTTAGTTGTCTTTGTCTTCTTTGAAATTTAGTCCAAAATGACCAAAGATACCCTCAAATAAATCACTACCAAAATGTCGGCTCTCAGTGCTTACAGACGGGATGAGGTGGCGCATTTTATGAATAGACAACAATGCTATCCTGAGTCTCATTCAATATAGTCTATACAATGTAACTACTGTTAAATTTACACAAATTCTTACTCAGCGGAGTGCAAATGTAAGTTTTATTTTATCTTTATCATATTTCAATCATAAATTTTAATTTATCTACAAAATAAATTTAATGTGGGTGTATCCTGAAATTACACAACAAAAAGTAGACCAAATGTTCAAGTTTTGCCATGACCCTCGTGGTCTCCAGACCTGATTTGAAGAATGCAGTGAAGAAGACAGTTGTTAGGCCACAGGACGGGCAAATAAGTTACTTGGAATATTTTTTTATTACATTCAGGAAGGGAAATACTGTACCAGCTTTTAAACTGAAACATTTTCAGTGATTTTATATAATATTTTTAATGTATACTCTCATATCATGTGTTACTTTGTTAATACATGAGCATCTGTGAAAACTCACTTAATGTCTGATTTGTGTACATTTATATTCTTAGTGTCAGAGCCATGCAGAGAGCCATACAGAGGCAGGTGCTGAAAAAAGCAGAGGCATGTTATCTTTTTTATTGCTCAGCACATATGCACTATAGAACCAAAGCAGCAATTAAAAAAGGTCAGCTTTGACTTGCCTCAAATTCACTGCGGATTTTTGATGTAAACCTTGTTAGAGGCACGTAATGACCATCTGTTCAGTCACTGGCACATTTCATATTTATCATGCAAACTAATGCCCAGATACAGCTGGTAAGTGAAACATAGGTGAGCTGAAGCAGCTCAGTGTGTATATATATCTA
>JANDJT010000141.1:13626784-13641356 GCA_024331685.1 Stegophilus panzeri | reverse complement strand
GTGTCTGTGTGTGTGTGTCTGTGTGTGTCTGTGTGTCTGTGTGTGTGTGTGTCTCTGTGTGTGTGTGTCTGTGTGTGCATGCATGTGCCCTACGATAGACTGCAATTCCAACCCGGGTGTCGCTCCCTTGTGCAAAATATTCCTGGGATAGGGACCTAAACTATAATGACACTGACCAGGATAAAGTAGGTTTTTTTTTTTTTTTTTTTTATAGATTGTATTATTGATGATTGACCACTCATGTTCAATTTAATGCAGCAGTGTAATTATATTGAATGCACAAATGTATCAATATTTAATGCAGTAGCTTTTCTGTAATCCTTGCAAAGGCATAGAAATAATGAGCACTGCAGCATGAAAGCTTTGGGGTAACGAAGCAGTTTTCCTTCACTGATCACTGACCTGTGTGTTGCGTCCTTACCAGATTACATTTGTCTAAAAACAGTATGAGAATCTCTTTGACAATTAAAGACATATTTACCAATGACATTCAGCATGACAGCTCTTTATGAAAACCAAACAGAAAGCTGAAGAGGATTTAAAATATAGCTCCCAATAAAACTGTTATTAAACAACAGTTAAACAAGCCAAGTGAAAATTCTTCATCTGGGCTGTTGTGCATTATCACCTGAATGATTTCATACTACCCAAGGGAAATGAATATTTAATCTTTAGTGGAAATCAGTGGCAGGACTTTGGCTTTTATTTGCACCTTCTTTATTGCTTAATCCAATAGCACTGGGTATGAAGTCGTAGCCCAGGAAACTGACTTCATGGTAAATAGAAACAAAGTTTCAAAGCTATGTGAATTGATTTGTAATATATAAAATAATATAATCATACTAGAACCTTAAAGGGGATCTCAAACAAATCAACTCTAGTGAGTAGTGAGTAAGCATCAAGAAACTGTATCAGAGTTATCCTTAAACACTGTAAGCAATATTGTACTCAGGTACTACGGTTTGTTGCACACCTTCACTGCTCAGAAGCTCCATAAACCATGATCATTGCTTATACCAAGCTTTACCCTCTTCCTTGGGGTCTGTAAATTGCCAGACATGCTGACTTTTATGAGCATGGTGCAACATGTGTTAATATCTCTGTGGGCTGTGTTCTCCTTCAGGTCCAGCGGAATGCTGAGGGCAGACCCAGCTGATACTCCTGGCCTCTGATTCACTGATTTTAGATGACTGAACCTCTTTCTGTCCTGCGCTTTCTATCATTCTCTTTGTTTTTCCCTTTTATTTTTCTTGCCCATTCCCATGTCTCATCAACAATAGCCATTTTGCCCCCAGTTTTAAGAATATGGTTAACGTAATTCCTAATGCATGTTCATACAAGAAAATTTTAAATTAGCATCCAGTGAATGATTGCTTATTATGCCTGTTATTTTGTATTTGGTAATAGTATGATAGATCCAGTTACTCTTTTTATGCTTATTTGAAAAAATAAATAAAAAAAATAAACTTTGCTCAAAGCAAAATCTTATTGAATAGTAGGCAAAAGTAGAAGAGCATCATCAACTATCTATTAAGTTTGGTAACACGTGAGATAAATGTATTGTTAATGACACCTGCATAAACCCTTCTAACTATTTCAGCATTTCCATTTCTACTTCTAAACAAGATGTATTCCAACTGGCATCCAAGATAGTCCTGAGATAGTATATGAGTCAGTTAACATACATTTCTGTTGACATTGGGTTGTGTTATGACATTTTCAAAGCTGATTTTTGTTAGAACGTAACTGTGGTGGTTGATTTTGTAGCTTAGTGGACTTCTAGTAAGTTAGTCATATGGTGGTGATGATGTGACATATTCAACATCAAATCAAATCCCAAACTCACTCCCAAACATTTATAGTCACTTAAAATACACATCCATCTTTCCATCCATCCTCTACCACTTATCCTTTTCAGGGTCACGGGGAACCTGGAGCCTATCCCAGGAAGCATTGGGCACAAGGCAAGGTATACCCTGGACAGGGTGCCAATCCATCGCAGGGTACACAATCACATACACTACGGACACTTTGGACACGCCAATCAGCCTACCATGCATGTCTTTGGTCTGGGGGAGGAAACTGGAGTACCCGGAGGAAACCCCCACAGCACGAGGAGAACATGCAAACTCCGCACACATAGCGCCACGGTAGGAATCGAACCCCTGGCTTCTGGAGGTGTGAGGCGAACATGCTAACCACTAAGCCACCGTGCACCCTATAAAATATACATAATTTTCCAAATATACATAACTGTTGCCATAGGTATGCATAAAAATCTTTGAAATAGCAAAAATGAAACTTGTATTACTTAAAGGCCAGAGAAAATATACATAACTCATTAATGCCATGTCAAAGGTGTCAAGTATCCATTAAAAAAATGATATACTGACACAATGTCACGTTACAAAGTTATCTGTCTAATAGTGTTACGTATGCAGCTGGTTTTCCAGAGACATTCCAGAGTGCTCAACTTTGTTTGATTTTTATTTTCCAATTTATCCCTTAATTGACAGGATTTGTTATATGATTACTAAGAACCACTTTTCCTACCAAAATTCTAACCTACTGGTATTATTATCCCACTTTTTACTGGTATTATTATCCCACTTTTTTTACTGTTATTATTATCCCACTTTTTTTTTTTTTACTGGTATTATTATCCCACTTTTTTTTTACTGGTATTATTATCCCACTTTTATTTACTGGTATTATTATGCCACTTTTTATACTGTTATTATTATCCTACTGTTTTTTTTATACTGTTATTATTATCCCACTTTTTTTTTTTACTGGTATTATTATCCCACTTTTTACTGGTATTATTATCCCACTTTTTACTGGTATTATTATCCTACTTTTTTTTTTTTTTACTGGTATTATTATCCCACTTTTTTTTTACTGGTATTATTATCCCACTTTTTTACTGGTATTATTATCCCACTTTTTTTTTTTTACTGGTATTATTATCCCACTTTTTTTACTGGTATTATTATCCCACTTTTTTTTTTTACTGGTATTATTATCCTATTTTTTTTTTTATTGGTATTATAATCCCACTTTTTACTGGTATTATTATCCTACTTTTTTTTTTACTGGTATTATTATCCCACTTTTTGTTGGTATTATTATCCCACTTTTTTACTGTTATTATTATCCCACTTTTTACTGGTATTATTATCCCACTTTTGTACTGCAAAGGAAAACATTAAAGTTCATATGGCAAAATGAAATTGTCTAGTTCATTTAAATGTGTGCTTTAAACAAGCTGTGCATTCTAATTACTTTACAGTGTCTGTATAGTCATCCACAGCAATATCAGGAGTCAGTGATATAGAAAATCCCTTGTATAGACAAGTTCCTTTGTCAGAGGTCTTAATAGAGGATTAGAAGCCTTCTATGGCCAGGACTGTCCTCAGCATTTAATCCACTTTACAGGATTACCTTTAATTGCTATAACCTGATAGATGTGTAGTGCATGGAACAGTGACCAATGCAGATATGTGAGTGAGCCTGGTCAACTTTAAACCCTTTGATGAGGTAAATTGAGCTGTGTGCAGCCTGAGCTGAAAACACTTTATTTTCTATTCTTTTTCAAATAACAATTGTGCTACAACGCGGATGTTTCTTGTACATGGATTCAAGTAATTTGCTGGGTTGACACCCTTAGTGCATAGTTTTAAACCACCATTTGTGCATGCACATACAGTGCCCTCCACTAATATTGGCACCCTTGGTATAAATGAGACACACGTCTTCAAAGCATACATCAGAATCAACACAAAAATGGTTTACTGATCACAAAATCAAGATCCTGCCATGGCCATCCCAGTCCCCTGACCTGAAACCCATAGAAAACCTGTGGGGTGAACTGAAGAGGAGAGTCCACCAGCATGGACCTCGAAATTTGAAGGATCTGGAGAGATTCTGTATGGAGGAATGGTCTCAAATCCCTTACCATGTATTCTCCAACCTCATCAGGCATTATAGGAGAAGACTCAAAGCAGTTATCTTGGCAAAGGGAGGCAGCACAAAATATTGACTAAAAGGGTGCCAACAATAACCTGTGTTTTGTTTGAAATTTTTTGATATCCATGACAGCAGAGTATTTTTGTGAATTTTTTTAACAAAAGATTAAAAAGTTAATGTATAAAGACAATTTTTCACAGCCTTCTTTGCTCATATTTATCAAGGGTGCCAAAATTAGTGGAGGGCACTGTACGGTACATATAATAACACTTGAGAGAAGGCCATGAAAATATTTAAGTGCTCCTTTGTACGTCTGCCACCATTTTCTCCCTTCTCCTCTCAAACAGGAGTATCAAAAAGCATTCACTGGTGCACAGAGCCTTTGCTGGGGATACATTAGCCCAAGCTTTTAAGGAGTCTGTCATATTAATGCTTCACTGGCCAGATTTTTGGCCATCTGACTTCCTCCTGATTGGGATGGAGTACTGGGCTATCATAAAAACACTTGTGCAAAGTTATTCTTCTGTTAAATGCTAGCACAAAATTAATTGGCTGAAATTACTTGTGCTTAATAGGTGGTTGCACAGCCATGATAATGCACTCTA
This sequence comes from Stegophilus panzeri, assembly GCA_024331685.1. Lineage (NCBI taxonomy): Eukaryota > Metazoa > Chordata > Actinopteri > Siluriformes > Trichomycteridae > Stegophilus > Stegophilus panzeri. The sequence continues at coordinate 13,636,782 of JANDJT010000141.1, read as the reverse complement.
ATATGATCAATAAATGGCATTTTGGACTGAGAGAGTGTGTGTTGCATATTAAAAGCATCTATCTATCTATCTATCTATCTATCTATCTACACACAGTACTGTGCAAAGGTTTTAAGCACCCTATTCTTTTAGTACAAACTTTGTTATAGATTTTTATTTTATGACTTCTACATTATCAAGTCAGTACAAAAAACATTTTAGATTTACAAATATTAGTTTTCTAGCAGAAAATTTAATGTTACAGAAAAATGTTTGTATGTCATTAAAGAAAGCAGTATATTGAGTGGTAAGAGACACTGTTCAGACAAAAAAACATAATGAAGGCTGTTGGATTTTGCTGCAAATATACAAAGCAAGTGAAACAGTCAAAGTCTCCAGAAGAACCGTGGCTGGTTATTTTTTATTTTTTGTCACACCAAATATTGACTTTGCTTCATTTTTTACTGTTTACTGCTGTTTACGGAATTTTTTTTAAATGTAGAAACATTTCATTTCATTATTTTGAACCTTTGCTCTACAACATTTCTTTGCATGTGCCTAAACTTTTGCACAATACCGTGTATATATAGCCCCAATTCCAAAAAAGTCGGGACGCTGTGTAAAATGTAAATAAAAACAGAATGCAATGATTTGCAAATCTCATAAACACATATGTTATTCACAATAGAACATAGAAAAAAATATAACATTTTTAAACTGAGTAAATCTACCATTTTAAGAAAAAAATAAGGTAATTTTGAATTTTATGGCCGCGACACGTCTCAAAAAAGTTGGGACGGGCAAGAAAAGGCTGGGAAAGTAAGTGTTACTAAAAAGAAACAGCTGGAGGTTAATTGGCAACAGGTCAGTAACATGATTGGGTATAAAAAGAGTATCTTAGAGAGTCTTTCAGAAGTAAAGATGGGCAGAGGTTCATCAATCTGCGAAAAACTGTGTCTACAATTTGTGGAACAATTCCAGAATAATGTTCCTCAACGTAAAATTGTGAAGACTATGAATATCTCATGATCTACAGTACATAATATCATCAAAAGATTCTGAGAATCTGGAGATTTTCACAAGGATGAAAATCAATACTGCATGCCCGTGATCTTCGGGCCTTCAGGCAGCACTGCATTAAAAACAGGCATGATTCTGTAACGGAAATCACTGCATGGGCTCAGAAATACCTCCAGAACTCATTGTCTGTGAACACAGCTCACCGTGCCATCCACAAACACTGGTTAAAGCTCTATCATGCAAAGAAGAAGCCATGTGTGAACATGATCCAGAAACACAGCCATCCTGTCTGGGCCAAAGCCCATTTAATATAGACTGAGGCAGAGTGGAAAATTCTTCTATGGTTCAGACAAATCAAAATTTGAAATTCTTTTTGGAAACCATGGACGCCACGCTCTCTAAACTGAAGAGGACTAAAGAGGAGAGGGACCATCCGGCTTTTTATCAGCGCTCAGTTCAAAAGCCTGCATCTCTGATTGTATGGGGTGCATTAGTGCCTATGGAATGGGCAGCTTGCACATCTGGAAAGGCCTCATCGTTGCTGAAAGGTATATACAGGTTTTAGAGCAACATTTGCATCCATCCAGATTCCATCCCAAATTTATTAATGAGAAACTCTGCCTCTCTAAGATACTCTTTTTATACCCAGTCATGTTACTGACCTGTTGCCAGTTAACCTAATTAGTTGAAAAATGTTCCTCCAGCTGTTTATTTTTCTAGTAACACTTACTTTTCCAGCCTTTTTTGCCCCCACCCCAACGTTTTTTGACGTGTTGAGGCCATGAAATTTAAAATGACCTTTTTTTTTCTCTAAAATGGTACGTTTACTCAGTTTAAACATTTGTTATGTTTTCTATATTCTATTGTGAATAACATCATTGCATTCTGTTTTTATTTATATTTATTTATATTTTACACAGCGTCCCAACTTTTTTGGAATTGGGGTTTTAGATAGATAGATAGATAGATAGATAGATAGATAGATAGATAGATAGAAAGAACTACAGTGGGGGAAATAAGTACTGAACGCATCAACATTTATTTCAGTAAATATATTTCCAATAAGGCTATTCACATGAAATTTTCACCAGACTTTGGTATTAACTCACGAAATCCACACATATAAAGAAATCCAATCATTAAAGTCCATAAATGAAATTATGTGTAATAAAGCGGAATGACACAGGAAAATAAGTATTGAACATGCTAAGAAAAAGCAGTTCTCCAAGGTAAGGTAAGGCAAGGAACCAGCTGAAATCCATAAGTAGTTAGAAAGTAATTATTCTTCCTATCTGTGCAAATTATTATCAGCTGGGTTAATAAATTGATGGTCTTTAAAAAGGCTTTTCGTTACCAAGGTGTCACACAACAAACATCTCATGATGGGTAAAAGCAAAGAGCTCGGTTGATGCGTTCAATACATATTTCCCCCACTGTATAGTACATAATGTAAGCCACATCTATTATGTGTTGCAGTAGAATACACAGAAGAAAAATATTGTACCACTATGGAAGTTAAGTGGTCTTAAGCACAGCGGAAGAGGTCTTTTAATAGGAGGAGAGATGATTGATTAATTTGTGCTCTTATTGGTTCATTTATCATGTTCTACATGATTTGCAGGTTTGGCAAACAGAAGCTTCAGACAAAGAGGAATATATACACAAGGGAGTAATGGGTAGCCATAGTCAATAGTTACATCAATAAATAAATGCATGATATTAGATTTTGAGCTGAGACCATGTAAAAAAGTATGGTTTATTAATAAACCGTGGCTTTAAATAGCATTTTAAATAAATTTTTATGTATATATCAGAGCATGTTGAATTCCAAACTTTGAATTATGAACCTGATTCAAGAAGGTTTTGTAGTGGCTAGCATTTAGAGACTTGTTCACATTACATATAACAGTTGCTGACTATGTGACTATACTGACTTGTCACAGATCCTACAAGTGAGGGAACAGTGCTGAAGGGATAAAGCACCATTCTTCCAGAAGTTATTCCCTTAATTGGTGATTTGATGAAGTTGGAGAACACAACAGTGAAAAATCTCCCGTATGTGTTCAGTTGGGTTAAGATCTGGTAACTGTGAAGGCCAGAGCATATGATATACCTCATTTTCATAATCATCCAACCCTTCAGCGATTCCTTGTCCCTTGCAGATAGGGGTATTGTCATCCTGGAGGAGACATGTTTCATCATAGGATAAAGGTGATCAGTCAGATAACTTTGTGTTGATTTGCAGTAAAGACATACTGTATGCGGACCAAAACCATGCCAGCAAAACGCTGCATAGGATGGGTAATATTTTTTTCTTTAATTTGTCACCCATCTGTTGATTAACTATGTAGGCACAGCTTCAGTTTTTTATGTATGTGCCAAATAATGATGGCGGAATCATGTGACTGAACTACAGTATGTGGCTCTATTTCCTGCACACATGCTCCTCTCCGTGTTGGATTAGCTTTGACTGGTGGGCCAAAGCGCTGCATAGGCTGGCACTCATTAAATGGGAACCACAAGAAGGTAACTATGGTGAAGATGGGACTGGGGCTGACCAGCCTTGGCTCTGGGGAGCAGCTAACAATGTGAAACGCCAAGTTGGAGCCTACCAGTTACCTAGGCAACACACACCACACCATTTCACTATGACAATCTAAAAGACTCTAAGAATAGAGAGGAAAAGAGGGATTAAATTGTCTGCCTGAAGAAAAATATCAGTGTCTGTACATGTGTGCTTATGTAGTGTGGATGCAATGACAGGAAGTTGGCATTTGACACTAAATGGTGAAGAAACTTGACAGTATTTGTCGGGATGGAAAAAGCAGGCAGCCAAGGAACTGTACAATGGAAGTCCAGTTCAAAAACACTTCTGAAATAAATTGTCACTATGGGTTACAGGTAATAACATGGACTACAATAATTGTCATTGTTAGTCAGTAATAGTGAGATCAAGAATGGTGCTTGTCTATTTGGAAATGTGTCAGGTATTATGTATTACACCTGTATGTATTATATGTTATGTATTATGTATTGTTCTGTATTAGACTCTTAGCCCTCCATTGCTCAGTTGTGCCCTGCCACAACTACAAGTCCCTTTGGATAAAAGTATCCACCAAATGAGCAAATGTAAATGCAATGTATTAATGCCTTGAATGTGTGTATATAAGCAGTTACTCTGGAAGCAGTCAATATGGTCCCTCAGTGATGGCCAATAAAGGAGCATGCCATCTGTCATGTTTATGGGGTCTGATAAACCAATACAGTTCTTCAAGCCTGGCCTGTGTGAGCCTTGGACAAATAATATGAGCGGTTCTGTACAAGTCTGGCAGTGTGGGTATGGACTAATGAAATGCCCTAGCTTGTACATGCCTGGCGAGACCTAAAGCAGGGCCACATTTGCTCATGCCAGCTTTATTTGTGGATCTTTGGAGTCAAGCATGCATGCTGGTGCTGTAGATGGAAATGAGAAATGGAAGGAACACAGCATGTTTTATGGTTGAATCAAAATGAAATGCTCTCCCTGATGGTGCTCTGCACTCTGCCAGGCTCCCGTCTCTCTCTCTTAATGATGATGGATTGGACAGAAAGACAAAACAATGGCATCAGCTTTTGACAGCTTTCGTCTGTTGTCAGGTTTTTTATTTTCCAGTTGGTTATAGGACAAATACTAAATGTTTTTTCTGTGCATGTGTGTGTGTGTGTGTGTGTGTGTGTGTGTGTGTGTGTGTGTGTGTGTATGTTTTTAGTGCCCTTGTTTATGTTAACTTAAGTGGGAGTTGTAATCACAGTAATGTCTTGGCACTCTGTGTCTGTGAGACTTGGATGTGAATTTTGTAATGTTGCTTCACAATAGATCCCAGCATTTTCAGTTCAAAGACCTTTTAATTGACTGTCAAAGAGCATATGGCTGATTGAGCTACTAAGGAAGTGTAAACTTAAAGTCATCATTTATATAGGCATACTTTAATCAGTATAAATCAGATGGCAAATGTTGTACCTATTGATAATGTATTATTTCCATAAAATAAAGTCATTTATGGATGATAAATGGATTCTTATTCTTCTTATTGATTGTATTAAAATTACAATACATCTTCACTGCAGGGCACAAGTTTATGTGCAGTGAAAAATGTCTATATTTGCATTTGCATTCAGATGTCTCCATCACCCTTGGTGCTGTTATATGAAATATTGGAAAAAGAAATCTTTATTGTATAATAGTCTTTGTTGTTTGAAAACTTGTGAAATGAATAAAATAGTCTCTTCACTGTGGTATTCTAGTCAGTGTTTGTCTAAGCATTTTCAGTTCTGTTATTCTGTCTACCATTTCCCACTTGTGATTCAAATATACTGCTGAGTCAGATGCAAGAAGAGTAAAGTCTAAAGAAAACATATACATTGTGAAGCATCTGGTGTAGAACACACAGTATATTACAGGAGACCTATTGTCTGAATATACCAACACAGCAAAGATATATGTGACAGTACCACTGTCTTTTTTTTCCTTTGAGAATTGACTCAATAGTGTTAAATTGACTGTTTCCCTACCTTTTTTTTTTTTTTTTTTTTTTTTTTTTTTTTGACCTCATCTCTCACAAGATCAGGTTGCTCGGTCAGGTTGTTCAGTTCCACTGCTATTCAATTTGAATGCTATTACAAAGCATTCATGCAACATATTTACAAGAGGGCATTTGGATGCAAGGCAGAACTCATGTGACTGCAGACAACCAGCCAGTCAAAAGTGTGAGGATGGGGTGGCATAGTATATACTATATATACAGGAAATATAGATGTCGTATTAACTGCTGCTGTTAACTACTTTTCCTACTATGGCAATATGCAGATCTACCCTTATTAAATAGCTGTATGTTCAACTGATTTTTACAAAATTCACTTTGTTACAAGTGTCACAGTTTTCCGCACATACTGTAGCAGCTGATGTTAACAAAGATATACAGTACTGCATGCACTGCTGATTATTTGATTGACCGTAAACTTTGGCAAAGCAGTGAGATGTAGCCTAATATACATACACCAGGACAAAATTATTATAAAACAAATCCTACAACTTGGACATTAATTGGACGTTAAAATCGGACATTTATTGGACATTAATTAATTTGACATTATTTAAAAAAATACAAAACAGGATTATAACAGCATTATAATTTCATGTAAAAATACCTTGCCAGCAAAATATTCATTGTAAATTGATCAAGTTAAGCTAACATGATGGATTCCTGAAGCTAGCTTAATTACGCCATGGTAAACATAGCCTACATGACAAACTAAGTCCAATCACCAAACTAATCTTACTGAACCTCATATGCACTAACAAGTATTGCTAAGGACTAAGGTTAAGTAAATGACAAGCTAAACATTTTTAAAGAGTAATTGCTTGCTTGTAAACTCACCTATCTCCCTTAATTCCCACATAAAGTCCCTTATAAAATAATATGCACATAATCAGAGTTTCCTTGTGGATAAAGTAATTCTTTGTTCTCCTGCATTGAAGTGTTAGTCAGTACATTTACATGGACAACAATATTACAATATTATAGTAGGTAAGTACACCGTTTGGGATGCAGCCGATGGCTTCAAGCAGTCGTCTATTAGCATGTATAGCATGACTAATAATTAACTGCACTTGAATCTTTCGTAAAATTAAAAATAAAACACCCAGAACTGTATACGATACCATAACGAAGACGAACTGTATGTCGATATGTAAAATTCTGGAGGGAACGTCGGACAGCGTGGCGTGGGGACGTAATGACGTGTGCCATTAATCAATCTATGTTCTATAACATGTAAAACGGGAACATGAAAGGAATATTCTAAAAGCAACTCATGTAAACACCTTAATCACAATATTGTCTTATTCAGAGTAAGGGAAATAATTAGATTATCGCTGTCCATGTAAACATCTAAGTGATGCACATTGGCATTTTTACAAATATCTTTGTGGATGCTCTGAATTCAAATGGACTCATAATGTACAATCTGGAATGCTGTTATTCCAGATTGTAGCTATAAAAGTGATGGTCAACATTTGGTTTTCTCCTATCCTTCCCCTATTAGTAATATGAATAGTAACTCTATACAGTTAGTTAGAATGTTCTCATTCATATGCATTAATTTTCAAAAATGTAAGTGAATACAAACTAGCTAACTAGCTAGCAATTTGGGACAGTGAGAAATTGGTAATGTGTGTGTTTCTGAGTCCAATTTTCTTCTAAAATAGTGGTATAGAAAATGGATGGATGGACTTCTGATGGCAAGCCAGAATTAATTTTCATAGCAACACGTGTGAAAATACATATTTTTTAAACTAAAAAATGTTCTTTAAGTACTTTAATGTTGCGCTTTAAAGAACAGCTTGCAGAAGTTCATGTGGATAGTTGCCAGGGTTCATTCCCACCTACAAATCAAAACCTGCACAAAAAGTCTTGAAAATAACCCAAAATGTTTGGGCATACTAAAAGGTAGGCACGTTTTTTGTTTGTTTGTTTGTTTTTGTTTTTTTAATAAGAAACAAGCTAACAGTATCGTGCATTTTTAATTTGCAGTATATATCTCCAGTACACAGACATAATACTTGGATCCTGGCAACTTAAAAAAAATAATAAAAAGAGCAAATTCACGATACTAATTGGAGATAAACTATTCTGTTTTAGCACGACCGAAACACTGCTTTACTGAGCTCCAAATAAAACCATATTTCTACCATATTTCTGTATAAACAAATAAATCCTTTCAGATTTTGAGCTGTTGCTCAATATAGTTCACGTAGCATGCACAGAGCTGCATATCTCTGCCTTGCTCTCATTTAATTAATTTTAAAACATATTGTAAAACTTTATTCATTGCACATTTTCATCATTCTTGAATTATCATTCTCCATTATTATTAAAAGAAAGTGTTCTCAGAAAACTATTCAGGAATTATAATGAAATGGCAATTAAAGGATCCTGTTTTGTCTCACAGCAGCACTGAAGGTTCATCCCAGTTTTATAACAGATTCTGAAAGTGTGTCCAAGAAACATTTTTAAATCTCTGATCTGAATGCAACAAACCCAAAAACTAAAGCAAAGCTTGTAGTGTCACACAGACACTCAATCAAGTTTTATAAACTGCTTTATTTTTCCGTGCATCCACCGACTTCCCTGGCATATCGTTTTCCGTATTTTTCCCACGTTGCCCACTATTTTACAAACCTGATAAAATATTACATGGCTCTTGATTTGGGAAAAACACTGTGCTTTTGAAACATTGTCAGGTTGCTTATTCAGTTTCATGAGACAGAAGATAGAAAGTTTTCCAGAAGGTTCCTACAGGGTGAATGTTAGTGTTATCCTGGAACCTGTATGAACTGGAAGGTATTCAGAGCTTTCCAGTAGAAATAGAGACATGGGGCCATTTGGAGTGAAAGATGAAAGGGAACAATTCCACTGACGCACCAAGATCTTGCATTACGAGCATTTGGACTTAAACCTGAAGCCAAACTAAGCTGTTCTCCTAGCACATGCTCCATTTCTCCCCATGCTCATGGACATTATCGCCATCAGCTATCTACTGGCAGCTCCTCCGTTCGGCAAGTGCTGTGTAGAAGAGCGTGGCCTCAGGGAACCATTACCTCCCTCTGTAGTCCTCATTAGCAGTCCCTTCTTTTTCTCCATTTCAGTCTGCAATTGCTTCCAAGGCTGAAGGTCAGTGAAATGTCAACCTTTTTGGATGTATGCTGCTTTACTGTGTTCCTTCATTAGTATTCACAAATTATTTGCCACAGTCCATATCTCTGTTCGTTCCCCCATCGTTCTCCCTCCACCCTTCCATTCTGCTGGTGAAATGAACTTGCACCTGGTATCAATTATGCAATCCAGAGTAATGCAAAACAGTGCTTAGACATTTTGAGCATTGCATTGCTAATGCAAATGGAGATAGGAGCACTGTATTAAATGAACTCAATTTGGTGGAGTGAAATGAAAGAGATTTGTGCTATACATACTAACAAGGTCTGTGGTTATAGAGTGACTCTGTGGTTAGTTTATGGTGTCATGTAGATGCTCTTCTTAGACTTTCATGCCAGTAAATATTTTGCTAAAATCTAACTGACTATTAATAGTATATAATATACTGTTAGTCCTTCACAGATTGATTGATTAGTTGTTTGATTAAGTGATTGATAGATGGTGTTCAACCTAGTTAAACCAATGTCCCAATGTTCTGTATATTTTATTTTTTGGTGGATATTTTATGTATTTTACTCCCACTGTTGGATTATGTTAGAAAACATGGCTAGCCAGGCTGAAAATCCAAGCCTGTAAGATATGCGATCAATATTCTTTCTTGTGGGGTATGTCACTTATTCCTCACTGACGTGAACCAGGGAGTTCTGAAGACATGGATTGTCAGTGGCTCATCAGCACATTTTCCCTGTAACATCTTTATTCTTGGCCATGATGCTTTTTTATGTCATTAAATGTTACTGTTGAGAAAAATCTGCTGGAGATAGACAGGCACTAAGTAATGCATAACAAAATGCTGACTGATAATAAAATGAAAATAAATACAGAAATAAATGTTTTTTATTCCACTATAGTCACCACTATTTTTAATGTGTCCCATTTGATTTTTTTTTCTATTGGGTACCAAATTAATAAGCATTTCTATGTACTGTATGTCCTCTGGAAGAAGGACCCATAGTAGGAATAAGGTTATGCAAAAATAGAGAAGGACAGTTGTTTTGCTGTTTAAATCATGGAATTTGTCGTGCATTCATATGTGCTTTTATATTTGATTAAGCTTTAAAAGGCATTCGTTGGTTTATTTTTTAATGCTGTTCTCTATTAAGGTACAGTAGGAACGCCTCAAATAAAGTGCCCTGTATAAGTGTGTGATCCCTGATCTAATTGAATTCAACTGGTAAATGGGTCAAATCATCATATTTAATCTGTTGCATTTATCTGTTGCATTAACTCTTACTTTAGTAAAAT
>JANDJT010000141.1:13545687-13556140 GCA_024331685.1 Stegophilus panzeri | reverse complement strand
AAACTACAATCCGAAGTCACCTACATCACCACAAGTTGTTTGGAAGGGTTTCAAGAAAAAAGCCTCTACTCTCATCCCAAAACAAACTCAAGCGTCTTCAGTTTGCCAGACATTATTGGAACACACAGAAACTACTTAAATGGTTTTACCAATGGCAAGCTTTACTGATCGGTGGTTCACCTGCCTGGTCACCTCAGCAAAGTGGCAGAAGCACTATCCATAATTTCAAGATGCACGTACATTCAAGAGAGTGGTGCCTACACCTAGAGTTGGTGCAGCAGATCTGGGAAACTTCCACCAGGAACAAGTGGATCTCTTTAAGACACCAAGTCCACTCATTGTTTAGTGTGGTTCACTCTAACACAGCCAAACAGCCCTCTGTGAGAAGGTGCACTAGCTCACTACTGGACTAGTAGCCTTCTGTATGAATTTCCACTTCTTTCACTGATCTTGCCCACATTGCACAGGATTCAGCAGTCAAAACACAGAATTCTACTCATAGCTGGCAAAGCCCTGGTTCTCACTGTTATGTTCACTCATGAGGAGAATGCCTTCCCCAACAAGCCGACTTATTGTCACAGATGAACAGAGAGGTATGTCATCATCAACCATCCTATCTGTACCTTTGTGTTGGGCCCCTCAGAGCAAACACTTTAATAGCTGCAATGTAGCAGTCCAAAAATGGTCCTAAGCACTAGGGCCCTTAGTACATGTGTTGTATGCTGTAGGAAATATTCCAGAAGTGGTGTGTGCACCACCTATTAGATTTGTTACAGGGAATTCTGAACAATGGCAAATCCCCATCTACACTGAAGATGTATCAACCAGCCATCTCATGAAATGCTCCTCTGTCTAAGCAATGACTGGTCCACTGAGTGTCATGACCCTGACCTATGGACAGGTTGGATGTTCAGCCCCTACAGAGACATACCATTATACTATGAATGTCTCAGCAGAGCAGAACAGCTACCTTGGCATCACCACGCACTTTTTCCAAATTCTATGAGGTCAATATCACCTGCCCCCACATCCCCCACCCCATAACCCATAGAACATAGAACAGGTACATTCTTAACTACTGTTTTTATATTTGTACTTATTAACAAGGATCTTATATCTTCTTTTTTCCTGTCTCTTTCTCATTTCTGGTCCTCCCTATGGGGTGTAAAGGTATTTTACGATCTGAAGTCAATTTTCAAGGTAATTACTATCTCAAAACAGGTCAGAGAGACATACCTTTTAAAGTTTATTTTCTAAACTACTTTTATGTACTGAATCAAATATTATTATGCATGTTATGTCCTCAAATTTGACAGTAATCTTCTGTGAATGGATGATTCAGAAAATCTTCTCATGTGTTTGAAGTACATTTTTTACATTCAGATCAATGCAGCGGGTCTTAGATTATTGCTAATCATATTATCAAAAGTATGAAATATCGCCTACATTTGCTTTTCAAACACTTTCAGTTTCTCTGGAATAAACAACTTCATATAGTAATTAGTTTACCACTATATGATATCCTTTATACTTTCGGTTATATTTGGCACAGTTTCTTGAATCAGAGAAAAGAAAATACTGTATAATATGAACTTTGTGAGCTGTTCTTAGTCATCCTGACAGTGTATTTATGGTAAGTCACCAGTGCTGTGTCAGGGATATTGAGTAGGAATTGGTGGGATATTTTTAATCATATGCCATACGTCAATTCAGATAAATCAAATGTCACAATGCCCCTATTTTGTCACAAAAGAAACTTGACTACACAGTAATAGACAATTGTTACAAAATTAATGAAAACTCCTTGGGGAAGGACCAGATATGGGGGTCATGATCAGGCATCTGCATACCTTTGGCCATAAAGAGGGTATTTTTTATGCTTATGAATGCATATTTTTGTTCAAAATTATAAGTGTACAGTCAAAAGAAAACCTGCCTGTATTCAGGCAGTAGTGGTCAATCAGTTATAAAGCTTGTGGGATTAAAACATGGCCTTGTGATCAACATGCTTTATGCTGGTCCAAATTGCTGTGGTTGGAATATGTTATTTGTTTATATTTTAGGTAATAGAACCAACTAAGTTGTTTCTGTAGGAGTTGGCAGGGTTGGTCACAATTCCTTCAGGAGCGGGTGAGAGTGGGATTTTTTTTAAACTATAATTTTAGATAACATATGCACAACCTTATGCTGTGGGTCTGTAGTGACATTCTTTAAAAAAAATGTATGTGTGTGTGTGCGCGTGAGAGTGAGAGAGAGAGAGAGAGAGAGAGAGAGAGAGAGAGAGAGAGAGATGGAGATGAAATCGATATGGGAATTTTTTGACTACTGGACTCCTGATGTTCCACTGTTGCAGATTCCATTGTGTTCTTAACATCACCCACTTCCCTCAAACATCATATTTTACCCCTATTGCATCACTGGTCCAATTTGATTAGTCTCTTTCTGTGCTGAAGTGGACACTACTAGAAATAGCTAAATTTAATGTACTTTAAATCTCACTTATATTCTAAAAATAAGTCTAAAAAAACAAACAAATAGAGAGATGATGACTCATACCAAGCAGTGGAGTTGGAGTCATTGTTTAGTTACCTAACTTCAAGTTAACAAGGGTCAACAACTCAAAATAACTTCAGGTTTCACTTTGTGTAGGCCTTGCACAATTAATGTATTATTATGTTCTGAAATATTGATCATACACAATTGCTCTTTTAGTGTATTGTTAATTCCCAGTAAGACAAGATCAACATCAGTTGATTAAGATCAGTTTGACTGTATCAAGCTAATTCCTTCTCCAATCTGAGGAGAATGCCCAGCTATTTACTGTTGTCTTTCCTGTCATTTCTTTTCAAATAATCGCTTTAGTTTAAGGCCCCCTCCCCCACAGCATGGTGCCATCTTAATGATTGAAGCTTTGCGCATTAAATTCATTATCTCTGACTGGTGTGTTAGGGGAAAAGCCAATGCTCTAATAACCAGTGTATGAATATTCAAAGGCCCCAACTTGCCACTGAGTTCAGCTCATGGCTGTGATACCCCTTTACTGCTGAGGTTAAGATGACCAAGCCAAATTGCTTAACAGATTGTGATGCTTGGTCACATTACCTAATGCCACCAAAAGACAGCCACATAATCAGTGGATGCTCACATTTACAGTATCATCTCATTGCACCTGCCTCAAATTCAGGATACAAAAGTGTCCTAACAAAGCTTCTTTCCAAACGCTTGCAGCTGTTGCTTATCCCATTTTAGACATCACCCAGGACAATGTGGCCACAGGACCTCACTTATGATGAGAAAAGGAAGGAGCCAAATCTGTGGAGATGCTGTTAATGTTAAATGATTGATCAAGGGTCATTGCAAGCATTGCAAGCATATTAAGTGTCTAAGCAACTGCCTGAAGTGATAGAAGGAATTGTGAGGCTGCACAACCTTCTTGTTTGAAAAACAAAATATATTTCTGATCTTCCTTAAGCCATCATTTGACATTCATAAATTGTCAAAAGATAGATAATTTTAACATTGTCTTTCTCTTACCTTCCTTTTTTGTTGTGTGTACTAAATAAACAGATTTTTTAATCATGGATAAATCTTGAATAATTGTGTGGAGGGTCATTCTGTAGGTATGAGTTAGCTTTTATTCTGGACCAATAGGCTGTTATGTGCCATGTCATTGTTTTTAAAGACATTTTATTTCCCTTGTGGTTCCTATGTAGCATACCTGGTGCTTTTTTTTTTTTTATACTTTTGTAGCCTTGGCCAAGGCTTTGAACATTATAACAAGCTTATGAAAAACAAAATAAAAGGTTACTCATTACCTGCAAAATGAAATGAGATGAAGCATCTTTTCCAACTGTACAGTCATGCCATGTGATTCTGTTTCTCCTGAATGTTCCGTGTATAGGCAACTTCTCCAGAAACCTTCACATCTGAAGCCTATTTTTAAATGTGTACGATGTTCTAGATTTTCTAAAATAGCTGAAAAAGTTGTTATCTGTAACAGTCCTATTACTTATTCTAGAAAGTTCATAATGTTATTAGATATTTGCAGAGCAGGTTATTACCACCACTACTGACTGGTACTGCATCCTTGTGCTGAGCTGCATAAACACCATTTCAATGCTTGGTATAGACATGATCTTATTTGCTACTCTTCATATCATTTAAGGATGCCTACCTACACATCTATGCATTGCAGTGTAACATACTGACTATGATAAATTTGTTAATATCCTCCTTCCAAGGACTCAGTGCATAAACAAGTGAATGGGTGTCTAATAAAAGTGAGACTGCTATAATGGCTAATACAGTTTGTCATTTGCATTATTCAGGGCAAACGTGGGTTCAGTCACATCAATCAATCAGGTAGGAATGTATAAACCATCTGCCCCGATATCAAGCTTCTTAGAGACTAAAACGTCCCTAAACTGCTTCTACAGGATTTTCTAATTTCTTACAACTAGGCGGATTAGAGCAGAAACCAATAAAAGTTTGTATTATGAAATTTACAAAACTTTACTACCTTTAGTCTAACATGATTCAATTGGATTTAACAATTAGAAAGGAATTGGTCACAAAAAAAAAGATTTTTTCCCATGCCTACTGGCTCTATGCGTGGGTTCAGAGTAAGTGCTGACTCAGTAGGAGACAGTCCCTCTTTTGTCACTAGATATAATTATTCCGTCAATGTAACAATCCCAGAGGTATATTTAGCCTGTAGAAAGATTGTTCCTTTCCCGTAACTGTGGAACTGACTTTTTCACTATTACCTGGATAATTACTGACCAATTTTCTGTCAATTACATATTCAAATTAATAATGGGTTGGAAACATCTAATAAATTCTAGCTTCCCTTGTGAAGTGGACATCACCTGACCATCAATGTTTTAAGGTAGAAAATATGGGCTTGTAAAAACAGGTTGCCACTTTTTGGTGATATCCCCAGGACTGCATTCAGTGTTGTAGAATATGTCCATGACTTTCAGTCAATGATATTTACAAGCATCTGCCACAAATGGCTTTCCCTCGGATGCTCTAGCAAGCAACACTGCAATATTAAGAGATGGACTACCAAACTCAAAAAGAAGAATCTGAAATACAGTGGGGGAAATAAGTATTGGACACGTCAACATTTTTTTCAGTAAATATATTTCCAATTATAATATTAACTCACGATATCTGGAAATATAAAGAATTCACAACATTAAAGTTTTTTTCTCATTCCACTTTATTACACATAACTTTATTTATGAACCATAATCTTGTGAATTCTTTATATTTCCGGATTTCTTGAGTTAATACTGATGTCTGGTGAAAATTTTATGTGAATAACCTCAATGGAAATATATTCACTGAAAAAAATGTTGACGCGTTCAATACTTATTTCCCCCACTGTATGTGAAGTCTCTTTGCATATTTGCATTTTTGCATTTTACAGCTGGTAGCATTGCCACTGCACTACTCCAAGGCCCTTGAGCTCGGGTTACTGTTTATGTGAAGTTTCTGTGTTAGTTATTTTGTGAATGTGTGTGTTTGGTGCTCTGCTACGTGATTTGTCCTTGCCCAGCACCCAGTGTGCATCCCTGACCAGCATACAGTGGTTACTGAAGATGAAAGAATTAATGTGTGTGTGTTTGTGTTTGTTTGATTATGCTCTTATACAGTGGTCTAAGAGCTACTGTAAATTAAATGATGTGCAAATGATCTGTGTACTCTGCACATGCATATGGCAATACCCACAACGTATTCCCTTTGATGTATGATCTCATCGTATCTTGTAATATAATTCTACCTTAAAAAAAGGTGTCCCCTTCTAAATTTGGAAAAAATATTAACAGTAAAACTTTGACGCTTCCAATCTATCAGCAACACATTACTTATACTGCAAAATGGCCTCATTTCTACTACCTAGTGTTTAACCATTATTGCAGGAAATCTTCAGTAACAACTTTATCCTGGTCAGGGTTGCAGTGAATCCAGAGCCTATCCTGGGAGCACTGGGTGCAAGACGGGAATACACCCTTGAAAGGACACTGGTCTATTGCAGGGCACCATGCACACACATTCACACACTCATTCACACCTAGGGGTAATTTAGAGTATCCAGTCTAACTACCTGCATGTTTTGGGAGGTGGGAGGAAACCAAAGAACCTGGAGGAAAGCCACACTGGGAAGAACATGCAAAAACTCCACACAGACAGTAACAGAAACTCAGGATTGAAGCAGTGCTCCTTGAATAAACATGATGAATCATATTTTAATTCATATTTCCTGAAATCCTAAATTCAAAGTTATGTGTCCTTTCCATTTTAGACTTACTTACTTATGTTTCATATGGATTACTGCCAAGATGATATTTGATCTAATATGGTTTTCTATACTGAAAGTCACTACGAGGCAGGTGACAGGGATGAAAGGATGCACACGTCCTGTCCTGGCTGTGATGGATGAGACATGCTGCTTTGTTCAGCTTGCTGACCCTGAAACGCAGAGCTCTTTCTGAGAAACCCTCTTATATCTCTCACCCTGGCGCAAAACCATGAAACCAGCTTGACGAAACCATCGTTAAGGACGACACATTATAAATAAGAACCCTGGGGTACGTTGGATTCTCAAAGGCAAGCGGTGCTTGTGGGTTAATGAAGTGCGCAAATGAGGTCACGTTTCCTGTCAAAAGCAAAACCCATCTAGAGCGTGGGGTTAAGATGGATGTATCGCATCTCCTCACATGACCATAATCGATTTCTGAGGGAGATGTCATCTGTGTCTCAGTGAGTTGCATTGCAGTATTGTTTGTATGTGTTGTGTACAGAATGTGCAAAGTGATTCTGAAGTTGATCAGTGTGTTGTTTTTTTGTTGTTTTTTCCCTCAGTGATGCATCAAGTGCAGAAGTAAGCCCTCTAATGGAATACAGGTTTTAAACATGCATTATTGTCGGACAGTGGCTTCCCAAAATCCAGCTTGATGGTTTCTGCTTGAAAGAGAAGGATGGTAGGGACCGTCTGTCCACTATCAGCAATGCCAATTTGGCATCTATATAGTTGTGACACAATCAAGCATTTAGTCTGTTTCTGCATAGAGACTAAGCTATCACCAACATTGTTAGACCTCTAAAACATATCATGTTAAAGCTTACAGAGATGTAACAAATTAGAAGAAATGGAACCAAACTATATATACTTACACCCATACTGTTTGTCTGTGCCAAGCTATGTGAAAGTAAAGGGCAGAAAATTAAATGTCATCAGCATGTAACTTTTTAATATTTGACTCCATCTTGAGAGACAGAGAATGTTTTTAACTCATCAAAACCATGTTTATAATTTCTGTCTACGAATAACATATTTGACTAGCATATTTAATAAAATTCCTCATTTAATACATTAATAAACTTCTCACATAAAGTTAATGGTTTTGAACACAATGTAGAATAAAACTGAAAGAGATATGCATAATTCGCCAGTCATTCTGAAATTTTAGAGGAGATTATTATCCTAAATGATTGTAAGTGCTATAACATTTTGTGAATTCTGTGATATAGGACAAATAATGTTGTCACCAAAGTTGTTTGTAACACGTTACAAAATAACACGTTACTGTAATCTAATTACTTTTTCTGATAACATAGTAATGTAACACATTACATTTTACATTTATGTAATTTGATTACAGTTACTGATGTCAATAAAATTATATTACTTGCATTACAAATTTACTGTTAAGAAAACAGTATTAAGTAAAATGTATTTTTAAAATAAATCATGTCTTGCCATGAAGAGTTTTTCTTTAGTTTTTTCTTTAGTTTGTCACTATGTAACTGAACATCAGTAAAAATTACACAGCCTGTAATTTTATATCTTCAGTGAATGGAGGTGAGACCAATCAGACAAGGTTTACAGGAAAATACGTGGAAACACTCATGTCTTACTGACTGACAGTCTCTCAATTCTTCCGAGCTTATAGTCAGTGTGAGGAAAAATTGATATACACCGATTTTTTTTTACCATTAAAGGGGAAATTCAAACACTAACATCCTCTGATGCTGAGCAGGAAAACAAGGCATGTAAATGTCTGTATGAGTTCCAGTTTACGTGAACATGATATGAGGAGAGCATAAGGAAAGATAATGTACTTTGCATGGCACTGTAGCAGCTAAACCCATACAATGATAACTTAGCTGCGCCTCCCCTTGGCTAGCGACACCAAACTAGCCTAGTTAGAAAAGTTTGATATTTTATCCGTCTGGTAGATCTACAAACAGTAACAACACCCGAGGCAGGTTTTATGATAAATACAACTTTTTCTGATCGTGTCATACATTAAAATTACTGAAATAACTATGACTTTCATTTGTAGTGTATTTTTGTAGGTTTGATGGTTTTGAAAGTAACATGAAAGTAAAGTAATTAGTAATCTGATTACTTTTTGCATGCACTAATCAGTAATGTAATAAAATTTTAATTTTAAAGTAGTAATTAGTCATCTGTAGTGGTTTACTTTTTTGAGTAATATACTCAGCACTGGTTGTCACTGAACATTAAAGAAAAAAAAGAACAATATAAAGTGCTTAGTAAGGTGTTGGGCCATCAGGAGCCACCAGAACAACTTCAATATGCCTTGGCCCAGATTCTCCAATTCATAAAAAAAAAAAAAAAAAAAAATCCCTCAAATTTGATTGTAAGATTTGCAGTGGGGGGCATGGTGGCTTAGTGGTTAGCATGCTTGCCTCATACCTCCAGGGTTGAGGGTTTGATTCCCTTCGCAGCAGAGCTTGCATTTTCTCCTCATGCTTCAGGGTTTCCTTCAGGTACTCCAGTTTCCTATATGCATCAGTAGGCTGATTGGCATGTCCAAAAGTGTCTGTAGTGTATGAATGTGTGTGTGATTGTGCCTTGTGATGGATTGGCAGCCCGTCCAGGGTGTCCTCCACCTTGTGCCCCATGCCCCCTGGGATAGGTTCCAGATTCCCCACGACCCTGAAGGATAAGTGATACAGAAAATGGATGCATGGATGGATGATTTGCAATGATACATTCCTCTGAGGAAACAAGTGAAGCTGGAGCCATGGCTGCAAAGTGTGTTCCACAGCGTAATAGCACATAATAGATATCATAACAGCATAGAGAATTTTTATTCTTTTTTCTTTTTAATTTGTCACCAGCCTTATGGTATATGTGTTTAATATAAAAGTTTAAATAAAACTTATGCTACAGTTTCACGCTGAATGCTTAGGATCAAATATATGCAAGGCGCACTTTCTGTTTTAGGATTGCTTATATTAAGTCACATATAGATTACTGCTACATGATTTAGCAAGATATATTGAAAAGTTACAGACAGTTTTATCAAATAAACTCTTATTAATGAGCTCTTATAAAAATGAACCCCTAAAGTTTTCTTCAAGAGATCTTAAAGCATTATTTGGACAGTTCTTAGCAGTCTATCATGGTTCTACTTGGAAGACTATCTGATATGGACATGCTCAGTTATAAATTTCTACACAGGGTTTCAACAAACTGAAAAAGTCTTAATTCTTTGAGATTTTTCTTGTCTTTTAGCTTGCCAGATTATTAATCGAAGTGTGAACTGTGGCTGTTATGCAAGAGGTACCACAGTAATTACTATAATATTATTAGGTGAGTTAGAAAGAAAGTGAGAAAGAAAGTTCTATTTGAGTAACACTGTAAGTTTTCAGTTCTACCGCTACTATGTGTAGAACGATCATGAAAACGCCACTGAGAGCCCTGCGGTGCTCTACTAGCTTGCAAGATAGCACTATTGTAAATATTGTCACATGTAGTAGAAGGCTTCAGCATGTTGCACGTTTTTCTCCTACCTGCTCAACATGGCTTAGTACGTGTCAGACCAGTACCAGTTACAAATGATGATAATGGAGGGCTAAACACAATATTTACTGAGAGGAGTGTACTACAAAGAAAAGAGCATGGTTTAAAGGAGTTCTAGTGAAGGTTTCTGTCTGAAGAATGTGTTACAATTTGTCTATGTCAATTGTACAATTTGATATGTCTCTTTAGATTACGTTACTGCAAGTAGTTTGTACGTAGCGTGCAACCTACACAACTTATCAATGAGTGTGTGTGTGTGTCTGTGTGTGTGAGAGAGAGAGAGAGAGAAAGAGAGAGAGAGAAAGAGCTTTTGTACACTTTAAGGTGAACATTTGTTGGATGTTTAGCCTGTAGATGGCAGAAGTGTCCTGCAATGCAACTTTCAATCGGGAAAAAAAGGTTTGGGGTGAAAAGAAAGATTCCTAACATTTCATTTTCCTAACATTGCAATGTGAGGAATAAAATGAAGCACAGAGGGTTGGAGAATAATATGTTAAAATTCTATTTAGAAAAACAACTCACAACAAACCCATCTCTCTCTCTCTCTCTCTCTCTCTCTCTCTCTCTCTCACTCACACACACACACACACACACACACACACACACACA
>JANDJT010000141.1:13517760-13530126 GCA_024331685.1 Stegophilus panzeri | reverse complement strand
TCCCTGAGAAGGGAACGAGATGTTGCGTAGCTTTGTCATACCAGGGCAGGCCTGTGAATTGCGTCTTCACTTCAGATGGCGCGGTTCACAGGTGCCATATTTATATCACGCAACGCGCTTGATTGCCACCTCACCTGATCATGGCAGGCCTATAAATAGGCATGATTTTACACAAGCTTCAGATGCCGGTTTCGCGCGAGAGGCGCTCCCATAGTTTTATGCTAAAAACAACGTCTCGTTCCCTTCTTAGGGAACAGAGTTACATGCGTAACCAAGACGTTTTTCCACATAACACATAGTTCATTGCCTCCATATCCTCCTTTTTCCTAGCATTTTTTTTTGTTTTTATCTTGGTTTGGTAATGATTTGGGTTTTTTTTGTTGTTGCTGTTATTTTTTGCCAGACATTTTCATGGCAAGTAGCAGTTATTAGGCTTATTGCTCTCAATTTCACGAACCATGGATAGTGGACAGTAGAGTTTTTGGGTTGGACATTGAAATTTATTCAGTTGGTATTACATGATTTTGTAGTTTTGCTTAAATCATGCTTCAAATTGTATGACTTAGCTTATTATTCATACAACATTTGAGTCTGTGAGTCTGTGAGACTGTTGGACTACTGGAATTTTGTGGGTCCCCCATGGGCTGTAGACCCCTAAAATTTCCCCCATAATGCAACTCCTTTCACTCCATTGCAACGGCCCCGCTTCCAGCCATGTTGTTGATTAAGGTAAAACAGATAACATTTAACCTTTCTACATCAGCTACTTGGCAAATGAACACCTAAGGGCATACAGTATAAGAACAAATTTTGTTCAGGAAGGCATTCAACTGAACCATTCTTAATGTCTGTCTCATTAAATCTACTGTTATTTAATATAAGGTTATCCATCAGTAATAACCTGAAGCATGGCGGTGACCTTGTCGATAAAGATACAATGTAAGGGCATTTAGTGTAGAAAAAAATATGAAAAAAAACCCTTGATTTCACATGAAAATCTCTTTAGAATAGTGTTTCATTTGGAAAAGCCTGGAGCCCACTTCTTTTGTTTTTTCTGTTGCTAGTTAGAAGGGTTATGTGACATTATGCGGCCTTTTAAATATTACATCAGACAAAAGGTAGCACTTCTTTTAGCACTTCTTTTTTCCATCCATCTATTTTCCATACCATTTATCCTACACAGCATCACGGGAGATCTTGGAGCCTAACTCGGGCATGTCGGGCACAAGGTGGGAGACACTCTGGACAGGGTGCGAACCCATCGCAGGGCACAACTGCATACACATTCACACCCTGTGGACAATTTGGAAATAGCAATTAGCCAGTCATTGGACTTGGGGAGGAAACCGGAGTACCCAGAGGAAACACAGGGCGATGGTGGGATTCCGGTCACGCCCTGGAGGTGCGAGGCAAACGTGATAATCAGTAGGCTACCGTGCCCCCCGCCCCTTTTTTATATTTATACATTTTATATGAAATGTTTAAATGTATTAAATGTTTACCTTTTACTACAAAATATGCTGTATGCTTCATGTTGTTCTTTTCTCTTGCATCTGTGTGTTTTGGGATAAATGCAACCAAAATATTATAGGCCTTGTAGTGGAGGCAAAACAGACCCAAATATTGCCTCTGGGAGAGCACAGGTTGTAATAGCAAGCAGAACAGCAGGGGTTTCACGAAGTTTTCACTAAGTGTCTTCAGCTACCACTCTAAAGAATTTATGCTTCTGGGAAACTTCAATAACCATCAGCACAGTGGGAACAGTTGAACTACTGCTGTGATTGTTAAGGTGATAAACTCCTATAATGTGCAGTAAACAAGGAGAACTCAGGCATGTATTACTGATACAGTACTGGAAAAAAATACAAGCACGGGCCATTTCTAATTAAAGTAAAGCATACATGTTGCTTTTCATTTGTGGAAAGTCGTAAATCCCTCTAATTACTGAGGGAATTTTGTTTTTCTACATTTTTTTCAAATTATCCCCAGAATTTGCCAGCCATAATTGTCTGGCAGGGAGAAGTATGGTAATGAGCTCTGCTTATATTAGTTTTCCTGAAATTGATAAATTTCAGTTGAGGAGACCAAAAGCCTTATGTTGATGCTCTTTGTGGGTCTGACTTTTCAGGATATTTGACGTTTCTTTAAATTACTCTGCTAACAATTTTGATAATTAGGGATCAAAACTGTAGCTATTACAGCTGAACATTAATCATCATTTCATAGCAACGCACTGTATAGAGAGATAAGGTGATAAGAGGTGACAATTACCCATAGTGGCAATTTACCATAGAGTGGTCTGTGATAATGTGATTAGTCAAAGAGAGGGACATGATGGCGTCTGTGACTTCATTAAGATGAAGTCTCTCAGTGGTAGATTGTGATCATTTTCACATCCTTATTTCCCACTGACTTCTTAATATTAGTTGAAGGGTAGTTTCAAATGAAATAATTTAAATGCATGTATATTTTAGAAACCTGTTTGCAGTGCTATTCCAGTGCTGTTTCAAAGCTTTTCCAATGCTGTCCATGATACTTTGTTCAAGGATTTTGGTTTTGTTATGGGTAGAACCACCACAACACTTTGACATGGTTCTATTACATTCTTGTATAATTATAGAGAATTCCACTTTGAAGCAGTACTTAAACTAGTACTGACATTTACAGTACACAACCCAATATTTGTGTCAGCTGCAAATGTTCAGTCATTCGTAGACCAGTATTTTACTCCCATTAATATACCTTATTCATACCCCAGCAACTTCTTCATACCTAATATATTAGATAGACAACCAGCCCTTATCTTTAACCCTATTTACAGGCCAAATATCACCACAAGATGCATTCATTTTGATAACGTTTTCACCCTCTTATTTATCCCTGTTTAAATTTTGCCTGTTTTGAGCAAGTTGAACAACTTGGTTTAAATGATCTGCAAGGGTTTGTCCAGCATTGCCAGATATCATCATGGGTGTCTGTGGGAAATGTTTCAGTGTATTAATTCTGAACGTTGTCTTTGTCATGTCCACACAACATTATCCGTGCTCATACTCCCTGAGCATAAAGCACTTGCTAACTCATTTTTTGGTGTGGTTTAAGCTATTTGCTTAACCCACCTCTTTGCAAAATCATGTTTTTGCCTAGCCTAAACAGTTGGAACCTTGCTTTTGTTTTGGTATTTGTTCCTCACTCTTATTTTCTTCTGCATAATATCTTTCCAATTTGTGGTGTTTCTGAACTACTCTGCATGCCCCATATTTGAACTTTGCCTATCTTAAAGGTTTTACTTTTTTTATGTATGTGTTTGTACAGGTAGTATCTGCTTAGACTAAACTGAAATTTTCAGCAGGGACGATGGACCTTAGAGACATCAAACACAAAGTAAAATTTCATTAGTTATTGTAGTGGACATGTCCTGGATGATGGCCCTGTATATGTGGTCCAAGGTCTGTTGAATTCTCAGTGCTTGAAGAGAAGATTGCAGCTCTTGGTAAATTGTAAGGAGTTTGGTATTATGTAAAGCCTACAGAGGGGCTATTTTGCCCACACCCTTATTACATTCCCAATTCTCATTACTCCCTGATGGTTACTCCATTAACCCTTTTTGGCTTTCCATACCATTCATATCTGTTGCTGATTCCATGGTGCTGGTGTATAACTCTCTGTTTCAGTCCCTTTTTTGCCAAATATTTGCCTAGCCTGAGAAGTCTGAGGATTAATTTTCTTGTATCTGTCCTTTGGGACTGCACAGTGGTGCAGCGTGTAGCACTCACAACACCAAGGTCCCTGGTTCAACCTGATCTCAGGTTACTATCTCTGTAGAGTTTTGCATCTTCTCCATGTCCACATGGATTTTCATCAGGTCCTCTGGTTTCCTTCCACCTCCCAAAAATATGCCAGTAGTATTGCTGCCTCACAGCTCCAATGTCTCTGGTACAAGCTTGAGCTCAGGTTACTGTCATGTTCTTCTTTTCTGTGTGGGTTCTCTGATTTTGTCCCACCTCCCAAAACCTTGCCAGTAGGTAGACTGGATAAGATAAATTGAGGTGTGAATGAGTGTGTGAATTATCCATTACATACAACCCAGACTGGTTGAAAAACCAACATAAAACGGCACAAAAATTTGTAAGGAGTTAACCTAAGAGTCCTGTCACGGTCTTTTAAATCTCTTGGTATACCTCAAGAATTATGTCGGCTCTTAAAGCCCAAATATTTGTCTTGCAGTGCAGGATACTTATGGATGAGTCATGCTGCTGTCATCAAGCCCACTTTACACTAATGTAATGTTGCATTCAATGTTTCGGGATTTTCAAACCTCTTTTTAAATGTCAAGTGATCCAGCCGGAGACACAGCATTTACCCTCCGAGCGCTTAACCTCTCCTCTTGCTTTCTTCCTCTCCACAGTTTCTCATGTCTCAATTTTTTCTAGGCAATTCTACAGCTTTCCCTGCACTCCTCACACTTTTTTTTTGCAGACCCCAAAACTCATACGTGCTTGTAAGGTTTTTTGTGCATAGGCATGTGGAGTTTTGACTTTACTGTTATTGATTTATGTCCAAATTGTAATGACTAGTGCATTGTCACTGTGGCAGGTATGCATGCACCGCTGATTTTATTCTCTCCTTCCTTTCACTCACATCACAGTCTAGGCCACAGTGTCAGACTCAAGGCCCGCAGGACAAATACAGCTCACTGCCTCATTTCATCCTGCCTGTACCTATTAAACCTATTAAAAAGTATATAAAATGCACTTTAAGGCAGCATCACCATA
Organism: Stegophilus panzeri; assembly: GCA_024331685.1. Taxonomy (NCBI): domain Eukaryota; kingdom Metazoa; phylum Chordata; class Actinopteri; order Siluriformes; family Trichomycteridae; genus Stegophilus; species Stegophilus panzeri. Next base: position 13,525,354 of record JANDJT010000141.1, on the reverse strand, counting down.
ATACAGCTGACTCCACATCCCAGAATGCATCAACTGTTAGCAGTGACTCATAGTGTCCACTACCCACAAAGATGCTAAAGGGGTCATGACATCATTTTATTTTATTATCCTCCCTGAGGTGTAATTATAATATTAGTAAAGATTTTTTGCACAAAAAACAATCTGTTTTTGTGTCCTTTACCTTTGAGACTTCAATGTAACCACTCACTGCTATGATTGGCTAACATCTTTGGCTATAAATTATTATAAACGCCCCCTACCATAACATGTGTGGAACTGTTTTCAGCGACTGAGAGTCAGTGGGCGGGGCCGACTATGTGATGATGTAAAAGTAGGTGTCGATGTCTTGCTGTAAGGGCAGTCATATGCAAATGTATTTGCCCATGTGACATCACAGATCCCGCCACATCCAAATGTGCCGTTCTTAGAGGTTTGTTAAATAAAAAAAAAATGCTCTTTTTATACTGAGGACGTACGACGTGTTAAGCTATGAAACTTGCAAGACTTTTTAATCGTACATTGATCTCATATATGTCAAAAGATTAAGGAAAATTTGATTTCTCGTGTCATGACCCCTTTAAGAAAAAAAATGATATTTTTGTGTGTGAACACAGGGTGAGATGTGAGAAACTGTTTTTCCTTCTTTTCCTTCTTTTTTTTCATAATCTGTGGAGTTATATATAAGAAATAATATAATTTATACCACCATTTTGACAGAAAGGTAAATATTGCAACCTGACTTATGACCAGAATCAACTTTGAGTTGCAGCAGCAAAGAAAAATGCAGCAGCGAGAACTCAAAATGAACTCAAAATGGAAAATCGATCTATTTGTTTGTGCGGGTTTGTGTCGCTAAAAGTTTCATTTGTGCTGCTTCCGTTTTTAAAATATTAGACATTGAGTTATGGTGCGATGACATCACCAGCCCCCCACACGCTCCAAATTCACTCCAAATAGTCTCGTTTGTTTGTGCTGGTTTATGCCGATAAAAGCTTCGTTTTTGCAACTGTCTTTTTACATTTTTTTTAAACAATACAGTGTGCGCCTGTGTGTGCACGTGTGTGTGCACGTGTATGTATGTGTACATATATATATATATATAGCAAGAACTCAAAATGGAAACTTGATCTTTTAATAAAGATCATATATTTTTAATATCTAGTGAACTGAAAAAAAGGCTTTCTTCAATATAATAAATTGTTTATAAATGTCCTCTCATTTTTTGAGTAGTGGAGGGTTGTTAGTTCTTAGAGGGTTGTTAATTTTTTTCTTCCTGAGAGCATGCAGTCTACTTTAAGGACAGCTATTATTGTTGTAACCTTTGCTCCATCTACAAAACATATCCACATAATAAGTTGAAGTTTGAGGACAGACACAATGCCAATGTGGTCACAATCGAGGAAAATGTTTTTTATGCTTTTATGATCATGCCAAATTGTTATCTGACCTTTAGTGAAGTTATCATGCAGTCAGCATGTTAAACAGCCATTCAGTCAAGCAGCCATGCAGTTTCTAGCCTAAGAGATAAATATAGAGCAATGAAGGCAAGAGTGAGTGGACTTATTTCCATCTGCTACTAACTGTGGGCTTCTGATGTAATGCAGCGAAATGAAAACTACCATGGAGTGTCGGAGAATACACCAGGAATGATGAGCAGTTACCAGGAGTCTCATTTTGTAAAGGGTCAATCTGATTGCCATTCACATGTGTATTTTTATGTACTGAAATATAGCTACTACCATATGTGATTGCTTCATCTAAAACAATTATGATAAAAAAAAGAACATTTAAACACATCAGCTATATCTGTCTCCGATAGGGATGGGTGATATGTATGGCAATATATAGGACAGTAATAATGAAAGCATTTGAGAAAAAAATGTGAAAATATGTGGCAGAAAATCTCCCTGGTCTAGAGGTGATTATTTTTGCATAACAATTAAATCCTGAGAATATGTACTTAAACACCTGGATTACACAAACACTACACAAAAATCATATCAGATAACCTATATTGCATGCAAACAAAGTGAAAGTGTTATCTGGAGTTCATTTGTGCAGATGACCTATCCTTTCAGACTAAAGGTACGTAGCTAATTACATAGGCGTGCTCCAGTGTCATACACTGGCATCTGGAGAGATAAGAGTGGTGTCTCCTCCGATTAGGACCCACATCCGCTACCAGCACTAAGATTAAGATACATTCACTTCCTGTAGAGCACAATCTACTTCCTAATATATAGAGAGGTACACTTAATCCTTTTATCCGAACCCAATTAGCATACCATCAGACCATCAGTAAAACTAGTGATGCACCAAAAGGAAAATTCTGGGCCAAAACCCAAAATTCAGGACGCACTTGGCCAAAAACCGAAACCGAATTTTTTTTAAAAACCCATTTTAAAATAGTTTTTTCATTTCATGAATTTAATGAATCTGAATTGAAAAACTACAAACCAATTAAATGATATCTTTTATTGAAATTAACACACCAAAACAAAAACAATATTCAATTTATTATTCTTCATTCAGTTCTGTAACAATCAAATTTAACAGATTTTTTTTTATCCAATTATCCAAATAATGTAATGTTAACTATTATGATATGCAAAACAGCAGTCAAATAATGAACGTAGCAGCTATAGGCTAGCCGTGATAACCATCGGCTAGCTCGAGAGTGAAATCTGAGCACTGAGGGGCGGGGCTGGCGTGGTAGCATATATTTCGGCTCATATTTTTGACATTTTTTCCTCTGTCAGCCAAAAACCAAAAATGCCATTTTCGGTGGGCGAAATTTCGGTGCATCCCTAATGGATATAGAGGTCTTGGCTGGATGAGGTGTTTAACACAGTAAAATCCACAGTGTTCAGTTAACACATACAGTGTTTATTCATGTCCAATTGGACACTCTAGGTGTTAATTCAACTCTGGGGATTTTGCTGTGAATAACGATGTGAATTCAAAGTTCTAAATGAAGCTTTCAGAAGAGACTTTGGCAGGGAAATTACATTACTAATGAACCTTATCTCACAATGACCCTGTGTGGTGATATGCCTTATTGCTGTATCTATGTTTTTAATTATTTTTATTTTATTTTTTTCCCTGTGATGAACTGGTGTCACACCCAGGATCTGTTCCCAGCACTCATTCAGGTTTCACCACAACCCTGACTGAACATGAATGAATGTTTTTCAGTACAGATCTCCTATTTATTTGGATCCAATCATGGTCTCCATTTATATTTAAAATGGCTAATACTCTTGATGGGGTACATAAACCCCCCCCAAAACAAACAAAAATAACAACAACAAAAAAAACAACCTAAGGCCCATTTTTGTTGGTTGTCGTTGATTTCATGGTTTTGTTTTGCTTGAAAGCTACAGAAATTGTAGTTTTGTAATTTTTGTGTTTGCTAACCATTTGACATGTCACAGCATACATTCACTGTGACAGCACTTACTACAAACTTTGCAGTCATATCTCCCCTCTGGTGTTCTGCACAATTTATGATGACAATTTAAAGACATTGATCCCAGGCAGATGGTGTCTGACAGCTACAAATTTGTCTGCTGGACTTTATGTCTTTTTCCTCTTCCTTTCTTATAATGGACTTTCGACAGGAAATATAGATCTGATTGAAAGCTTGGTTTGACACAGATGAATTCTGACACTTTGGAATAAACTTGAGTGCAGTGCCACAGTGACTTTGCATAAGAATCAAATGGAGGACCCGAATTTGAGGAATATTGAGAAAAAACATATTATTCACTTAACTACTGTAATATTTGCCTGAGTATTAAATGTCTGGGTCTTTTTCGCATTTTTTTTCTTTTCCCATGACTAAGTGAATGAGCTTTATGCGACTCTGCTAACGTATGAGCACTGCGAATGTATCAGAATGCAAAAACTCGAGGTAACTTAAGCTCGACAGGACGGTACTGCTCTTCCAGCACCACTAGAAAGCAGGCTCCCTTATCACTGGCTCACCTTCAAAGTCAGCACAGGAGCAGTGCCAGCCGGCTGGGAAATGGCACATCAGCACAAGCAGGGCGGACAATCAGCGTTAGCGCCAGCTAACGGCGAGGACAATGGTGAGCAAGGCAGGGAGGTGTTTAGCAGGCCAGCGCTCTGCTCCACAGGGCGCGTGCTGTTCACTTACCCTCCGACAGGCTTTTCACATCAGAACGCCGCAGACGCCATTAAAATGCTGTCTTCTCTCAGCCTGCCATCATCAAGCCTTTTAGTGGAGCACTTTCATGGTGTTTCTAGCACCTGTTTGAGATTGTTACTGTTATATATTGGGGGTAATTGTTTTATCAGAGAGCTAAATTGTTTCAACTGCTCGGATATTGCACATATACAGGAATAGAGGAGGGATATGAGAGAAGTTTTCTGTTTTGCTCTCCAAGATGTGTATTTCTTTCACTATTTATATGAAAGAGGATACTCCTTGTCTGACCTGTGTGTGTGTGTGTGTGTGTGTGTGTACACACTCAAACAAGTATGCTTGCATATAAATACTGTGTGAGTGATTATCTAAAAAGGCATTAAAAGATAGCTAAACCTGAGATTGTTTTTTTTTTTTTTTAGTCCAAGCCACATTCTGTTCGGTCAGCAAGGAAAAGCTAAATTTATAGACAAGGGCCAAAAAAACATTGACCACTCCTTCTTGTAAAACTGCAGATTCAATCCCCTCAGCTTCTATTTATCAGTGTGTACTGATAGTGGTCTAGCAGTTTTATGAAGATGTATGCTTTTCTCTTCGGACATTATTTATCATTACAATGACACAACGCTGGGATATTTGCATACTGTGCTCACAGTGATCCTCTTCTTGAAGTTAAAACTAGATTAAGATTTAACATCTTATAGACAGTTATTAATATTCAGTCTTATTATTCATGAACTATTATGAAGTATTCAGTAACTACAGTGAAACTAATAGGGAATGGTTAGAAGAGTAAGCAGCTGCGACCTGTGACTTGTGACTTGTGACAGCTGTGACTGTTTTAGTGAGGCAGATGACAATAACGACAAATCAGACTCAAACTAATTTCAAATCGACAGGGCTATCACACTTGACTTATGCTATTTGGTACGATCTACTGAATTTTTTAGAATAACCCTGAAAGTCGAGAGTGGACAATATAAAGTTATCCAGCATACGGTCTAGCAGCTTGTTTTGAGTGCTTTTAGATGTACATTTGTTCAACTGCGTTCAATACAACAGATGTGTTTCCCATCACCACAGCAAGGTATATGCAGAAGAGCTAATATTGTTAACCAGGTTTGCAAAGTTTCAGCTACATTACCAGCCCAAATACATCTTAAAACACAAAAGACCCACTCCGCCTTTGAGTGGGAACCAAGGTCACCTTGATGGACATACATTTCTGATGTACAGGCATTATTCACGCCAGGATCCCCCTTTTCCTCTCCCAATCTTTGCAAGATATCTTACAACAGAAATGTTTTGTACATTGAAGACAAACTGTCTGCATTTAAACTTTGCCTTTCTTTACAGAAATGTATTAGATTTAATTTGTTATAAACCAAGATCTTGGTAGGGGTGTATGATTGCTTAGTGGTTAGCACATTCACCTCACACCTCTAGGGTTGGTGGTTCGATTCCCACCACTGCTCTGTGTGTGTGTGTGTGTGTGTGTTTGTTTGTGTGTGTGTGTGTGTGTGAGGAGTTTGCATGTTTTCATGTTGCACATGCTTTGGGGTTTCCTCCGGGTATTCCAGTTTCCTCCCCCAGTCCAAAGACCTGCATGTCCGAAAGTGTGGAAATGAATTGATAAACCTGACAACCCTGTCATTAATGGTTCTGTTCACTGCTCCTCCTCCTTCACCAAAAATGTTAATAGAGCAAGCGATGTGATTCCTGCACCAATGAGGCTCTATTATCAAACTGCTTGTTGCAGTTTTTAATCAGTAGTGATTACGCTGTTTTTCCCCCCAGATCTATCACTTACAGTACCTCTGCATCCTCAATTCTATCCTAATTTGTAAAGGTGTGATTGCTTTTAGATTTGCATACACTTTGTGAATTCTGCTGGCCCTGCTGAACACACACACACACACACACACACACACACACACACACACACGCATACTAGTAAAACAAAAACATTCACCAAATCTTTGCAGTCATCATTCTTCTTTGTAATCAGATTTCTCAGTGGATGTGGTGAATATATCCTCATTTGTGTTGAGTGCAGATTTTCTCACCAGTCACCCATCATACTAGAGACCTTGGTCTAGGCATGTAGGCTAAATGTGCGACAAGCTATTTTAAGGTGCTCACATGTTTTGTGTTTGAGGTGCTCCCTGCAGGCTCGAGCTCATTGAGTGCACATAGTGATGCATCAGCAAGTTTTCCTCATGGAACACACATTTCATCAGAACACACACCGACAACAGAAAACTTCCCAAAGTACAGTCTCTGTAAAGAATTCTCTTCTCCCTCTCTCTCTCTCTCTCTCTCTCTCTCTCTCTCTCTCTCTCTCTCTCTTACTTTCTGTCTTTTTTTCCTTACACACATACATAAAGGCTCCCGTTGTCTCTACCGTATTGCTTTCTCTGAGTATCTTATTTTTAATCCCTCACACACACACACACACACACACACTGCACTGTTGCTCTCCTTGTCTTGATTTCTTCTTTTCACTGTCTCTCTGTCTCCTTACTTTTTGTCTCTCTGACTCTCCCTCACCTCCACCCACACTTTTTCTCTGTCTCATAATTTTCTCTCCCTTTCTGTGGTGTTATGGGATGTGTTAAGTTTTTGTGGCCATCTGGGAAAATGCGTTAAATATGGCTGTGGCTGAATTCTGGCAGTCAAAAATTCTGAAAATCTGTTTTATTTTAAACAAAAATAGGGTTTTTCTGACTATACCATACTTTTGACATCTCTACTTTAAGAAGGCATGAATATAGTTTACCAAAATGACATAGAAATGTTTATTTTTACTTCATAATCTTGCCTAGGCTTACTGCAAAAATCATGTCATGGAGGCATAGAGGCTGAGTGGTTAGCATGTTTGCCTCACACCTCCGGGGTTGAGGGTTTGAATCCTGTCTCCAGCCTGTGTGCGTGAACAAACATTTCCGAATTGTCCGCGGTTCGTGAATGTGTGTGCAATTGTGTCTTGCGATGGGTTGGCACCCTGTCCAGCATGTCCCCTGCCTTGTGCCCTGAGTCCCCTGGGATAGGCTCCAGGCTTCCCGCGACCCTGTGTAGGATAAGCGGTACAGAAAATTGGTGTATGGATGGAATTTGTTGTGGAGGATAATGATGAAAAATTATTATACATTTTGCTGTTTGAAGGGTGCCTACATAGTGTCTTTATAACACAGGCACTGACACACCCCCGTACCATGACAGACACTGGCTTTTGGACCTGATGCTGATAATAGCTTGGATGGTCCTTTTCCTCTTTGTCCCGGAGAAAAACGATGGATGTTTTGTCCAAAAACTATTTGAAATGTCGACTCGTCGGACCACATAACACGATTCCACTGTGCTACTGTCCATCTCAGATGAGACCGAGCCCAGAGAAGTCGGCAGTGCTTCTGGACAGTGTTGATG
>JANDJT010000141.1:13490400-13501872 GCA_024331685.1 Stegophilus panzeri | reverse complement strand
AAAATCAATTTTCCAGTAAAATGATCACCTACAGTGTTTTTACATCCAGACGGACACACACAAACATTCAACACTGTAAGAGTCAATTTCCTAATACACAGGCATTCGTTTCCCATTTAGAAAAATAAAAAAATGGCTAAAATGGGTAAATTCACTTGCCATTATCTTTTCAAAACTACTGTAGCCACTTGCTACCTCCATACAAAGCAGGCAAATGCAGCTGTGTGGTGTGGGGTTAAATGTAATTGTGTCATTATGGTTGTAATCACCTGACAAAGACCTTATGATAACCTGCTGTTTACAAACGGCTGTCAACCATGATCCTTAATGCGGTTTCTGTGTGTGTGTGTGTGTGTGTGTGTGTGTGTGTGTGTGTGTGAGAGAGAGAGAGAGACAGAGAGCGTGGGGTGAAGGTGACGAGTATGTGTACACACAGGAGCTGATTAAATGAGTGTGTTTGGAGGTATGGAGGATGTGTGTACACATGCATTTGTGACTGTGTGGTTGTGGCAGCCAGCTGGAGGGCCTCTTGTTTGGGTTATTAGACGATCAAGGAGGCTTGAGGATCGATCAGTGCTGCCAAAGATGCACAGCATGTAACTGATGCCCCTTTAATTAATCCTCATCTCTAAGCCAGTCAGAATACACACACATGCGCACACACGCGCGCACACGCGCACACACACGTTTGTCTTGTGACCTTCCACTGATGTGGAACCAAAAGGAAACTTTTTGGCTCTTTCAGTTTCCAATCCATCCAAATGTCTCCACAGCATCAAGACTGTCAGATATTCTTATCTCCTTACCCACACGCATTCTTGTAGTAACTTTGTGTGTTAGTAACTACTCTAGTGTTATATTAAATACTGTAGTGTTCTGTTTGATAGGAAAACAAAAAAAAAGTAAATATGAATTGGACTTATGTATGTAATGTTGATGATAACAGGCTGCACTGAGTAGCAGTAACTGCCAGCAGAATAATCCCATACACACGAAACTCTCACAGGACCCAGACTTTTAAATAGAATTGTATCCTATAATTATACATATTCAGGGCCATTATTCAGAAAAGATAGACATTCAGATGCTGAAACGAAACAATGAGAATCATTTATTCCAGCAAGCAGTGTATTAAGCAAGGACTAAAAAAAATGATGGATTTGCTTTAATAGGGAAATAATGAATGATAGGGTGGTGTGATTACTTCCCAGTCCATACAGGATTTCACAGAGTTTTTTTTGTCATTGTTGTGGCCCAAAATGGTTGATTTTGCTGCAGCTTTAAAAAAAAAAAAAAAAAAAAAAGTTTACCAACAATTACACATTATTATTTATTAAAGAACAAGACATCATACTTTTTATCCATAAAAAAGGCAGTCAGCATGGGGACCAGGCAAATGACTCCACAGCTTCAAATCTGTCTGATATTCCTCTCCCCTTACACACACACATTCTTGTAGTACCAACTCTGTGGGGTAGTAAATACTCTAGATTACTCTAAAGTAATGACAGTAAAACTAACAGAAATGTTAGAAGTATAAGGTTGATAAAGGTGCAGCGGGCAGCATTGCTGCCTCACAGCTCCAGGTTCTGATTCTCCTGTTCCTGAGCTCTAGTTACTGTCTGTGTGGAGTTTCTTTTTTCATGTGGGTTTCCTCTGGGTTCATGCCAGTAGGTGGGTTGGCTACACTAAATTGCCTCTAGGTGTAAATGAATGTGTGAACTTGTGTATGCATGGTACTCTGTGAAGGATTGGCACCCATGGTGTATTCCCACTTTACAAGCAGTAATCCTGGGATGGCTCTGGATCCCCTGCAACCTTGACCAGGATAGCATGCTTAAGGAAGATGAATTGACTGAACGAAGAGTGAGGAGAAGCTGGACCCAACGATTTTTCTTATCGTTTGAAGGTTTAAATACAGTAATGTAACAGAATATTTGTAAGATAAATTATCAATTTATTCTGCTTGTTATAGCCTGGTTTCTCAGGAGTACACTCGGTCTTTGAGCTCAATAAAAATGGGTACTGATTGATCTTTTATATTGTGATGATTACGATTACAATGGCCATTTAGGTTATATTCAGTTCTCTCTGTAATTTTTAGCCCAGAGGTTCTGTTTTTGGAGTGCAATGAAAGATTTTTTTCATTATAAATGACTAACCATCAGACCGCCTTTTGTGACAGCCAAGTACTGTATGTTGAGTTATCATTGGGCAATTTTATGCATTATACATCAATAGCAAGCAAAATAGCCTCTGGCAACCATGTGACACTGAGAGGTTTGCAGAATGTGACAAATTATTATTTGCATACTTTGTATGTTGGTGTTGGGTGCGGAATGAAGGTTTACATAATATTTAACCCAGTATTCTGTGGAAATGTGATATACTTACTTTTTATGTCCTCATGCTGCCATGTGTCTGCACTTTAGGAGCATTACTGGCACTTTGATGGACAGTTTGATTGGCCTTTCTTTTTCCTCTGATTTCCCCACCATGTATAATTTGTTGTCAGAGAGACTACAGTTTGTTTCCTGCTCTTTTTTCTCTGTGTCCATCTAATTTGGCTGTACTTGCTCTGAGACAGCTGGGGCTGGATATATGCTATGCATAGCGGAGAGACATCCATAGTGATGTGAATCAGTGTAGACTGGGTGGTACAAAAAAAGGTTACTTGTTCATTAATAGCTTGAGTCTTAGTTATCACTGGACACATTTAATTGGGGGATAAAAGGAAAAGATGCAGATCTGACATATGGTGGTGACATCATGCGAGCTGAGATATTGATGAATGTTTAATTAAGCAATAGAACATGAGTGGGTCTGTGTTATTACGAATTACCATAAGGGCTATGATTTGTATGCAGGTGCAAGTTGACGGTAAGTGTTATATTAAATACTGTAGTGTTCTATTTGAAAAGAAAAGGATTTTTTTTTTTTAATGAGTGATTAGTAATAAATTAGTAAAAAGTAAATATGAATGGGACTTTGTTTGGAATGTTGATAATAATAGGCTATGCTGAGTAACAGTAACTATATCATCAGAATAATCTAATACACATGAATCGCTCACAGGAGCCAGTCTTAAATAGAATTATATCCTATCATTTTATATATTCAGGGCCGTTATTCAGAAACGACAGGCATGATGCAGAAACTGACCAATCAGGATAATTTATTCCACCAAGCCGTGTATTAGGCAAGGACTAAAACATGAATATAAAACAATAATGAATGGTAGGGTGGTGTGATTACTTCCCCAGATTTGATTATTTTCCTATAACAATGCTTCTTGAAGTGTTTTATTCCTCTTATACCACATCAGTTTGCCAACAATTCCACATTCTTATTTATTAAAGAACAAAACATCATACTTTTTATCAATTTCAGTTACAGTTATGATCCCTTCCCAGTCTCTCGCTTTTTCTCTCTCTGCTGAAAGAATAGACAAAGCACCGACATAGAAGTCTCCTTTCCTCACACAACAGCACATATCAGTCTGTACAGGATTTCAGAGTTTTTTAGTGATTGTTGCAGCCAAAAAGTCTTGATTTTGCTGCAGGTTTTATAATTTGTGATGCAACTTGAAGAGTTTTCTGTGCTTTTTTGTGGAAACCTACTTTAATTGGTGAAAGTGCAATTGCACAAAATTGTTTTGCACGGACTTTCGCAGTGATGGTTGTTGATAAATGAGAGCTGTACTCATGTTCAATGCATGTGAATCAAAGAAGGCTTTGGCTGAATGCACGTCGACACATCTTGGCCCAAAACTGGAAAATCTGCAGTAATTTTGAATTTGAAAATCTCTGAATATTGCAGTGTTTGCTTGATTTTGTGTTCATTTCTGTGAGTGCGAAATCCTGGAGGGACTGGTAAATGGTGTGTGTGTGTGTGTGTGTGTGTGTGTGTGTACACAAATATATACAATTTAAGTATATAACTTGTTATAATGGGTCCATAAAAAAGTGTTCACTGTTTCTGAACAAACCCATTATCATATAGGCCATGGCCATGGCCACTGCCAGTTCAAATACAAACACCATCACAGATATTAGTATTTTGAGGACTAAACTGATACACATGCAGATAATGGCATTGGATTTTAAATGCAGTTTATTTCTGAGCCATGACTTGCAGTGCAGGGTTTTCGTATTGGCTAGATAATGACCTACAGCATGAAGATGAACTGAAATATTTGCAGTTTCATTTTGCAAAGCTCAGCATCAGTAGATCGACATTTTGAATTGTATTACTCCATTCACATGTAGCCGATTCTCTGATCTTCTGCGAATTTAGATATTGAGGGAAATTTCAACAACCAAGGTAACAGCGAAAAAAGTCAAAGACTCAAATAAATATGGTTTCCAGTTTATGCTTAATTAAAAATTTCTCATTTATTTCATCTGTAAACTCTTGCCAGACTATTAACCTGTATTTTCAGCTGTATGAAAATACATTGTGGACTGAGCATGGAAGTAAACTTTGTTGTAAATACTACATGTCAGACAGCAGTGCTCATAGAAAGAGTGGAGAGGGCTGGCCATGTGCCAAGGTGAAAATGAGACACACACCTCTTCCATCTGAATGTGGAGGGCCGTGGAAGACAGAGTAGCACCACTTCAGCTGTCAGCTCACACCAGCAGAAGCTGCATACACATCTGCAGCATGTCAGCCAGCATTCTCACACACTATGGGAAATGCAATTGTAATGAACAATGCTGCAATTCCTCAGCATTGGGAACAGAATGGCGGAAAATTGCATTCTAAAACAACTAGTGAAATGGTTATCTTGTCTGCTAAATACTAGGATAGTGTAAATAGCATTAAAAAAAGAGCATTGAGTAGAGGCCCTTTCATGAAGTCTACCCTTGTGGTTTCATGTACAGTTCTGTGCAAAAGTCTTAGGCACATGCAAAGATGCCTTCAAAAATAATGAAATTAAATCTTTCTACTTAAAAGAAAAATACTACAACATGCAGTAAACAGTAATAAACTAAACAATGTCAGTATTTCGTGTGACATCCCTTTGCTTTTTTCTTAAATACTGTAGTAGACCCAGGTGCAGTTTGTGCAGTTTTATAAGGAAATGAGCTGGTACGTTTTACTGACAGTCTTGGAGAATTTGACACAGTTCTTCTGGAGACTTTGACTGTCACACTTGCTTCTTTTTTTGCAGCAAAATGCAGCAGCCTTCATTACGTTTTTGTCTGAAAAGTGTCTCTTATGTAATATGTTGCTTTCTGTACTGACATACAACATTTTTTCTGTAAGTTATATAACCCATGAGAACATGTCAATTACTCCTCGCCACTACCGATACATTGGAATCAGCGGATGTTGATCTCTCAGTTTCGCAGTTCCTCCAAACTGCCCTTCTGAGTATGGGCGATGTCCACCGTGAACTGGGTACTCTTACCTCCACACTTCTGGCAGCCCGCCACCGAGTGTGGCTCGCCCAGGTGAAACTGCCTAATGATTGTAAGAAGACTCTAAGAGACCTCCCTATCGTTCCTGGGCACCTCTTTGAAGCACGTCCAGGAGCTGGGTCTTGCAGTGAATGAAGCAAAAAGTTGCTTGATTCCTGCACAATGTATTACTTACATCAGAATGACACTGGACTCCTGTGCAATGTTTGCTACCCTATCACATGCTCGTGTAGATAATATTCTACAGCTCCTTGCTCGTTTCCGTCTGGGAAAGCGCTTACCATACGGAGTGTTGTTACAACTCTTGGGGATGTTGACTGCTGCCACTTTTGTGATTCCATTGGGCTTGCTCCACCTCAGGCCTCTCCCAACGGTGGAACAACAGTTTTTGGTTGAACCCTGAAAGACATAGCCATCGGTTGATTGTTGTCTCACACCGTTGTATTCAGACATTGACACAATGCACTCGCCGAGAGTTTCTAATGTCAGGTGTACCCCTAGGTGTCATTCCCTCTCGTCAAGAGGCGGTCACGACCAATGCTTCCCTCCTCGTGTGGGGTGCAATGTGGAATCGCAGGGGTGTTCTTGGCCATTGGTCTCCAGCTCAGTCCAGGGATCATATCAACCTCCTGGAGCTATGTGCGGTTTTCCTCGCCCTGCAGTATTTCTTACCGGCTCTGACAGACCGTCGTGTGCTCCTTCGGTCTGACAACATCTCCCCAGTGTTAAACCTGAACCATCAAGGTGGCGTGAAGTCGCTGAAGTCCCTGTATCTCACTAACAAAAGTCTTACTTGGTCTCTTCCTTGACTACCATCTCTGAGAGCAGTTCACCTTTCAGTGTTAAACACTCAGGTAGCAGATGCTCTGTCAAGGGATCTTCTGCACCTGGGAGAATGGAGGCTTCACCCAGATGTGCTGCAGAAGATATGACAACAGTTCGGGAAAGCAGAAGTGGATCTTTTTGCAATAGAGAAGTCGCTTGTGGTTTGCGAGAACAGAGGCATCCAGCCCATTAGGACAGGATGCTCTGTCTCATGAGTGGCCGAACTGTCTGCTTTATGCGTTCCCTCCCTTTCCTCTGTTATGGGAAACATTACACAGGATATCTCTGTGCAATCACAGAATGCTCCTGATTGTATCCCGATGGCCAGCCAGGCCTTGGTTGCCCATGCTTCTGAGACTATTGGTGGGCTTCGACTCTGGAAGAATCTGTTATGGTAAATGGTAAATGGCGCACTTATATAGCGCATTTATCCAAAGCGCTTTACACTGTGTCTCATTCACCCATTGACACACACACTCACACAGCAATGGTAGCAGAGATGCCATGCAAGGCGCTAACTTGCGGTTAGGGGCAACTTGGGGTTCAGTGCCTTACAAAAGGACACTTCGGCATGTGGAGTCACGTGGGCTGGGAATCAAACCGCCTACGATTAGTGGACAACCCGCTCTACCAACTGAGCCACAGCCGCCCACAGATTATCACAGATGGATGGCGCTGTGTGGCACCCAGACCCAGCTTGTCTACAGCTTTGGGTTTGGCCTTTGAGGCTAGCTCTCTTTTAACTGAGTGTGAACCTGCCATTCATACCATAACTAGTGCTAGGACTACATCCACATGTCAGCTGTATGCAGCACGTTGGAAGTTTTTCTCTTCATGGTGCAGGGATCGTGGGTGGGATCCTGCATGTTGTGAAGTTCTAAGAGTTCTGAGTGTTTCACAACATCATTTGGATTCAGGCAAGGCAGCCTCCATGTTAAAGGTGTGTGGTGCAGCCATTTCTGTGTATCATGTGCCAATTAATGGTTCTTCTCTTGGTTCCCATAATCTTACTTGTAGTTTTCTGAAGGGTGCGAAGTATTGTGGCCATCAATTTCAAAATTACCTTATTTTTTTCTTAAAATGGTACATTTTCTCAGATTAAACATTTGATATGTTTTCTATGTTCTATTGTGAATAACATACGGGCTTACGAGATTGAGATTTGCAAATCATTGTATTCTTTTTTTATTTACATTTTACACAACGTCCCAACTTTTCTGGAATTGGGGTTGTATATAGTCAGTACTGTGGGATGACAGATTCTTATCATGGGGAGGAATTGTATCAGTATATCATAAACTATACTATATGGCACAGCCCTAAGTGCTTGTTGAACATGCTCCAGTACCAATACAAAAATTCTCCACCATCCAGCTCCAACGGGCCCCTGTTAACATGAACTCATGCGCTAGTGCACTTCTTACAAAGTGTGAATCTGTGTGTGTGTGTGTGTGTGTGAGAGAGAGAGAGAGAGAAAATGAGAATGAATGACTGAATGAATAGGGACAAAAGTAGAAATAAAAGCACACAGTAAAGGAGTAAGGGAGAAATGTACAGTATGAAAATGTTGGTTAAAGAAATTATTTAAATGTTCATCTTTGCCTTTTTAATGGAAGAAGCATAAAGGCAGGTGGAGAGAACACTTAGGCAGCACTGAGCTCTTGGCCTTGAGAAAAAAATTATTATGGTGGGTGTTTGGATCTCAGATGATGTATGCAGCATTGTTTTAATTGCTGGCTTTAAAAGGTTGGCCTGTCTGATTAATTAACTAGACAAAGACTGTGGACCAACAGCAGTGTACAGTTACTAACAGGCATTCTAGAGGCTAAATTATACTAAGAGTAAATATACTGAGCTTCTGAAATAATGATACTCTGGAAAAGTACATCTTATCACTATGTGTTTTATAATCTGCACAAATTCTTTTTGTAGAACTTTACCCTGTTCAGAATATCTTCATTTGCTTGCTTTATTTTCCATGAGCCAAGTGTTTTGGTTCTTCCATTCTTCCATGCAGGTGTAATGTTCTCTGTTTTAATGATAATGATAATGAGTCTTTATTGGTCAGTGAAATTCTTTTCTTTGCATACCCCAGCATATCAGGAAGCTGGGGTCATAGTGCAGGGTCAGCCATGATACAGCGCCCCTGGAACAGAGAGGGTTAAGGGCCTTGCTCAAGGGCCCAACAGTGGCAGCTTGAACCCCCGAATTTCCGATCAGTAACCCAGAGCCTTAACCGCCAAGCCACCACTGCCCCCATTAAGAAGTATGCAATCTCTTCCCAGTGCTTCAGCGAATCACTGACCAGCTTTTAATTTCACCACATTGCACTATGTGTATTTCACATAACACTCTCCAATAGAAACCTAGAACTAAAATAATTGGCTGAGGCGAGTTGGACATTGTTGGATTTTCCTCACTAAGCGGATCACCTTATCTCCGAAACAAATAAGTTCTTCAAATCTTAATAGATCTCTATGAGTCTCTTCTCTATCCTAGCTAATATTTGTGGACCTTGTGCATCACTCCTCTCCCTTTCAGGTAATTAGCTCTTTAAAGGATGCATGGATGATAAATAGTAAATTCTAATTAAGCAGATTGTTCATTGTGTGTTTTATCCATGGACCCTGGGCTAGTGTCTGTGTTTTTTATCGGATGATTCAGGGCTCAGTACTGTGGGCAGTTCACCCAGGGAAGTGGGCACAAGCTGCTAAATCTCCACATTAATCTCATTGCTGAGGTCAAGATGGTAATTTAGCGGTGTTCTCTCTCTGGGGCCACAGCATAATCAATTGCTCTGTCTAAGCCTTATTTTCTTATCACTACAATATTTAACTGCAGGAGTAAGCAATTGCTTGTTAACTTGCATTGCTCTTGCTGTGTTTGTGAGCATAGTAAGTACTTTAAATTAAGATTCTAAACTGGTTATGCTCTCAAGGAGTTCTTAGGCCACTTTTTCAGATTCAGTGCAGCATTTTTTACATCCCTGAAGGACTTCCAGCTTCTTGGGTGCTGATCTTCTTAGAGTACATCTAGTCACAAATTTAAGACCGTAAGATGGTTCCTGCTGGAATTAATTTAACTTGGAGTTTTGTGGGAGCATAAAAGAGAAGTCCCTCCTGAGTAGTAATTACTCCTAATGGTCTGTGTTCACAAAATGGAGTTGAGCAGTTGAAGGTTAGGAGAAAGACCTACCTTGTTCGTAGCTAACTTCATATGTACTTTCCCTTTAATTTCATGCAACAAATTTTTTCATCCCCACCACCTGCCTGTCATTTCTACTCTTCCATACCTGTCTCTCAGCTGGTTGCCCGACTTTATACAGCAGAGGCCACCCAGAGCTCTGGCCCACATTCTTAGAAACCGTTCCTGCACTTCCACAGTATTACAAATTCCCTTCATTACAACCAAGGGCCACAAACCTGTTCCAGCATGACAAAAATTGAGGGCAATGAAGACATGGTTCGCCAATGTTGGAGTGAAGAACATGAGTGGCCTGAACAGAGCCCTAACCTCAAGCCCACTGAACACCTTTGGGAACTGAACAAGCCTTTGGCCATGTAGTGTAGTTACAATTAATCTTGCATGATCAATGAGAAACCATGTCAGTCAGCACCCAGGGTGTTTCTGAAGCATTTTTAGTTTGTATCAAATGCATCTCATTTCACGCAGTCTGCACCCCAGGCTTTCTCGCCTGACATCAGTGCCTGATCTCACTAATGCTCTTGTGGCTGAATGAGCACAAATCCCCACAGCCAAAATCTCCAAAATCTAATGAAAATCCTTCCCAGAAGAATGGAGGTTATTAAAAGAGCAAAGTGAGGACTAAATATGGAACAGGATGTTCAAAAGCATATATGAGTGTTATAGTCAGGTGTCCACAAACTTTTGTCCATGTAGTGTATAATATTTTAACCCTGGCTCACACTGAGCTATTATTTGGACTGTGGAAACAAATGGAACCCTGTGAAATAAAGTGCTTTTTTTCAGAGGGTATGAATGTCAACACTGACATGTGTAACACCAGAGGCACACACTGCTGGATACTGACCCATGTTAACATCATCCTTTCCTGTCACCAAGTGTGTGTCACCATGCCCCAAAATGACTTATTTCCAGCAGTGCATCTATTTTTTTTGTTGTGCATGGCCATGAGCTGCTCTATTCTTTTCACAGCTCAATTCAGCTTAATCATAACGGTTAGATAGGGGGCTACACCTTCATTCATTTCTACTTCCAGATTTCAAGTCTCATCAATTGTATTTGTGTGTACAAGTGTGTAAGTGACTTGTGCTTTCATTTCACACTATGTAGGTGCTAATTTGTCACGGCAGCTTGCAGGGCAATTAGGGCCTGAAGTGTCATCGGCCTTCATAGCAAATCATGTTGGAGCATTTGAGCGATAAGGAGTGGCAGCTAGCAGCTCATACTACACATGCCTAAAGTGGTGTATAAAAAGTTAAGTGATGCATAAAACATACTTAAATACCCAGATTTAATCATGAATGAGCACAAGACACAAAAATGAGCTGTGATATAATCTTGGTAATGGAGTCACCAATCAACTAAAGTAAATATTAACACTGGGAACAGGGCAAAAATACACCAAGAATGGGACGCCATGCCATTACTGGGCACCATGCACACACACATTCACACATAGAGTACACACACCACCGACCAGCATGTTTTTTTTGGAAGTGGGAGAAACCACCTGGAGGAAGCCCACACAGATACGGGGAGAACATGCAAAACTCCCCACAGTAACCTGAGCTCAGGGTCAAACCAGGCACCCTGGAGCTGTGGGATGGCATTGGTTCTCACTGCGCTGGCCATCACAAAACATTATTTGTATATTTGTTTATTTACTGGTGTGTTGCAGATTTGCAATGAAGGAAAAATGTGTTTGAATGATTTTTTCCTTTATTTATTCACACTTTAATTTATCTTCTTAATGAATGCTTACTGTGTTTATACTCTTACTCATAGCTTATACATTTTTATTATCCTTCACTCTTATTTTTAAACAACACATTGGACTTAACACACTCCCTCACCCTGTCTATGAAAATAGAATAATGTTACTCATGCCTGGATACTGCAGATCCAGGAAAACAAATGAAGTTTTAACTTTTACCACTCATGGTTCTGGTATGGAATAGAATTAAGCACAATTTTTTTTTCTCAATATATATGGAGTTGACTGGCTGAAAAATATATT
>JANDJT010000141.1:13459581-13481250 GCA_024331685.1 Stegophilus panzeri | reverse complement strand
GCACACTAGCAAATCCACCAAGGAATGGCTCAAAAAGAAGAAATGGAGGGTTATGGAATGGCCTAGTCAAAGCCTGGTTTTGAATCCCATTGAAATGTTATGGGGGGATTTGAAACGGGCAGAACATGCAATAAAACCCTCAAACATCTTGCAACTGAAATAATATTGCATGGATGAGTGGTCAAAATTTCCAGCAAGCCGATGTCAGAGACTGGTGGGTATTAATGCAAAACGCCTACAAGAAGTTATTTCTGCTAAAGGGGGCAATACTAGCTTCTGAGGCTGAAGGTGTACTTACTTTTTCCCAAAGAAGAATATCACATCTATTGGTATTTCTGTTGAATAAATAATTGAAAAGGCTATTTTTCCTTGTGGTTTTGTTCAAGTATACCAACTTTATAAATATGTACTGTTTCAAAGATGATCAAATGTTTGCTTGTCCAAATATGTCAAAAAAGTCCACAATTTCCATGGGGTGTACTTATTTTTTCACATGACTGTAATTTAATTATAATTTTGGTTATAATAATAGTGCATTTTATTTGTAATATGCTCATCTAGTCTTAAAGCACTCAACATTAAAAAGGTAAAAATAAAGAAAAACTCATTGATTGATTGATTTATTGATATTGTATATTTACGGTGTTAAAATGTTTAGAAATTTTTTTAAACCTACATAACATAAAATTAATCATTAAAATGCAATTATTAATAAATAATAATGTCTTTGCTGAAATAAAGGGTGAGAATAGAATTTGGTTGACCTTTTCTCCTTATTCTATTGTTTCAGTAAATTATTTCATAGTACAGTACTATTTTACCCGTGGGAGGCTAACCACTGTTTAAATTAGCTTAAAGATTTCCTGTATTTGAAAGCTTTCCTCTCCATAACTCATAGACTTTAATCAGTCAGACTCACTGTGATGGTTAATAGTGTGTGTGTGTGTGAGTCTGTGTGAGTGTGTGTGTGGTCATGATGGAGAACCTGAGCGCTATGCTGGCCCATAAGCACAGACTCATAGTCCTGTGGCGTTTCCAGCATAATTAGCCATCAGTGTGTGTATGTAGCTAGAGGAAGTGTGAGCTGCCACCAGCAATTATTCATCGCTGTTGTGTCACTCAAGCCTGCCCGTCTCCATAAATCATTTTTCAGTTTGTTGTGGTGTCTGATCGGGGTGCCTGTGGAGAATAGTTTGATGACGGACTTTCTCAGCACCTTGTAAGGACAGAATGTGAAATTCATGAAGAGGTTTACTGCAGAGACACAGAAGGAGAGATGCTGAGCTTTAACCTAAATCCCTCTGTGTGTCTCTATTTCCATCTGATACATATGTATGACTCACTGAGTGGATATAGCATATGTATTGGTTTATCCTGCATTTGCAGAGGTGCTCTTTGCTACTCTGTTGGATTGGGAAATGATCTTGGCGTCAGTGGTACAAGTATTTTGGTGATTTTTATGATAGAAACTTTCATCATCTGAAATTGCCTTTCAGCCTTTAATCACCCCATAGCTTGTAAATTTCCCAGCTCACCTTTACTCCATAAATGACATACTTCACTTAATTCATTGTGAATTTAACCAGTAGTTACATGGATTACATTTCAATTTCAGTTTGACTTAAAAGGCAGCATGGAACTTATGATTTGGGATGACAGAAAGAGAAAACTCGGGTACTCCCGGTCTAGTGGAAATATATGAGATGCGGGGTGGGTTGTTGCTGTGCAGAGCTGTCTGCCAAGAGAAGTCACAGTAAAGCAGAGTTGGAGGAGGAGGTGAGCTCTTTTGCTCTCTCTAGCTTGAGCTACTGACATCCTGTGGTGAATATGTGAAGTGCTGCAGTCATCTGTTCCAGCACCAGCACACTGTGCATACAGATCTTTTTTTTTTATCTACTGTAAAGATATTGTAGATTAATATAAAAATCCCCAGTGTTGAATTAACACCGTACTGTGTTTATATATGTCCAATTGGATATAAATGAACTCTGAAAGTGTTAAATCAACATTCTGGGGGTTAATTCGGCACTGCTGTGCACACTTGTAATTATAGTTTCTTTATATGAGTCATCAAACTTTCTGCTTTCTGTTGAATTTGACTTTTTTTGCTTCATTACAAGTTGTCTTTTTCATCTGTGAATTATTATGAATCTGTTATTATAGCTTTGTTTCCTGAGCTAATGGCCATAATAGTGTTAAAGCAGAATAATGAGATGCCAAGTTGACCAAGTTCAACATCTTGTTGAATACGGCTGTCAAACATTTTTCCAAACTTCACGTTTGCTTGTTTATATTCCATGTTCACGTCACATGGGTAGACATATAGCATGTAGACATGTCGAGTGCTGTGTTCAACATACCACTTCATCATGTAGCTACACTAGATTGCCTCTAGGTATGAATGTGTGTGAAAGTATGTGTTCATGATGCATTGCAATAGACTGGCATCCCAACCAGGGTGTGTGCGTCGCGCTTCATTCCCAGTGTTCCTGGGATAGGCTCCGGATCCAGGACAAAGCAGTTACTGAAGATGAATGAATGGGCAAATGAATGTTATGCTACCTGTCAGAATGAATAACAACATAAGGGTTAAGGAGCTAATAGCAAGGAAAGAAGTAGGAAATACTGTATGTGTAGCTTTGTTCTTGTGATTGGTATAATTCCAAATAAAATCTAATTATTCCCAAATAAATGCTCGCATTTTTCCCAATATAAATAATGGCAAAGTGTTTGAGCATAACATGAAGTGAAGCTACTTCTTGAACTTCCAGCTCCTGACTGACATGCAGCGCAACATTATTAATCCAAACAGAGCAGCTTGGCACTGTTGCACAGAAACCTTTGTTGCTAGTTTTATCTCTACTGCATTAGTAATAATGTTTTTTTCACTCTACAGACTCACAGTATTGAATCTTTTTGGTCTAACAAAATACAGAATGTTCTAAACTGTTTCATGTGTAATGTTTACACGTGGTTATTCAATCCAGCATTACTCAGAATTGATGGAGTTACAGTAAGATATGGGTTACCTGAGTGGAACTGGCAGTGTTTGCCAGTTCCTAATCAATACACAAGTCATCTATTGCTCTGATGCCACATTACAGTGCAGTTGTCTTTTCCACTTGTCAGTCCCTCCAAGATTTCACAATTTTGCCATCGGAGAAATTAACACAAAGAAAACAAGCAAACGCTGCAATATTCGGAAGCGCTTGTAAATTTTCAAAATATTTTCTGCAAATTTGGGCCAAGACGCAAAAGCCCTCTTCGATTCACATGCGTCAAACATGAGTACAGCTAAAAGGTCTCATTTACCAGCAAACATCACTGCAAAAGCCAATTTTGTGCAATTGCAATTTTGCCAATTCAAGTAGTTTTCTGAAAAAAAAAAGCACAAAAAACTCAGCAAGCTCATCGCAAATTTTGAAAAAAACTGCGGCAAAATCGAGCGTTTTTGTCCGCAACAATTACAGAAAAACTCAGCGAAATCCTGTAGGGACGGATTTATCTCCGTCTTGCCAGTAGCTTTCCAATAATACCTCAAACACGCTTGATTGAGGTTTATTTTAATGTGTATAAAAGTGAATACAGAAGCTGTTTGAAGTGAGCAGGAGAGATTTGTAGTGTTTTTTAATGTTCACTCTTTAAGAATTCTGTTTTTTTTTCTCATTTCTACTCCTGCTCCGTATTATCACAATTTAAATGGAGGTACAAATACAGGGATGACCGTAGTTCTCATTTACAATTGCACTTTTTAAGTGAGCCCCTCTTTAATAAGTGTCACAATCCATAATATATAATAGTTTTTTTTTTTTTTTTATGTACATTGCATAAGGTGTTGCTGTAATAGTGAAGCATTTTAAACTAATTTGTTTTACTTGTTTACTCTTTTGTTTTACTATATTTATTGCTGAGATTTAATCAATGACCCAGGATTTTATAGCCCTAGGCCTACTTCTCTCCAAATCGAATAAAACGGAATTTAAATGTTGATATTTCCTTATTACTTAAGTGCCTTCTGGTTTCCAGGCACCCAGCTATAAGAGATGCCATTAGAGTGCAGACAGACACTAAGAAACCTAGAGTTTAACAAGGCATGTCTATTACTGGGAAATCTTAATCAGGCCTGATCTTCCTATTGGACTGAGCCTGTACAGATACTACCAAAAGGTCTTGGCCCCCACTGCATTACATAGCCGTTCCCCTGACAAAGTGCTGTATTTTCAACTGATGAAAATGTGGACATGTCTACTTCACATACATTAATATGTTAATTTCTGGACATCTAATTTAATTTATATGATTTATTCAGTGGAATTAGAGGGTCAATAGAAAAGCAGACAAGTCATTGGTTTAGTAGGAACACATTAAAAAGGAACAATATTATGTCTTGTTTTTGCATAAACAAGACAGATAAAAACGTTCACAAAAATATTAAGGCTAATTAATATTGAGAACAGAGAAACTGTTAAAAAAAAAAAAAAAACAACAACTAAGGGCATCTCCTAAATCTGCTAAAACTGAAATCAAATCGAATCATAAACAATCTTAAACAGCTAAAAATATTTGAATAATAAGTTAAAATAAAGTAAAAGTAAATAAAAATAAGTAAAATATTTAATGAAATCGGGCTACTGAAAAGATCTTGATTGTGTTGATATTCAGTCCCTCCAGGATTTTGCGATCGCAGAAATTAATGCAAAATCAAGCTTGCAATTGAATGACAATACAGCGCAGTTGTTTCCCATGAGTCTTTTCAGGAGGTGTTCTAAATAATTGACCTTTTATTTATTGTTATGCATGCAATGCATTACTGAATACATTTAGGAAAGCATATTCATTATTCAGCCATCGATTCTTACTGAGGGTATTTTGCCAAACCCTGCCTTGAGTATGATTCTACATATTTTGACTGCTATAGTGGCATACATCTTCTAAAGACTGGTACAGATGAAAAACTCAAGATATATTTTCCTCAAGATATATGGAGACGGCTTATACAGCACAGTATTAATCATAGCCTGACTGCAATCAAAAGTGCTTTCCAGCATCACACAGTCTAAATCAGGGGGCACGCTGCCTCATACCACAAACTGTCAAGTCAGCAACATTTGCAGAGTTGCTCGAGGTTATTTCAAGGGATATCATTCAGCAAGCTTGACTGCCTGTTTAATGCTTTTTACTGTCAGAGTATTAATGAACATGTTAGAGAACAACGAGGCAACGTTAAAAGTGTACAAGAGCAAACTGGCTCATTAATGCTTTATGACATGGGAGGGGCTTTGGAGAAAACTTCTGCTCAGTTGCAGAAAATGGAGCTCTGTTGTCCATCAACTTAGAAAATAAATCTCTTGAATCCTGTTTGTTAATGACCTATTGACTCTAATTTCGGATGCATCAAGGCTCATTTCATACCCAACACAGCAATTTTCCATTTTCATTGGGTTTCCTGACCGTGCTCACACTTCATTTTATGACTCAGAAATC
Organism: Stegophilus panzeri; assembly: GCA_024331685.1. NCBI lineage: Eukaryota > Metazoa > Chordata > Actinopteri > Siluriformes > Trichomycteridae > Stegophilus > Stegophilus panzeri. The sequence goes on along the minus strand of JANDJT010000141.1, from coordinate 13,475,766 downwards.
ATCATATCTTCTGTGCATTGTCACGTTATGCAAGACAAGTCAGCACCACACCACTCCCCATGACATTATTTATTGAACGCATGTCATCTTTACTTAAAGTGAGGCCTCTGATGGGGTGTCTGCATTATTGAAGGCACAGATATTTAAATATGTTGCCTTGAATCACATTAATAAGAAGAGGAAATGACAGCCTGTGCAAAACACCTTAAACCATTTTAAATTCCTGGACTTTTTAGAGATTTTTATAATGTAATCTGGAGGGCACCTAACCTACTGATTGACTTTTTTTTTTTTGCAAACCTTTTATTCCAAATGCAGTTCTGGTGAGAATAGCATAAACAGTAGCATAAAAAGAGAATTATTCAGTAACATATGCTAATCATCTCCCATCTTCCCTGTGCCTTTTTGAATGGTTGGTCTGTACTTATTTACTTTGTCTGTCTGTATTAAAACCATAAAATGGTGTGCATTGAGACATGCTAAATTGCTCTCCAAGGATAGACATTGCAATTAGAAACCATTTAGTATTACACCACTGTCTTTTCATGCGGGATCGGAATTGCCACCAGGCCAAGGAACTGCCACTACACTATTGTTTGAACTGCTGCTCATAAAATGTCACTGGGCAGCAAAACACACTAGACGGAAAGCTAAGCTACAGCCAGACTGCCCTTTTGATAAAGTATATTCAAAATTAAATTCTAGAAAACACTAAAATGTTTATATATGGATGAGAAGGAAGTGATAAAATAATGCATGCCCACAGTTTGAAGGATACACTGACCAAACACTCGTCTGCTATGTTTACAGCTCACTTTAAGTTTATTCAAAAGTTTATCGATAAAAATTCAGTCCTTGAGATAAGTAGTGTCTCCAATAAATCAATGTCTCCAATAATTTTTGATATAACCACTATTACATACATTTCAATGTGACAAACATACATTTCAATGTGACATACACTATATGGCTAAAACTATGTGGACTGTTAAACATCACACCCATATGTGGTTCTTCCCCAAAATTGTCTAGCATGTCTTTGTATACTATGGCATTACAATTTCAATTAACTGGAACTAAGGGGCCAAACGTGTTCCAGCATGAAAACGCCCCTTGCACAAAGTGAGGTCTATAAAGACATGGTTTGCCCAGGTTTGTGTGAAGGAACTGATGGCCTGCACAGAGCCTTAACCTCAAGCCCACTGAACACCTTTGGGATGAATAATGCTGACTGTGCGCCAGGCCACCTATCCTAGCATTAGTGAATGAGATCAGTAATTGTCTTGTGGCTGAATGGGCCAATCCCTACCCCGAAGAATCAATTCCCAGAAGAATGGAGGTTATTATAATAGTAAAAGGCGACTAAATCTGGAATGAGATGGTCCGGTGTCCACATAATTTTGGCCATATAGTGTTGTGGTTACGTACTCGTCCAGGTTGGGCCCCAACATATATAACAGCTGTTTAACAAATGTTAATCTTCATAAAGTCCTCATGCACTAGCACTAATACAGGCCCATTGAGGCAAGGATACTCTCAGGAATACTCTCCACACTCACTTTTCAGTGGAGACAAGACAGTTAATGACAGGATTGCTAAATTGGGATAGTTTAAAAAATACTCAGTGGCTTCCAAGATCTGGTTTTATAGCAAATAATCATAATTTAATAATAAATAATAATACATAACCTAATAAATTGTCACAAAAAGCAAATTGTAATTCTGAGTAAGCTTATAAAACCACTCACAACGAGCTGCTAGACTGTGTGCTGGATGACTATGTGTTGTCAATGCTCGACTGCCTATTATGGGGTACTCTAAAATCTCACTAAATAGTTTATAGCACAAGTCAATTGTGATAGTCTTTCGACTGAATATTGTTTGAAGCTATGCTGTTATTAATGTCATCATGCACCACCAAAATCTATAGTCATGAGCTGCTGCTGGTTACATCAAACTCTTACAGAGTGGCAATTGACTTAATACTGCTCCTCTCTCAAGCTGATATCATGCAAGAAAAATGTGCTTAAGTTCAAGGTCAGAATTGTATGTAACTTGAGACACATCTCTGTTTTAGACTCCACACTGTGTGCACAACTCTTCAGATTACCGCTGTGTGCAAGTTTGGCAATCCCCTCTACACATGTTTAACTCAACTCTGAATATGGCCCTCAGTGAGAACATGTCAAAATCTGCCATTTTAAGAAGTCTGTCCAATCCTATGAGGAACACTGTGTGTGACTACAAAAATAAAATGCATAGCTTTTACCAGAGCCTAACATAACAAACATTTAGAACATTAGGAGTTTTTCCTTTTCCATTTGTAAACCACTCTCAGTACCAAACAGTTAACATTAATGAACCATAAGACAGCAAAAAAAAGCATGGAAACATCAGCTGGCTCCCTCCTCTCCTCCTAGGTCCTATTCAGATTATCTGTTGGGGTTTTTTTTTAAACTCAATTAGAAGTCTGTCCTAGTAAGAGGCATGTCTCCCATCTTTACCCAGACGACCTAAAATTTCCTCCACCAATTCTTTCAAGTATCCTGTTAACTACAGCAGAAGCACTTGTTAACTTGACACATGAGAAGCCTCTCAAAACTGCTGTCTGACAGATGGTTGCAGTTCAATAGGAAAATGTCTTATCCAACGCTGAACAACCACTCGACTTCAGCACTAGCAGGGACACCTATTATTGCACTTAATGAAGGCATTTTCAGTAGGTGCTGTAAAGCACTGTCAGTTAAGCTTATACTAGACTGTAGAAAGCTGTCCACCATTTCCAGGACCTTCTCTTGCTTTTGAAGAAAGTAGACTGTAACATCATTATCATCTTCATCATCATCTGTCTCTTTCTCACCCACTGGTTTGGCAATATCTGGAAAACTGTTTTCTGAGGGTTTGTGAAGCTCCTGTTGTCATCTTTCTGTTGTTTGGTATAGTCGGAAGCTGGACAGATAACTTAATCATGTTTCCATACCATTTGCTCACTGTAGCCCAGGAACTAATGCTGCTTCATGTCCTGTAGTTTCTGAACAAGGAGCGCAGCTACCTGCAATATATGCCACTAGCATGGTTGAGTGATCCTTCCTCGCAATACCCTGCTCTACACCACTGAGCTTGCAAAGTTAGCATGCATACATGTGAAGGAGTTGGGTTTCCCCTGGTTTCCTGTATCTCCACTGAGTGGGTCCTCCAGACCACTGCCCTGCCGCCATACCCGTCATCCCACACTGTCTACCTGACTAGCAAGCCAGGAACTTAGTGCTGCTACTATATTGAGAAGCTGATCATGGCTAGACCACTATGTTAGTGGAATTGTTTACAACACCCCAGGGTTGGAGCTGAGGCTTCTCTGCTAACATTATTTTTCTCCACTGACTCATCTTTCTTCTCCCTTGGCAATTCATTCCTCAGCTTCCATGTTAGTCTGCCATCTGAAGACTAAGGAATTCATTCTGTTAGCGTATTCGAGTAGTAGTAGTTTCCACTATACACAGCATACACTTTGGCTGTGTATACGAGCCATGCTGCAGGATTTGCACTTGGGCAGCCAATATCTAAGCTACCTTAAAGCCAAGGATGAACTCCAGTGAATCAGAAACACTAGCCTTGGGATTGACCATCTTAGAGAAGCAGTCTACGGTTTGGACACCCACTGTGCTGAATATAGTGATGCTGATGCTGGCACGGAATTACCTGGCTGTTAGATTTGGAGTCAAATCTGATCCCAGTGCCACTGATTAAACAGCCTGCTAATTGTTTATATCAATGCCCAAAGACGACTGATAAGCAGAGTGAGAAGCTGAGAAAATGAGAGTGAACCGATTTTCAGTTACAACTGATTCTCACCGCCCCTACTGGTTATTCAAAGAACCACAGTTATAGTACATATGTAACTAGCATTAACCTAGTAATTTATATCTAGTGATATCATTTATGACTAATCACTATTTATAACTAGTGACTTCCCATCACTGGAAAGTGACAACTGCCCTCTTGAACATACATGAGCTCACAGGTTCCAGTGATTGGTTAGTGTTGCTCTGATTGACAGGAGAGAGAGTAATGCCGTCCATCCAAGAAAGTAGGGCCAACTATGCTCACATGTTGTGCTGAGTTTGCACTCTCCCCATGATAGGGCGGAGTATTTCCTGTTGTTCCATCTAATTGACAGAAATAAGGACAGCAGTATAAAACGTCTAGGTTTCCAGATCGATGGACTGCGTACATGTATTTACTGTTACCGCTGAACAGGCATCAGGTGTCACATTTAAAAGGTCAGAGCATTTTTCGTATTCAGCTTACATTTAGTCTAGTACCAGAATAAGACAGTAGTGCTCAATTTGCTGACTTGTGTGAATCATAAACAGCACAGACGTATGGTAGGGTGATCAGATGCAAACAGACCAAATGTGGGACAAGTAGTAAGTTTGTGTGGGACAATATGGGACATATTTCCGACACCCAAAGGCCTACCATTTTGATCTAAATGAATAAGAAACATGTGCACTCGGCCCATTTATATTTATGTCTTTTGTATCAAACAATGCAACAAAGAGAAACATTACTGCATTAAGTGCAAAAAAAGGATTTCTATGGCTTGATCTCACATGTGTCCAGTTTGAGTGAAAACTGACAGCCCTATGATGCAAGTATAGGTCTTTGCGGAACATAAATGGGCGTTTCCCAATCAGTGGGCATCTTCAGACCAGATAGATGTTGTTCAATCATGCAATCAACTATGGTTATGGTTAGGGTTTGGGTTATTTTAACAAATCAGGTAAAGTGGTTGAAAAACTCCTATCCCGGTTTGAAAACGCCCAATAATTGGAAAACACTTTTTTTGTTCTGCAGAGACCATACTCCTATGATGACAGGCTTCAATACTTTCTCCACAGCCATTGGATGAATGTCAGATTTGGCCAACGCCCCCTGGGGACGATTGCTTCATCAGCAATGCAACTGATGTTTTCTGTCTATTTCAGTTTATAACATACTGAAATATTATCGTAGAAGCATGAGGAAAAAATAACTCAAACTTAGTGTAACACTTTCCCAGATTTGGGTAGGGAACGAAGAAGCTGGAGGCAGGCTTGGAACAACTCAAAAGGTGCTATATTCTTTATCTTTCACTTGAACTTTTCAGCGGTTTTATTTTATAGGCACACACACGCACACATGGCTCTATGCTGGTTGGCTCTCTCTGTCTTTTGAGGTGCCTGTCTCTCCTGTTTTTATTCTTGCCTTGGCTCACTGCAACACAGAACATTCATTAGTATAATTCCCCGCAGATGTGCAAATCCTCTCACCTTCTCTGGCTCCGCCCTCCATTCGCAAACTGGCGCTCGAGCACGCCACGTTCAAATTTGAGTTAACTCTTTATTTCCAATCAAAATGCAGAACATCATCTCAAGTTGCAGGATGCAGGACAAAGGACTAAAGGCTGTGCATTATAAGACAAAGCGGGATGTCTGGTCACCCTACCTTGATGAGTGAGGAGTAGTGCTGTGGATTCTAAAAGTGGCCATAGAGGTCCCTTAGGAAAGGCAGAAATTGTGTATGTGTGTATAACAGAGAGAGAGAGAGAGAGAGAGAGAGAGAGAGATGGCATAAGAGTAGGAGAGCATGCAGATGACACTCTTGCCATTTCACAGCTCAGGAATCTTGTAAGCCTCAGAATTATTTAGAGTCTGGTATAAGCGTCCTGACGGCCATCCTGCTCTCTTCGAATTGACATCTAGCATTTATATAATTATTTATTTTTTACATCTTTAATATTTCCCTAAACATCCCCAGGGTGAACATGCTGTGCCACATGACATTAAACTCCAAATATTTCCAAAATATTTCGTGAAATGGCTTATTAAAAAAATAAAAAGGATAGATACAACCAATGTGTGTCCCAGAAGTCTCCATACATCCTTTAGGGGACTGTGTTTGCCAGCACCACGTCAGTTGTGCCTTCGTCATGGATGTTCGTGGACGTCCACTTCTCGGTTGGTCCAAAACACTTCTAGTCTTTTTGAATTTGTTAATAAGTTTGGCAACGGTGTCGTGTGTGATGTGATGATCCCCGTGTGCCTGCCATGTTTCTTGTTAACTTCCTGATCCAGCCATAAGAATGATTTCAGGACATTCTTCCTTTGTCAGAGGCATTCTTGAGCACTATCTGGAAAAAAATAGTAAACTAAGTTGTCCCTCAAAGATTTTGCATTCGCAGAAATTAACACAAAATAAAAAAAAAACAATTTGTGAAAAACAATTTCATGCAATTGCAATTTTGTCAAGTAATTTTCTCAAAAAAAGCACAAAAAACTCCTCAAATTGCATCGAAAACTTTGAAAAAAGCTGCAGCAAAATCAAGCATTTTTGGCTGCAACAATCACAGAAAAATTGGTGAACTCATGTATGGACTGATACTTCATACTGAAGTATGAAACATTTTGGAAGACATTTTGCTAAAAAGTGTTAATTTTCCCTATCTATTGAGGCTTTTGGGGCACCCTGTAGTTTCCTTGTTTCAACCTCCTTGCTATAGTTATAGCTCCCAAGTTTTATATTTTCTAGTTTTGACTACTTATATTTGATATTGGTATGCCTATGACTGCTATGATCTCAAACCTTTTGGCACAGCTTTACTGAGTTAAGGTCAGGTGATATTCCATTACAGACACAACTGCCTCTTTTGTCTCCAAATATTGGAATTCACATTCACCTTCATTTTTCATACTCTGGCTTTTTAAATGTTCCATTGTCAACATGGTTGTGAGTAAATACTACCAGGCAATCCTAGCACAGAAGGCACTGGACTTGTAGCAGAATACAGCTAGGACAACGTTTATCGATGGATTGCTGGTCTTCTAGACCAGCCTGCTTAGTGGTCTGCAAAAAGTTCGGAGTGCTCCCCGAACTTTTTTGTGAGCAGCGTATGTACTATGTAAAGCTCTGCTTCATTTTTCATTTATTTTAAGCATTCAGCTATCTTTATTCAGTATGCCATGTTGGTTAGGTTACATCTGAATTCACATTTGTAACAGTGAAAACACTGCACTCAGAGCAGGACTCCAAATGCCTGGATCATTTTTAGCTGTGAGACTATTAATGAAACATCTGCATCGTGATGAGTAGTCTACACAGCATGGTGCAGATGTGCCTATTGTGTTTCATTTTATGCTTCACAACATGTCTATCAGGGATGGTGTTTTTTAGTTCTGTATGAAGATGGAAAAATAGTTCCCTAGTCATGTCATTTTCTGTTATGGTCACCGACTGTCTGTGTCTTTATCTTTGAATATCAATAGCCTCTGCCGTGTCAGTCTGTGATTTGTTCTGGTTCTGTGATCTGACCCCCTGCAGTGGATTATAAACGCAGCAATCAGAGAACCTCAAATGAAGATTCCCTGCTGTAGAACAACCTGTAGGTCTTATGTGTTTTATAAATGCTGCAGCTGAAAGTCAGGTGTAGCTGAATTGCTCGTGTCCTTCAGAACATGGGTAGGAGGGAAAGACTGCTGGATCCCTGTCTGACTTTCCACCGGTTTTATTTGTGTCAATCAGGTCATAAGTGTTCCTCGGCTCAAAAGGTTATTGCTTTTAATCTTCTGAATTCTGAGCATTTTTCAGCCTGGTCCACTGCATTTGTAGTGTTCATGTATTCCTGTGCTGAAAATGAAATGAAAAACTAGAGATGCACTGATACTAAATTTCTCAGCCGATAACGATAACCGATTATTCATGGTGATATCGGCCGATACCGATACCAGTAGTTCTGCCTTTTATACCTTCTTTTAAATGAATAATATTAATTTAAAAGAATTCTGTAAAAAATGTAGAACAGTAACTGGTCTCATAAACAGAAAACACATTACTCTAATTAACATTAACAGATGAACTAAATTCTGAAGATTAAAGTAAGATTTCTTAACTTATTGAATGTTATTAATTCATATTAACATTGACTGAATTCTAAAAATCAAACTGGTAATATATAATATCAACTGTTTTATATATTAACATTAACTGGATATGAAATACACTACTCTACAAATATATTTTTCTGTGCGATATATACATTTTGTCAACTCATCTACATTTTGTCAACTCATCTTTAAATCTTTCAACAGTGTATTGGCCCTTTAATTCAGCAAGAGCAGCGCGGGGGAAAAAATAAATAAATTTGACTCGACGCTGAAACTCCCGTTTCGCTGCTGCTCACTTCCGGTGTAAAATTTTAGCAGTGCAGAGATTACAGAGCTTACAAACTGCATTTGTGTCATCATTCCACACACGAGACATCATCTTTACACACAGCACGAAATCGATGTGTTTTCCCACCTTCTTTTGATTGACAGGATATAATCGGCCCTGATCATCGGATGTTTTAAGACTATCGGCCGATAGCCCATAGCGGGAAAAATAGCCTTTATTGGCCGATACATCGGTGCATCTCTATGAAAAACCCATTTACTCAAAACTCACTTATAATGAATGTAGCAAATCCCCCCCCCCCAATAAATAAATAAATAAATAAATAAATAAACAAATAAACTGCAGCAAAATCATGCATTTTTTGCATTTTTTGGCCACAACAATCACAAAAAACCTAAGTCCTGTATGGACTGGTAAATACACTTCTTTTCTTCATGATCCTGTGGTAAGTGTAAATGACTGTTATTGTTGTTGTTGTTTTCCTGTATTGGAATACAGCTTTGATCTGCATTGGTTCTTTATCACGCTCACCCTTAGACCATTATTGTTATTATTATTATTATTATTATTATTATTATTATTATTATTATTATTATTTTGTTATCACTAGTTTTGAATTTGTATTATACAGTGACATATTTTAACCCTTTATTGTTGGGTAGAATACAACAGCTGCCCTTAAACTTTCATTACAATTCAGTTTTGAGTAAACAGGTTTCTGTTCTCCATTTCTCAGTATAGAAAATCTTGTATACACTGCAGATGTATTGGTTTGACATTGGGTTAAAAAAAAAAACACTAGAATGTTACTTTAGTGTTAAGTCATACAGGAAAGACCAACTAAGCCAAGAGAACAATAGACTTTTATTACCTATACATTATTGCTCCTTCATGCTATGCTTGAATATATTTTAATAAATATAGTCTGTAGGGTGACTTTCTGATTGTTTAATGCAGTGAGGTGCTGAGAGTTAGGATGGATTCATCAAGTTGTGACAAAAACTTGTTAAACTGCCTTCTATCTTAGTAGCTGAACCGTCTGTTGATGTAGAGATGTCACTGAATCAGCTCAAGGCTCCAGTGAAAAGTGAATGTTCTGGATATACGCTGGCTTTCATTTTTGTCAGTCTGACCTAATTATATTACCAATTTTGCTTGACAACATTCTTTACTGCCTGAGCACAAATAGCATTGTAAGTACTGCAACATCTATTTACTCTATGCACCTAATGCACCTATAGACACATCGTATAATAATCGTAATGTGAATAAAAAATTACTTACACTCACCTGCCACTTTATTAGGAACACCGGTACACCTCATTCATGCAATTATCCCATCAACCAATCATGTGGCAGCAGAGCAATGCATAAAATCATGTAGGTACATGTCAAGAGCATCAGTTAATGTTCATGTTAAACATCAGAATGGGGGAAAAGTCACTGATCTCTGTGACTTTGACCATGGCATTGTTGTTGGTGCAAGACGGGGTGGTTTGGGATTTGTTTCTGTACAACAGTCTGTAGAGTTTAGAGAGTGGTGTGAAAAACAAAACAAAACAAAACAAAAAACATAAATTGAGTGGTACTTCTGGATATGCCTTGTTGAGTAGAGAGGTCAGAGAATAATGGCCAGACTAAAATAACTAAAATAACCGCTCCACAACCATTGTAAACAAAAAAGCATCTCAGAATTTACAACATGTCGAGACAGATGGGCTTTAAGAGCAGAAGACCACTCTATAGGCTCACTGAAACTGAACAGTTGAAGATTGTAAAAACATCACCTTTTTCCTGTCTTCATCTGCCCATGTTTGATGAGCCTGTGCCCACTGTAATCTTCCTTGGCTGACAGTAGCAGAACCCAGTGTGGTCTTCTGCTGTTGTAGCCAATCTGATCTAATCTAATCTAATCTAATTGAGTCTATATAGATACATAGATAGATAGGCAGACAGACAAATAGTGTAGAAGTCAACTAAGTGCAAACTAATGGAGAACTGAATCAAAACCAAATTGGTGCCATATTCATTAATTTTGAAATCCATTGAGAAGCTCCACAGTAGCCACACACACCTACCCACTATTTTTCTCTATATAGTTCCTGTATTAAATAAACACAGACCCACAGATAAGATAGCAATAAGAAGGCTAGCTAAACAGCTACCCATATGTATCTAACCAGTTAGCAATCTGTATTCAATGCCTGGTTCAAGGCTTCGGTAGCTGCAGTCCAGCTTTTTTCTTCACCCATCTCTGGGTTACTGACCAGAAGGTTGGGAGTTCAAGCCCCAGAGCTGCCAAGCTGCCACTGTTGTTCACTTGAGCAACACCCTTAACCATATCACTCCAGGGGTGCTGTATCATGGCTGACCCTGCGCTCTGATATGCAAAAGTGTATTTCACTCTACTGTAATGTGTACTGTATGTGACAGACTTCTTCCTGCCACAACTCAGTTTTGTTTTCAATCAAAATAACTGTCTACTATTTTTCTTTATCTACTTCATGTAATGGAATAAGTTAAAACTGACTGCATTATAATAAACAAGACTTTTTTGTTTTTGTTTACAAGCCTTTCAGGTTTTAAACTATGATGAGTGCTAAAGTACCTCTTATGATTTAGTTGTAATTAACAGAATGTCAATTATGTTGATTATTGCAATCAGTAGCATTGTGTCTTACATCAAGTGACCCATACTCTTGACCATAAACAGTGTAATTGGTAGGTTTTTTTTATTTGAACAACATATTTGATTGTGAAAGCCTGGGGGAAAATGTGATGATTATAATGTTCAAAGGCAAACTTGTGAAATTATGTAATTTCTGAACTGTTGTGGAACTGCAGCACTTCTCAACTGTCTTCAGATAAATCTTTTCTTTTGTAAATGTAAATGCATTGTAATTACCTGGATTAGAAAGTTAAGCACTTCATAGTCTTTGGTGTGTTTTAGGAGAATAAATTTGGCTATCTCGCATCCTCTCTCTTTTCTGTCTGTCTCTCTCATCTCACATCCTTCCCTCAACCCCTCATAACTACCCCCCCCCACACACACACACACACACACGCACACACGCACACACACACTTACATACACTTAAAAGATAAATGGAGTGAATACTGAATCAAGCAGCTGTCATGAAACAATCTTTTTTTTTTTTCACCAAAGGGAACAAGGGCTTTGCCATGCTCTACTAGTCTGTTCATTACTTATAGGACAGAAATACAAGGATTCAATTAAAGTTGGCTGTCATTTGACCTGTAGTGGTTTTGCTATGGGAAAAAAAGGAAGCTTGAGCAAACATTGTGATATTAGGTCAAAATGCAGTAGACATTTTTAGGGTTTCAACTAACGATTATATGAATAATTGATTAATGTGTTGATTATTTCTTCGATTAATCGATTAGTTGGATTAAAAAGCCAATTTTTATTCTCTGTATTTCTTCTGAAAAACATTATTTCACATTCTGCCCGATGTTGTCCTTTAAACATGAAAATTCAAGGCTATGACAAAGGTATTAAATGTATCTATGTGGGCTATGCTGAACACTGTGCAAAGGATTTTTAAAAATATTAACATTATATTTTAAAAACAAAAGCTTTAAAGCAGAATCACTTAAAAATGCTTAAAAAAAAAAGAAAAAAAAGAAAAACAAAAGCACAAACTAAGTGTTAACTGGTAAAAGGTTGAATGTTCTGCAGTAACACACACAGTCACTCATCTGAGCACAGTAACATGTTCCTTTATTCTGTAAATGTACACTTCTTACATTTCTATACAATGACATGTTATAACTCCATTACACTTACTGCTCTCATAAACAACACAATTACATTTGTTTCTAAATATCGCTAAATACAGAATCAAACAACATATTTGATCAGAATGAATATTTTAGTCAGAGTTATTGTGCTTCCTTTCTATTGCGCGCTGTTTGATTGACGCACATGCGTGGACTCGCTTTCATTCAGTGAAGTTTAATGGAGACTCGCTCGCTGTCAGGATGAGGTTTTATGTAAAATAAATACTGGTGTGAATTTCTAACATTTACAGATAAGGATATTTCTGCACTGAAGAAAACATGCACATCAATAAACTTTGGACACCCACTGACCCTGTCACTGGTTCATTGGTTGTCCTTCCTTGGACCACTTTTGGTAGGTACTAACCAAAGCATACTGGGAACACCCCACAAGACCTGCTGTTTTGGAGATGCTCTGACCCAGTCATCTAGCCATCACAATTTGGTCCTTGTCAAAGTCACTTAGATCTTTACGCTTGCCCATTTTTCCTGCTTCCAACATGTCAACTTCCAGAACTGACTGTTCACCTGCTGCATAATATCTCTCACCAGTTGACAGGTGCCATTATAACGAGATAATCAATGTTATTCATGTCACCTGTCAGTGGTTTTAATGTTATGGCTTTTTGGTGTACATACTGCTGTATATTTTTTATGTAATGGGATTGGAAATGCTCCTTTTCAACATCTCTTAACACATCATATTTTCATGGCTATTGCCATATGTTTTACATAATGATATACTTTAATGTTGTGTTTACTTTTTCCTTTGATTAATGGTATTCAGTTGTGTCTTTGTTCAGGATGTCATGTTGGCTTGGCTGCTTTAAGTCACATTTACAAAACTTACTATAATATCCACAGGAAATATGGCACTCAGAACAGAATTTCAAAAGCGAAGCATAAATTATTTCTCATGGATCTGAATTATGAGGGGTAATCTACACAGCAAGGGGCAGATGTGCTTTTTCTCTTTAATTTATTTAATTATTTATTTATTTACTTATTTTCGCTTCACAGCATGTCTGTCTGGATTGGTGTTGTGTGGTCTGAAGAGGAAAACATTTAGTTTTGTATTCTCTAGTCATATATTTTCTCTTTTTGTTTGCTTGTTGAATTTGACTGAGTACAAATATGTCTCTCTGTGCTCTGTCTGCTACTGATCTAAATTATGAATAAATTATGACCGTGACTAGCAGAGAAGCCCAAATACAGAGATACTGCAGTAGACAAATCCAACCATTTCTTTAAAATGTGAAAAGTGTACCTGGTTTGTATATTTATCATTTAGGTGCTAGTCATTTGCTCGTCATTTAGCCTAGCCACTATCAGCTTACCTTAATATTAGTTGTTTTAAAGAGTCAGAAACAGCAATATTGATATATTCTTCTAGTAATAGTAATAGTGTCAGATGTGTAGTGATAGTAGTGATAGTAGTTGTAGAGGTTGTGGTAGTAATAGTATCACAGAGTGCTGTATGAACTGCGCTTTTGGGTTCTCATTGACTGTTTACTTTTGACACGTGTGTTTTGTTTTGATTTCTGTCCTGTCTCTGTCCCTGTTATGTAATTGGTTCCTTCCTAATGTATCTCAGCTGTCCTGTGTCATTCTTTTGAATATGTGTGTATTTAAACCCCTTGTGTTTCATTGTCACTTCGTGAAGTATTTTGTGTGTTTCTGTGTCTTCTGTCAGACCCGTAATAAGCCTTAGATCTTTGTTCCGCATTTCATAGTTTCTTAATCCTGTTTTCGTCCTCGCGTTTCTGATTCTTGTTCTGCCTAGTTTAGACCGTTAGCCGATCGCCTGACCCCTCGCCTGTTTTATGACTTTGCTATTGCCTTATGATTTGGATTTGTCTGCCTGTATCTTTTAAATAAATGTTTAAACTGCACTGCATTCATGTCCAACCCCATAACATGACAAATAGAAGTAGTACTTTACATATGCTTTACTCTAACCATTTCTAAAAGATATCTTATAGATATAAATACAAACATTTCAAGACATTAAAAATAATTACTTGTGATAATAATAATTACTTAGTGGTTAGCAGTGGCTTAGGGGTCAGCACATCTGCCTCGCACCCCTGGGGTTGTGGGTTTGAATCCCACTTCTGGCCCTGTGTGCGCAAAGTTTGCATGTTTTCCCCATGCCTCAGGGTTTCTTCTGGGTACACCGGTTTCCTTCCCCAGTCCAAAAACATGCGTTGTAGGCTGACTGGCATTTGCAAATTGTCCTTAATGTGTGTGATTGTGCCCTGCGATGGGCACGCTGTCCAGGTTGTCCCCTGCCTTCCCTGGAATAGGCTCCAGGCTCCCCACCACCCTGTGTAGGATAAGTGGTATGGACGATGGATGGATGGATATCATGTATATGAGCATTCTATTAAATATGCATCTAATGCAATTACATCGTTTGAACACCAAAGGTCCCAAACTGTGCAACCCACAGAGTTAACTTGTATAGATAGATATCACAACGACCAGCATGCTTTATAGGTTATATGATTACACAACCCCATTATAACTGTTACAAAGAGCTCTTCAGTAGCTTTCAAATGATACCAGCCCCGCGAGAACAAGGCTGTGGAAGTCAGGCATTTTAGCCGACTTTGGAACTCTATTTGTGGTTAAAAACGATGCCTCAGGCAAGGCTACAGAGCTCATTCAACTGATCATTTAAGTCAGAGATGTTATTCAATAAAATTTTGGGGAGAATTTATATCTTTTTTTAAATTTGTTTTTAAGATATGGTATACATATTTACAATATTAAACCTCTGTTCAGAGCTATTTACGATTTTAGTTTTATCCCGACAAAAATGCACATTGTTTTGCATTTTTTATGATTCAGAAATAAAAAAGGAGTCTTTTCATTCATAATTTTTCTTCATTCAATTTTTGTTAAAAATATTCTGATAATTTAATTAAATTGTGAATGGCGAAGCCAGTATCCTGAATTGAATCGAATCATGACCGGAGTGTATCGTTACACCCCTAGCATATGGTATGTATGGCTACCTTGTAGAATAGCCAGAATTCGGTTAAACATGATAATTGTTAGCATTTTTCCCTTCGTTTCATACCATTCACTCACCATACAATTCACGTCATTGTTATCAGATATTAAGTAATATAAACCAGTTCTAAAAAGACACATCTATTGAAAACATTCAACTGATGAAAATGTTGAAATCTACATCAGAGATCATTACTATACAGAAATGACAAAATGGAGCTTGTTTGATGTTCTTGCAGCTAATGCTTTAGCCTTAAATTGCCTTAACTCCTTTCCTGTGTATCCAGACTGATACTGATAAGGCAGTGTCTGATAACGGTGCACCAGTTTCAGTGTGACAGCATTTTTGTCTTGTGTGGAATAATGTCAACATTTTGCTTTAATGCAGTCTGCCTGAACATTCGATTCCAGATATGTTGTACACACAAGAGAAAAAAGGGGGTGGCACAGTGGGTAACATTGCCGCATCACAGCTCAAGGGTCCTGGGTTCAATCATGAGCTTGGGTTACTGTTGAACAGAGTTTCTCATGTTCTCACCATGATTGTTTGTGTGGGTTTCCTCCCACTTTCTAAAACCATGACCAGGTAAGTTAATTGGCTACAGTAGATTGTCCCTAGGTGGGTGTGTGTGTGTGTGTGTGTGTGTGTGTGTGTGTGTGTGTGCATGCATGGTGTCTTGTGATGAACAGGCATCTCATGTGGGGTGAATTGTCCTGCCCAGGCTACAGATCCACTATGACCAGTTACTGAAGATGACTGAATGAATAAGAGGAGAAGAAAAATTACTTTGAAAAAGAGCTGAAACAGCTGGATAGTATGATAGAAAATGTATTGATTTATTTCATTATTGCTTTTCCTCCCTCAAAGGCACCTTTTTATATGTTTGTCCATGGACTGCATTTTATAGCATGCAATGCAGCTGCATATACAGTATAAACCCCCCACATTTTGTGTGTGAGCTTTGTCCAGGTTCTCCAGTTTCTTCCCACCTCCCAAAAACATGCCAGTAGATGCACTGGTGAATTTAAAGTGTAAATAAGTGTGTGTGTGTGTGTGTGTGTGTGTGGGTGTGTGTGTGTGTGTGTGATGCCCTGCAATTGACTCCATAAAGTGGTTATTGAAGACAATTGAATGAATGTCCCCCCCCCCCCAAT